>MTQE01002217.1:1165824-1184187 GCA_014337955.1 Aspidoscelis marmoratus | reverse complement strand
AAAAAAAAATTATTATCCTGGAAGCATCATGGCTAAATTGACCTGGACTGAAGAATGGACTTGAATGTAGAGTCCATCATAACATCTGTTTCACCACATTGGTGATCTTTTCTAAGATCAGATGATCCATTAACGCTTAGTATCACCTGCTCTTCTGCAGGGGTATCACCACCACCACCATCATCACACAGTCTGACTGGTTTGGTACTCTGACCATTGAAGAAGAAGAAGAAGAAGAAGAAGAAGAAGAAGAAGAAGAAGAAGAAGAAGAAGAAGAAGAAGAAGAAGAAGAAGAAGAAGAAGAAGAAGAAGAAGAAGAAGAAGAAGAAGAAGAAGAGTTGGCTTTTTGAACCCCCCCCTTTTCCCACCCATTTAAGGGGACTCAAAATGGCTGACAAAGCTCTCTATTCTTCTCCCCACAACAGACACCCTGTGAGGTAGGTGGGGCTGTGAGAGTTCAGAAGAGGCCTGTGACTAGCCCAGGCTTCATGGGAGAGGGCAGAATTGAACCCGTATTCCCAGACAAGAGTCTGGTTCCCTAACCACTAGACCAAACTGGCTACTTTCCCCAAGACAGTGCAGTATGATAATCATAATGGCCTTCATTTCATACTGAATTCTTCCAAGGAACTTAGGATGAAGTAATGTATTGATATAAGATATGTACAGATCCTTTGCAGTTGACCAATGGAGATTTTGTCAATATGCAGCTGTTTTAAGTGCCAACCAAGTTTTTTAGTATGGTGTCTAGTGTGCTGATAACTAATGGAACCACAACGGCCAGTTTGTGCCACAGTCTTTCGATTTCGATCTTCAAATCTTGATATTTCATTATTTTCTCAAGTTCCTTGTCTTTGATTCTGCTGCGACCAGGAATTGCTATGTCGATGATTCACGCTTTTCTCTTCTTGATTACAGTTAGATCTGGTGTATTATGCACCAAAACCTTGTCAGTTTGTATTAAAAGTCCCATAGTATTTTGACTAAAATGCCCACCTAGACAAGGACAGTAGTAGATCTTTTTAAAAAATCTATCACTGTCCAGTTTAGAGGGGGGAATCATTTCAGCAACACACCAAAATTGCACAGTTGAAATGGGTTCCCTGGAGGCTTCTGAGGCCAGGAACTTAGTTCCTGCTCATCAGAGTGCTCACATCAGGCTCCAAAGCTTGTGTGAGCTTCAGAACCGGATGGGGTAGGATGAGGTGGGGTGAGGCCTTGTCCCAGAATAACTATCTGTAGTGCAAATGGCCTTTCCCCAGGACATCTGGACCACTCCAGTATGGAACGGAGGGGTCCAGGCCCACTAAATGCAGAAACGCCAAAACTTTTGCACAGAGAATGCCTGAGTTAAAAAAACAGGTTGCCCTGTGAGCAGCAGAGGGGAGGCACTGTAATGGGAAAGTGTGGCCATCTACAAGTAAGAGAGATGTAGTTTGCCTTTATTCACAACGGCTGTGGCATCAGTGCTTTCAATCAACAAAGAGAATGTGTCACTCACTGCCACAATAGCACACCAAATAAATCGGCTGCATCCTTCAGAAAAATGGTAAAAGGTGGAATGTGTGGAGTGCCACTCCAGTTGTGCAGGAATGTGGGCAGCCAGTGAACAAGTGACTGTTATCCTGCTATCTCTCCTAACTCACCACCTTCATAGGCCTAGCTGCTGAGTGTGAAAAAGAAGCCTAGAATGGATGCTTAGGTATATCCTCCAGGCTGGGGGTACCGGCAGAGTGCCTCTAGGGCCATTTGCTCAGATTTGAGAGCAGGTGAAGGTTTTGCCCTTCTTCTTCTGTTTCTGCTTGAGATGCCCAGAAGCAAAGGGTGGCCCACTGTGTGGGACAGGATGCTGGACTAGACGGGCTGTGTCCCGATCCAGCAAGGCTCTTCTTATCTTCCTATGTAATCAGGTATGGCAATTCCCCCTTGCGATGTGAAAGATTTCCACTGCAAGTATAAATGCTAGAAGTGACAAGCAGTTGCTGTTTCCAACGCTAGTGAAAATGACCCAGCCAACTTGGTAGGAAACATATGTGTGTGTGTCTGTAAGGTGAGAGAGAAGAGTATAAAGCTGAAAATAAAGCTGTCATTGAACGCACAATTTTGAGAATAAAATAAAACAATTGTGATTGGAGCCTTTAAGGTGTAACAGCCTGAGTGTGCATTAATAAATGGAAGAATAAACTACACAGCATTGCTTACATAAGCTCCTAAGCAGGAAAGAGAAACAGCAGGGGAAGGAGTGGGCAACACCATCTGTTTCCCTATTTCCCCATGGAGATTACAAGAACCATGGGCAATCTGGGATGTTCCCGCAAACGTTTTCCATTCATAGTCTCTGTAGGGATTTTATCCACCCAGAGTACATGCTGCCATTGACCCACCTTTAAATAAGGATGCTAATGCACTGTAGGATCAATATTTGTGTGCCCCCAACAAAACATATGAAAAGTGCTGAAGGGCTTGAAAGCATGCAGCTATAAGAACATAAGAAGGTAAGAGGAGTCCTGCTGGATGAGGCCACAACCCATCTAGTCCAGCATCCCAACCTACACAGTGGCCCACCAATTGATTATGGTCATCTCAAGCAGAAGGCAAAGGCAAAACCTTCACCTGCTCTTGAATCCCTGCAAATGGCTTTCGGAGGGATCCTGCCCTTCTTTCCAACTGAAGGAATTATCTAGAACATCCATTCTAGTAGACATTGACACACCTGTCATCATAAATTTGCCCTGGGTTTTCCAATTATTCAGAATGATATACAGAAATGATCAAAAAGGGTTCTCCTTGAATCTACAGACAAATGATCAAAAAGGGTTCTCCTTGAATCTAAGGCAACATGGTACCAGAAGTGCAAAATTAAGTACCAGAGGAAGAGGAGGAAGAGAGTTGGCTTTTCTACCCCACTTTTCATACCCATTTCAGGGGACTCAAAGCAACTGAGAAACCTTCTGTTCTTCTCCCCACAACAGAACACCATGTCAGGTGTGTGGGGCTGTGAGAGCTCGGAAGAGAGCTGTGCCTAGCCGAAGTTCACCCAGCTGGTTTCATGGAGGAAGGTGGAATCAAACCCAGTATGTCTAGATGAGAGTCCAGCTCTCCAACCACTAGACCAAACTGGCTCAGGCTGTTACCTCCATCTGTCAGCTACATATCTTACTGTTTCTGCTACAAAATACCCATATACTAGCCAAGTGCTTGCCCACGTCTCTTTAGTTTTCCATCCCATGCTTGACTATCATCTGAGCATTCACAACAGAAACCATAATGCAAGGAGCTGACAGACAAAGGTAAGTGAGTGTCATTATGGGAAACCCAGCATTGTTGCCACATTTCCTGTAACAGTAATGTTTTGGGAATATCACCTTAATGTCCCAGGGCTATGTTAAGAATGCAAAAGATATGTGTGGGATTTCCAGTATAATCCTGGGAGAATCACAGGTTTTAACCTGCATCTGGAGGCACCCCAACTTCGGGAGGGGGGCTGTTCCCACTTACCTTTCAGGGACTGTCCCACACATTCTGAGGTGCTCCATCTGCATGCTGCAGAGCTGCCTCTGTCCAGAGCATCCCAGAATGTGCAGTAGTGTCCCTGATTCTCCAAACCTGTGGCAGCAAGCTCCCATATACAGCATTTGCAGCTGCTTCCTGTGTCACCACTGGGTAGTGGTGGGCAACTGCAGCTGCACAAATGCACACCATGTCAAAATTGCCATCACAATGACCAGAAGTGCAGCAAGCACCAGTAGTTAAGCCTGTACTTAAGTGCTCTGGGATACTCATTCCAGGCATTTAAATGCAAACAGACCCTGGATTTCTTTCTGTTTCTTGGGGCTAAGTGTGTTGGGCTTGCAAAATTTCCTTTGCATTCTCTGCATTGTAAAAGCTGCAAAGATTGCACAGAATCCATCACAACTCAAACTTTCATTCACATCCCTGCTAAAATCTTAGCAGAGCAGCCTCGTAAGCTTTTCCTTAGGCAAATTCCTCTTTTTCTTCAGTAAATTGTTTTTTCTACACACCTGCCCTTCCTAGTTTCTTTTCGCAAAGTATGGATATCCCTGCTTGCTCTCTGCTGCTTGAGCATCCCACTGCTTTCTGGTTCTCTCTTGATGCCTGTTGCTAGCCTGGTTACCAGGGCAACCCTGAGAAGAGCATGTTATTGCCTAGATCAGGACACTAGCGACTGAGTTCTGCACAGTGCATAATTGATTTGTGGAATTCCTCACACACAGCTTAGAGGGAAAGGAAAGGTCAGAATATCGCGGACGATCCATTTTTCATGGCCATTTAGCACAAGAAACATCAGGAAATCCTGCTCCAGATCCTCAAATCTAGCCTGCCACTCTAAGAACTATACAGGACAAAGAAGTTTACATCGCTTGTTTGGTTATGGTCTATGCACATGGCATATGAAGCTTTTAGCGATGTGCATGAATGAAAAATTCGCTTTTGTTCCACAACTGAAACAAACATCTGAAAATTCATTTCTTTGTTGAATCCGTCACTTGAATGTTCAAACCTTCACATTCACAGCTGAACATTTTTTGTGACTTTTTGCCATTGAAAAAACCTATTTTCATCAGTAAAATACTGCATAAGTGCGAAAAGTCAATCAATTTTTTTTTGTTTACATGAACTGGAGTCATTGTTTGCTCCATCTGAAAGTCCGGATGTTCAAATGTCTTTTCATTTCAATGAGAATTTGAATATTCAATTGAATGTTTGAAAGTGAATTCGTTTGTGTACATCCCTAGGAGCGTTTGCTTTTATTTCAAGACCTAAAATGTCATGGATCAGTCTTGCTCAAGCCCCTTAAAGCTACTTGTTTCTTCAATCCAGTACTATCAACTTCAAGCATCCTCAAATTTCTAGAAGAGTTTTCTCCTCAAAACTCCTAAATCATTCTTCAAACTAGAGAGATCACTATACCTGGCCATGGTTACCATATGGAAAAGAGGGCAGGAGGCCTATGTCTTTAGTAATTGTAGATAAGAGGACATTTAAGCAGGTATTGCTTGCAATGGGGCAGCTACTTAAGTTTTCTTTTCTGTACAATTACTAAAAGCATTGCAGTCTTGTTCTCTTTCCTGTATAGTAGCCCTGTATTTGACAAACTAATAACTTGCATGCATAAACTTCTGGGTTCAGTCCCTAATATCTCAAGAGGCACCTACTAGAAAACCTGAAGGACTATTGCCAGCTTATGTAGCCCCCCCCCCAAAAGAGTGGTCCTGCATTCCTATGTGGAATATGAGAAAGTATTGTAGGCATCACTCAAGCAGAATATACGCCACAGGGCATGAGAAAACAGAAAGATATGATCAAGAATGGATCAAGAATGGATGGTGTGTTTATCTTGTGTAGCATCAAGGACTTCAGAAGATACTGGCAGGGAGGGGCTGGGCTGTTGCTTTGTTTTGTGTGATTCTGAAACAAACCCACCACAGTTCTGCTATTTCCCCCTAAAAAGTGCTAGAAAATCCAGTACTGGCTGCAGGTTTTCCAAAAATGGCATTTTTTACTCACCTTCTGGATGGAGCCACCATCATAGCTCCATCCACAGCACATATTGGGAGCTGAAACAGGCATCCATACATGCACAGAGGTGCCAAAACACACATTGGGGTATTCAGGACACTCATAGCACCATCTAACTAGGAGGTGATAATTGCAGAGGGATGATTTTCCACATTATTTCCCCCTAGTGGAGTATCTGGCCTCCGCCTGGAGGTGGCCAAAGTTAGGTTCACTCTTGGTTGTGTTGTTCTGCACAACTGAGCATCCCTTTATGAGATTCCTTCATGGAGTAGGTGAGCATCCATGCACACACATGGCCATTTTAGACCTGAATGAGAAAATATTATAATGCAAATGGAAAGAGGGAGAAAGACTGTCAAGGTGAATGACAAACAGGGAAACGAGCAGATGGACAAAATAGCGCTGACAAGGCCCTAATAACAAGCTCTTTGGCACAAAGGAAGGGCTGCTATATGTGCAAGACGTTTACTTTGAGCTTGGCAGCTTTTTAAGGAACACGCAGTAGCATGCCAAGGTGGTGCAGTCCCTGCTCCAGTCCGGACCAAACCTGAGCCAAAGCAAACTGGAGCAGGGACAAACCCCTCGTGGCACATCGGCAGTTCACTTGCACGTCTTCCTCCTTTCATTTGTGTTCAACTTTTATAGCTCATCTGAGGAGAAGCGACAATTTTGTCAGAAGCTTTGAAAAACTGAGACAATGGTGAACTTGCAGATGTTCATTTTGGGGATGGGGGGGAAGATGAAAACAAATTTGATTTGCATTTCTGGACCCAGTGATTAACAGGTTGAATACTTCCTCCATGATGCATGAATCCCATTAAGGACCCCAGAAAGTAACCAGTGATAGCTCCCATTCTTTTCTTGTCTTGGGATGAGGGCTCTAGTAATTTTATTTATTTATTTATTTATTTATCTATTTATCTATTTATCTATTTATATTTCTATCCTGTCCTATACCTGGAGGTCTCAGGGTAGGTTACAATATTATATTAATCTTAGGGTGCTTCCGCATTCGCCACCAAAAAGTGGATCTAAATAGATCCGCTTTTCAGCAATCCGTCCTCCCAAAGATCCGTCACTATTTGTGACGGATCGGAGGGAACCCCATGAGTCCTCACACACGCGGGGAGGACGGACTCCGGAGGACAGATTGGAGTGGGTGCTGTGCAGACGCACCAGCACCCATTCCAAGTGACCTTCAGCTCACGCACCGGCAACGCCTCCACCGGAGCTGCGGGACTGGAGCATGGAGCCCCGAGTCACTGCATGTTTCTGACGACGACCAGCGCGCGAGGGAAGGGCTTCGGAAGCAGGCAGTCCTGCTTCTGCCCTTCCCAAAATGGCAGGCGGAGGGAATTCGTCTCTTCCCCTGCCGTGTGTGGAAGCGTCCTGCTTCTGCACACATCCAGGGGGAAGTGACGGATGTATGACCTGATTTTTTAGGTCTTACATTTATGATGGATTTTGGTGGCAAAAACAGTTTTAAAAACAGGTCTTGCATGCCAAAATGCGGAAACAGTGCCGCGAAGAGCCTCCAATCAGGTCTGCAACGCAGAAGCCATTTAAGGTAAGTGTTCTTAATCTGGCTTAAGGGGGGGGGGAGTTAAAATGGTTTCCGCAGCCTTTGACAAGTCAGGTTACAATCTAAAGTGATAAGATACAAAAGTAAAATGATGTGGGTGAGAACAAGGGGTATCATCGTCTCCCTTCTCCTAAACTTGCACTTTCAGATTTTTACTCCTATTGTTTTCTCAGTATTCTTAACAGGATCAGTTTGTTGTAGGGATGGGCATGGATATTTGTCACATTCAAAATTCATCTGAATTCCTCCGAATTCAGTCATTCAACTTTGAATCCAATGTTGATACATTCCAAGATTGACATTCAAATACAAATTGAATGCTTCGATACATTTGTACAAAGCTTTGTTATAATCATGAAACCGGGGAGGTGGGGAAGTAGCTGCCTCAGCCACATCTGCCACGGATCCAGAGTGGATTCAAAGCAGATTCAGAGTGGAATAAAAGTGGACTGAGAGAGGATTTGAGTGGATACATAGGGGATACGTAGGGATTCATAGGGAATTCATAGGGGGGATTCAAATTGGATTCATATTGAAGATTTGTATCTAATTTGAATCCTATCACATTGGAAGACGATCTATTTGAATGAATATGAATGTTTTGGGCATTGATTCAATACAAATCAAACATTAAAAACATTCATGCACATCCCTAGTTTATTGATATTTAGTATCCCTGGATTCCTGGTGGCTTCATGCATGCATCTTTCATGTGGTTTTCTTGGCAGATACAAAAATCTCAGATCTATGACATATAACCCAAATGGTGACTCTGCACACAGACATCACCAGATGATCAATACCGAAATTGGATTTGCAGCCATAGATGGAGAAGCTCTATATAAACAGTATAGATCATGAGCTTCTTATTTCAAAATTCAGATTTAAATTGAAGCGGAGAAAACCATGTTAATAATATCCCTTATGAATATGCTGTAGAGGTGATGAATAACGTTAAGGGATTAGATATGGTAGATGGAGTGCCTGAAGAACTATGGACAGAGGCAGCCACAAGAACATCCCAAAGGAAAACAAGAACAAGGAAGCAAAACTCCTGTCTGATGAGGCTTTACAAACATCCAATGAAAGAAAAAGGAGGGAAAGGCAAGGGAGAAAGGGAAAGATAGACCCATCTGAATGCAGAGTTCCGGGGAATAGCAAGGGAGATAAGAAGGCCTTCTTACATGGGCAATCCAAAGTAACAGAAGAAAAGAATGGACAAGGCAGGAAAACTTGGGATATCATGAGAAAAGGCAAAAATGGCAGGGAACTAACAGAAGCAGAAAAGATTAAGAAGGGGTGGCAAAAATACAGTACACAGAAGAACTGCACAAAAAAGATCTTAATATAAGTGACAACCGCTGGCCTCCGGGAAGATGATGGTGGCACCCAGACACGCATCCACACCTCCAGTACGTCTTCTGACGAATGAGGGGAGGGATGGTGTGCACTAGCGTTTGCAAATGTGAATGCCAGTACATGCCAGTGGGAGTGCACTATTCCCATCCCCCAGATGGGACAGGAAGTGCAGAAAGGCTCTAGTATAGAGTCAGACATCCTGGAGAACGAAGCGGACCTCAGGAAGCACAGCCAACAACGAGCCCTGGGGGATGACGGAATTCCAGCTAAAGTGTTTAAAATCCTCAAAGATGATGCTGTTAAAGTCCCCGCTCAATATGCCAGCATACTTGAAAAACTAACAACAGTGGGGACAGGACTGGAAAATGCCAGTTCACATCCCAATCCCAAAGAAGGGCAATGCCAAAGAATGTTCAAATACTGCACAAATGCGCTCTTTTCACACGCTAGCAAGGTAATGCCTAAGATCATGTAAACTAGTCTTCAGCAAGAGGTGAAATGAGAAGTGCCAGAATGCAAGCTGGTTTTTGAAGAGACAGAGGGTCTAGGGATCAAATGCCAATATTTTTTGGATTATGGAGAAAGCAATAGGGGTGTGCAGAAATATTCGTCACATCTGAAATTCCCACGAATTCATATGAATTTGTACATTCACGTTCAAATGGAATATTGGCTACATTCCAAGATTGAGATTTAAATAGGAAGTTTTCCTTTTACTTTTTCCACACTTTGTTATCATCTTTGCTACTTTACAATACATGAAAACACATGTGAAGCATACGAATAACGCTCCCAAATCTAAAACCCTCCCACTGTTACATGGGCTCAAACTTTTGCTAGTCTGTCTTTCATCCTGTCTGGCAGGAAGTCCTGATTGCTACTCTCATGCAGTCTCTTCCACAAATCCTGTAGGCTCTTCTTCCGTCTCTCCCCCAAGTAAAGAAGTCTTTGTGCCTAAGGGCATGAAATTTAAATATTTCAAGCACAGTCTTGCCATTTTTCCAAGATCCGCTGTGATTTATCCAACATCCACTGTGATTTATCCTTCCACCCCCCTGCAATAACCATCTAAGCTGCCCACAACAGTTTGCACGACATGTACCTTTCATCCTGTGCAAACCATGTACCGTGATATATCAGCGTGTAACTGCACATTTACCCTGAACACCAACTGTATATGATCCACCACCTCTCCCCAATAACTTAATACCTCTGGACAATCTCACCACATATGAAAATATGTTCCCCGTCCTCCGCATCCATGCCAGCATGTAGGAGCAAGTGCATGTAGGAGCAAGTGTTTTTGTGCATTTATTCGAAGCTTCTTTATATCTGCGAGCATGGGGAAGCAGCAAAGCGGCTGCCCAGTCACATACGCAGCGGATTCAGAGCAGGTTTAAAGTGGATTCACAGCAGATACAAAGTGGATTCAGAGAACATTTGCAACCTTCAGAGCAGATTCAAAGCCGATTCAGAGGGGATTCGGAGAGGATTTTGAATAGATTCGAAGGCGCAAATGGTGGCAGGGATTTGAATAGCATTTGAAGAACATTCACAGATGATTCAAAACCTACTACATTTGAAATGGCTCTATTCGTATGATTGCAGATCTCATTTGCATTTGCTTTGCTGTAAACTGAACGTGACAAACAATAGTGCACATCCCTAAAAGTCAAAGGTATTTTAGAAAAATATTGTCTTCTACCAAGAGCTTTGCACATATCTGAAACAAAATATTTCCAGGCTGAAGAGGCCTAGACATTGCAGCCTGATTTCGTAAGGTAGGTGTTCCACAGATTTAAAAAGAGGCAAAAGGACACTTGCTGACTTGTTTTCTTTTCCCTTCCTAATTATTCCCAGCATTGAATCAGCTTTCTTCGTTGCTACTTCACACTGAACTGTCCACCAGAACCCTGGAATCCCTTTCCTGTGTGTTACAGAATGCTCAGCCCCCATCAGTTTATAGACATAATTTGTTTCCAGGTCGACAAAGGAGTGTGATAATGCTGTATATTATCACCTTACTTATTTAACTTATATGCACAGTACATCATGCAACATGCTGGGCTGGATGAATCAAAAGCTGGAATTAAGACTGTTAGGAGAAGTACCAATAACCTCAGATTCACAAACAATACCACACTGAAAAGCATTTGTCTTTTGGTGGAAAGCTATATGAGGCAGATCTGGGCAGCATACTGAAAAGGAGAGACAGCACCTTGCTGACAGAAGTCTGCAGTCAAAGCTTTGATCTCCCCAGCAGTAGCATATGGCTGCAAGAAATGGACCATAAGGAAGTCTCAGTGCCAAAAAAGATCAACACTTTCTAATTGTGGTGCTGGAGAAAACTTCTGAGGGTCCAGTGGGCTTCCCTTCAAGAAGATCAAATCAGTCAATACTAAATGAAATCAAGCCTTACTTCCCACTGGAAGGACTAATACTGAAGCAGAAAACCAAATAATGTGGCCACCTAATGATAAGACAGGATTCACTGGGAAAAAAGACCCTGATCCTGAGAACGACTGAAAGCAAAAGAAGGAGAGGCCAGAGGACGAGCTGCTTAGATAACGTTATGGAAACAATGAACGTGAGCTTGGCCAACTTTGGGAGGCAGTGCAGGACCATACTGTGGTCCATGGAGTCACGAAGAGTTGACTGAACAACAAGAATTTCTTAATGCGCAGGGAACAAGGTGGAGGGCTACGCTTCTAGCACTGTGCCCTTTTACGCTCAGATCTTGCCAAGAACACTGATTCTGAGTGGACTTATAAGAAAACAAATGATCTTTTTCAAGAGACGTTATACACATTGTTCATTTTTGCATGAATTCCACCCAGTTTTAGCTCTCTCTAATACACACATACACGTAACCCCTTTCTTTTCCTTTTCACTTTCCTGCTTTTTCTGTGCCTTTTCTTCTTTTTCATGCGCAAATTCTATACAAGACAGAAAGATTCAGTGACATAAGGATGCTCAGATGTTCTCTTTTTTTCCTCAGAAAGAAATGTGAACATTCATAATGCTCATTTATTTCAGAAAGGAGTTACAGATCTCTCAATTCTAAGCTCTTGTTATTAGTACATATTGGACAGAACAGCTGTATTCACAATCCACACTATTCTTGTATGCCACATAAAGCTGTGACCAATTTGCTGGAGAAGAGGAAAAGAAAAGACTTTTGGTGCTTTATTTAGATACCTGGTCCTTTTGTTCTGCCTTGCTTCAAAACCCTCTTCAGCGGTGACAAATCTCAGGGTAGTGCAAATGAGACAGAACATCCCATTCTGTGACACTGAAGTGTAACACCTCTTGGGTCTATTGATGAAGCTTAAAAAACATATTTTGTAAAGCACCAGTCTTCACTACAAGGGGTACAGTGTGTTCTACAACAGGTCAGATTTCTTATTATAAGACCAAGACTATAAGGGGAAAGACAAGACCAACCCCTCCCCTAATAGAAATGGTGTTTTCTCACCATCTAATTCCAAAAATGACACCAATTTTCATCTCTTTTCAAAAGCTTGCAGCCTTACTGACCGAGTTACAAGCCAACACAGATGAAAGGAGTTTGTAATTGAAGACCTAAGAAACGCCTCATACTGTAAAGGAAAATCCCCTGAAATATACATCTGTATAACATTCGCCATTTAACCTTCCTCCACTTTTTGCCAGTGGATTGAGAAGTGGACTGTCCAGCTGCTTGTGTTAGGGATATGCACAAATATTTGAAATATTCATTAGTTGTATGAATTTGGCTGAATTCAGACATTTGTGCACGAATCAAATGTCCAGACATTTAGTATTTGAACGAATATTGATATTTTGAGTTGTTCATAGGACTAATTCAGACATTCGTATGTGCATGGATACGTACTGGTTGCATAAGTATCCGTATGCATCTTGTATGTATCTGAACAGATCCATACGCATCCATACTGGATGAAAACATTCCCTATTGGCCAGGGCCGTGCACATTCACCAAGGGCCTCCTGAAGCCAGGCGTGGCCCTGGCCAATAGGGAAGCGTGCCAGGCCCCAGCAGCCAGAATCGGCATGGCTGCCTGAAGGTAAGGAGGGGATCGCGCGTGCTCACCCTGGGGTGGGTGGTGGGGGTGTAGGTGAAGCCCCCCCTGGCTTGAGAAGCCATGATCCACGGCTTCTGGGGCGAGGGGGAGCCCCAAGATAGGAGGCTCCCAGCTCGCCATGCTTGGCTCCAGAGGAGGCCAGGGGGAGGGCCCACTTAAGGACACTTGTGCAGGTGCGGACACATCTTAAATGGATGTGTCTTAACTGCACAAGTACCCATTAAGACTACCTACAAGGTAGTCTTCCCTTAATCAGGATTAAGGGGCTCTTAACACCCATTAGAGACACATCGTGCGAGAGCCAATGCAGACGCATGTGTCTCTAATGGGTATTCTAGTGTGGACGAGGTTTTTAAAACCCATCCTTAATGGGTGCTTAATGGGTGTTAAGTGGCCAATGCGGAAGCACCCAGAGAATGAGCACTCAGGTTGCAAACATCAGCTGTGTTTCTACACTGTGGGCCTTTTTGCACGTAACTTCAGCAGTTTGGTATCTGACTAAGAGTTCTGGAATGGTGGCTGTTTGCATCACAAGTGTCGGCACCATTCCCGACACGTCTATGAGGCATTGCAGTGTGGACAGTCCACCCCGATCTATCCAAATTGCTATAGCAACAGCTGCAGCAACTTCTGCCATGTGCCAGGCTGTTTCTATGCTCCCAGTCAAGCTTTGGAGCAATTTTTACCACTCCACAACTGCAGAGGATTTCTCCACTCGGGGACTCGCTGAGACACTCTGAGGCGGAAACGGTGCCCTGGTGCACAGACAGAGTGTCCTGGAGCGCCCTGCTCCATGTTCAACTTGTAGGCTTTAGGATGATAATTGGTATTATCGAAATATAAAGAGCAGTTATCTCCACATGTGTAAAGATTTGCTGTTGTATAGAGCTGCCTTCAGTCCAGGGCTGCCTCTCTCCGCTCGGCAGCTGAAGCGTTTAGCCCTGTGACAGGTGTACTTCCTTGCCCCTCATTTGAGAGAATTAGGTCTCTAATCCGGCTTTATCCTGCCCATTCCCACACTGTGTATTCTCATCAGCTTTTATTCCGTCAGTATTTGTAAGGTAATTTTTATGCAAAGAGGGGGGGGGACTGTGTTTGTCAGATTGACCCACTTTTGCATGATGAATGTCACAAAGCAGCAGCAGTTCATATATTCCTATGTGGGAGATTAAGATTCATTTTACTCAGGCCTTTTTGGTTTAGTGGTTACGGAGCTGGACTCTTATATGAGAATACCAGGTCTGATGCTGCCCTCCCCTATGAAGCCAGCTGGGTGACCTTGGGCTAGTCACAGCTCTCTTTTGAGCTCCCACAGCCCCACCTACCTCACAGGGTGTCTGTTGTGGGGAGAAGAATAGAAAGCTTTGTCCGCCACTCTGAGTCCCCTTAAATGGGTGAGAAAACCAGGGTAGAAAAGCCAACTCTTCTTCTTCCTTTTGCACTTACTTGGTCTGAAACAGTTCAGCTGCCCTGTAATAAGGCTGTCTGCACTTGGATGGCCTGTTCTGGGACAGCCCTGCACCATCCTGCACTACTCTAAAGCTCATGAGAACTTGGTGTGCCCAGGAGGCCTATTTTGAAGTTGCAAACTGATGCACTGCTGAAATGGATCGCCCTGCTAAACCGGGCTATGGGAGCAGGCACCTTATTCATCTTTTTGGCAAATTAAAATGGATGCTAATAATGAACCAAGCTTAGCCAACTTATGGAGAGAGAAAAACAGTCTTTTTTTGGTCCAAGACTGCTAAATTAACTCATCATGTTGGTTTCAATATATTAAATTGGCTTCAAATGTCTATGTCCTGGACAGAAATTGCTGCTCACACTGAACAAAGCACACGTACAACCCACAAGTATTTGGATACTTTAGAAGCCATAGGGCAAGTACTGTGATTATTCCAAAACTAAGGGGAAAAAAGAAGAAGACGCATGGCCCGCACGTCCTCTAATCAGGACTGCTTTTGCACTTGGCTTCCCATCAAGTGCGTGACAGACCAACGTGTACTAGTGTTCACACTTCCTCCTATGGGGATCGGAAGTAGTGATAACATTGAGGAAGGTATGAGACCAAGGGCCTTTCTGCACTTGGCCCTGTAGTTTGCATGCAGTACATTCCCAGACAGAGCATCTGCACTTGTAGGGGCCATTTCCAGCTCAGAAATGCTCCCCTCTGTGCAGGAGCATACTGTACTGCATACACACTATGTGTGGAGCACGATTTTGTGCTCCACACATAGACTTACCTTCACCAGAGATTATCTTTGCCATCCCTGGTGCAACTCATTCACACCTCTATGGTGCTAGGCGGGTCATTTGAGGTGCTGCACAAGCGTGCTGGCACCTCAAATGACCCCAAACATGAGTGTGTGTACATGACCCTTCGCCATTGCCCCAGTGACGGCACTGACAGTATTTGCAAATGTGAATGCCAGTGTACACCAGTAGAAGTGCACTATTCCTGTCCCTTGGATGGGATGGGAATTGCAGAAAGGACCCAGTTTGAACAAAGGCTCATGAGAGATGAGTATCTTGTAGAGAAATTAAATTTAGGAAACTCAAGTACCAATCTTGCTGAAATCCTATCCACAAAATCTACTTGGTACTAGGGGTGTGCACAAATGCAATTTTCAGGATTCGATTTGAATCAAATATCTGAAAATCTGAATCGATTCAAATGTTTAAAATTTGAATGTATTCACATTTGATTCCATTTGAATGCATTCGAATCTATTCATGCAAATTTTTTATCCATATTTGCAAAGATGAATGTCAACAACATTTGTATGTGACCGTACGGATCCACATTTATCCCGTATGCATCCTGTTTTTGTCCCGTACAGATCCATACAAATGCGCAGAGATGCGAAAAAGATGAGTATGGGCAAGTACACATTCTGTATGTATCCGTACACATACGAATGTCCAAATAATTCATATGAATGTTTCAAAAAATGCAAAATTCAATTGAATGTTTAAACTCAAATTAATAGACATTTAATTTGAATTTGAATGTCCAAATTTGAACAAATTTGATTGAATTTTGAATGTTTTGAATACTCATGCACAAATATTTTTGGTACTAGGGATGGTACTAGTACTTGGTACTAGGAATGTGCACAAATATTTTTTAAAAAAATTGATTTGTCTCAAATTGGATGCAGGAAAATTCATATTCATTCAAATGTGGCAGGATTCATATTCAATACAAATTTTCAGTCCCATACAAACCCCTTACAAGTGCATACGAATAGCATATGAATCCATACAAATCCCACAGGAAGCTTCATGCAAAGCTTCATATGAATGTATCAAAATATTCAATTCGGATATGTCAGTCTTCAAATGTACCAACATTCAATTCAAATTCATATGTCCGAATTCAGCCAAATTTGTATGAATTTCAAATGTTACAAATATTCATGCACATCCCTCCTTGGTACTAAATCTTCTTTCCTTCCTTCCTTCCTTCCTTCTGGTCCCTGGGGGCAGAAGACCATTTTTAATTATACAAAAATGTAAAGAAGGCACCCAAAACTAACCAGAAGGGGATACTCTTGGGTTAGACCCAGGGCTTAAGAAATGAAAGGCATTTCATTTTATGATGCACAAAAAGCTAACAGAGAAAGAATTACTCAGATTTCCTGAGGTATCTCAAACCCCAGAGCTTGCCTAGACAAAATGCATCTTCATTTTCTTGATCCTGGTTTTGCTTGTTGGCCCATAAATTCCTCAAAGGGGGTATTAGTTTTGCTCCATGTGAGCAGTAATTTGTGTCCAGAACTTGGAGTAATAATAGACTCAAGTGAAAAAAAAAAACCCTGCTCTGTGCACGTGTGGAGAATCTTGTTTTCTGTTCTGAGCTGTTAAAAAAACAAATCTTTCCCATTTTTCTGAAGCACTGGAAACAGACAAGTTGGAAGTGTAAGCAGGATAATTATAAGTTTGGCCATAATTTCCTCCCAAATCTGTCTTGTACTCCTGAAGATCATTTTCCTCTCTTTGTTACGTTTTTGCCAGCGAACATAACAAGGCAGAATAAGGGCCAGTGTTCGCATAAGGACCACTATTGCTTCTCTTTTCGTCTGTCTTCCCACCCCTGTAGTGAGCCAGGCTGAGAACACACTTTAGAATACACTTAATCTCAGATTTCAGCAATTTGGTCCACCAAAGGTATAGAAACCCAAGTTCTTATTGATATAGTAGATATTGTAGATGGCCTCTAAACTGATTATCTGCCCCATCAGAACACAGCTACAGTGACTGCATAACACTGCTGGCCTGCTCTAGCATCTCACAAACAACATGACATCCATGCCAACAGCCCCTGAGGATTGCAAGCCACTGTTCCTGGAGGCATGGTCACTAGATAGAATACTGTGCCTGCACATAAATGGCACTGGACCAGGTTAGGAGGGTTATGTGAAAATTGTTGCCATAGCTATTCCATCAGGTCATCACTTTCAAGCAGTCTGCAAAGTGTTCCCTAGTGGTGGACTGGTACAGATGGGCTCGTGTGAAGATGCGAATAAGCACCTGTCCCAGTCTGCCAGGCATGAGGAGCCTGGAACACAGGCTCCTATAAGCAGCACCAGAAGGCCATCTCTTCTGGGCACCTGGATTAACTTGACAGACCTAGCTAGCAATTTTGGAAGCTGGGAGCTTTCATTCCTGGCCTCCAAAGTTGAGCCGGGCTTTTAATCATGTGGATGGTGCTTTGCATGGGTTGCCAGCCACCACTCCAATCTTGAGCAGGGTTCTTCAGTTGGGTCCAAGATCAGATCTGCCTGGCATGGGGTAATGTTTGTGTGCCATACAGATCTTGCCCAAAGTCCCCTAGTTTTGAAGTTTCTTCATGAGTCCACAGGTACAGGAAATGGCCCTGGAAGTCAGCCATTTTCTGCTGGTCGCTTAATGGGCCTGGTTGCTAGAAACATAAGATAAATCCCAGGCGCCACTGTGGTCCATCTGTATGGCAGCAGTGGGTAATGAAGGGATGGCAAGTGCCCTCAGAGGACACCTTCTGGGATGCATGTTGGCCATCTGAAATGGGCCTGATGAGGTGGGAATATGAGTCACTGTGGTTCTTGGGTTTTTTCCCAAGTGCCTTTTTCATGCCATACAATCCTAGCTGAGTATATTTGGAGAAGAGAAAGCTAGACAGATATAACAGCCTTATTCTTGGAATACCCTTGGAATATTCTTGGAATAGAACTTAATAGTAATACTTTATGTATATTTTAGGTTATTTTATATATATGTACATGACTTGCCCTGGGACTTTCAGGTGCCTCCAGATGGCTGGAGGAAACTTCAGGATCTTCTTTAAATTTGTGATGTGCACAAATATTCATAACACTTGATATTTGTACGAATTTGGATATTCGTATATGAATTGAATGTTATGACATTCGTACATTGATATTTGTATTAGTACGAATATTTCAGGACATTCATACAAAGCTTCGGAACATTCATGACCTGGGGAGAAGGGAAAGAAGCTGCACCAGTCACAACTGCAATGGATCCAGAGTGCATTTGACATGAATTGAGAGCGGATTCAAAGTAGATTTGGGGCGGATTTGACACTTTCAGAGCGGATATTACAGGATACGTATAGGATACGTATGGGACATGTATGGATATGTATCAGACACGTATCAGACACGTATAGGATATGTATGCGTTCATATCAAATACGTATGCATTCATATCAGATATTTGTACGAATTCATATGAATACATCGTATAAAATATAGGGTGTTTTTCCACTGGCAGAAAGTACCCATTTTTGCACCCA
>MTQE01002217.1:1137729-1160351 GCA_014337955.1 Aspidoscelis marmoratus | reverse complement strand
CAAACAAACAAATAAATAAATAAATAAATAAATAAATAAATAAATAAATGGCAACAGCCACAGCAATATTCACAGTTTGTCTGGATGTTGCCATGGTGACCATGGTGCAACAGGTGTCTTCACAGCCACAGATGTGCTGCCCCACCCCCTGGAGGAGAGTGCAAATGCTGCATCCAGGACAACTGGAAGATCAGGGCTGTGCTCACAGATGTTCTCAGATACTCTGGGGCACTCTGGGACAGTGGCGTCGGCAGAGTGTGTGGACGCATTTCCCCAGGACCAGTTGGATCTACTCCTATGAGGTAAATGCAGACAGGTCCTTCAAATACCCCCAGATTTCTGCCCCATGAAGTAGCACAATGATAATTTTAGCCTTAAACATCTTTATGGCTGGACTTACCATCCCGGGGTATTTATCAAACGCTTTTATGAGGCCATTTTCCAGCTGCTGAGCTCATGAGTACGTAATCTACACATAGCGCCTCATCAACTGTAGGAACTTTATAAATGATAAGTAGTAACAATTAGTACTGTTAAGAATAATTGCCCCAGAGGTTCAGCAGAAGAGGAGAACATGGTACACCTTCCCTGTTCTTTGCAGGTAATCTCATATATTCCTAGTCACTTGTTCTCTAAATCCCCTCCTCTAGCAATTTAGGACATCCCTGAATTAAAATAAAGAGACACCTGCTGCAGTTTTCAAGGTTGCACTTCGGGCTCCAGTGCTCCTTCAACAGCGTGCAATGCATTAAACAAAAAGCATTGCAAAACATTGTAGGGCGAGGGGGAGAGGGATTGTTCTCCTGAACATCTGAAAAGGGGAAATTCACACTTTGTCTCCATAGGAGGCAAAGTGCTAGAATGCTCCAGTGAACCACACTTGCAGATGGCTAGAGCATCCAAACTTACTCTAAGTGTGAATGGTGGCCCAGACAGCGACCGCCACAGAACTTTGGTGATGGCGCCAGAGTTCCAGTGATGTCACTGAACCTGCGCTGCCAGTCATGTGCTCCTCCTGCTCATCTTCCAACTGGAAGACGTGTGGAAGACCTACCCAGAGCTGTACCAGCACTGCAGCTAGTATATGGGTGAAGAATGTTTATATTGCATGGCAGAGGCTCTGGGATGCACGGAGCAATTTCTGATTAAGAAAGGGCTCCGTAAAGTGCAGACGCTGCGTCCTGAATCGTCTCCTGCATTTACTACAGAAGTAAGTGTGAAAAGGCCCTTAGAAATGAAGGCAATGGCATCAAAAGCAAAGGTGGGCTAGCTCAGTATAAAAATACCAGGTGCTGAGCCCATGAGCCCTTCAAATACAGAACTATCATCTGCAAAGACCAGACAAACTCCTACCCCATCAAAGCCCTTTCACTTTTCTTGACATTCTGTGGCTTCCCCATCTGACCCTTGGGATGTCTGGATTTGTTTGGTGGCACCTCTACCTCTTTGGCAGCTTTCAAAAGAACAATTGTTACTTCCACAGAGAAATGACAGTTCTTTGAAAAAGGGAGGGAAGTATGAGATGAAGGGGGAAACAGCTTTCTCAAGCCAGCTAACATATTGTAAAAGCTCTTTGTAACAAGCCATCCAGTCAAGGCCCCGGAGGCATGGCACAGAACCTTAATAAAATATAGCAAACAACTGATACCTCATAAAATAAATATAGCAGCATCAAATCCTGAAGCATCAGCTGCAGAGAGTTACTGCACGACCCTGGCGCCTGGCCTCCGAAACAGCCTAATACTAGGCAGGAAAGCAACGACCATCTCAGAGACTCAGATTTACAATCGTACTCAGACGTGATGGGACAGACTCTCTTGCCACTACTAATTGATATGTTGAGATTTGAGAGGCACACAAAAGCAACCTTTAACAAGAAAACAGCCAGGATCAAAGATTTTGGGCCTATTTGCACTTGGCTTTTTTTCTGGAACATATCCTGGAATAGGAGCAGGCTGTCCACATGCTAGTGCAGGGTATAACAGGCCCCAAGTGAAGTCTGCCAGAGTCTGCATTAGACTGACTAGCTTAAGGAACTAGTATTAAGATTTTAACAACCGTATATTATATACTATATAATTAAATAAATAAAATGTTATAATAATTCAGTACATTTTTTTATTTGAATCCGGCCCGCCTACACATTCTAAATTTAATATGTGGCCCTCTGCAAAATTGAGTTTGACACCTCTGATCTACACACTGCACTGCTGCATCTGTCCCAGAGCATCTGGGGGTGTCTGGGAGCATCCTAGATCCTCCAAAGCTGTGGAGCAGTTTTTACTGCTCCACACCTTCACCAGGAGCTATCAGATGAGTCCTAGGCTGCATCCCCATTACAGGCTTATTTCAGTTTCAAACTGTTTTCAATCCTCGCAGACCCCACGTCAGTGTGGCTTAACACGCTTTCCGCGTGTTAAATCGCGCCAAAGCGTTGTAAACGTTAATCCTCATTTCAACAGGTCTCACTCCGGTTTGTGTGAATGAAATGTTTTACATTTTTTAGTGTGGGAACCGTTCCGTGTAATCTACCCCTTAAAGCAGCAGCCCTAGTAGCAATCCAAGCGATCCACTGTAGCAATCCAAGCACTTCACACCTGATAATGATCTTGCCATTGAAAGTTCTGACCTTTAAAAAAGGCAAAAGAAAGGAAAGCAGCTGCAGATTTGGGGAGATGTGTGAATGTTTAACAAAGGGGGCTTGAGTTGCTGTTGCTGCTGCGTGCCCTGAGCAATGAGGAGAGGAGCGGAAAGAATTGCTGGCTGCCCGCTGCCGTTTTTCTTCCATCCAGGCAAGCAGCAGCCACCCAGCCACCCAGCTAGGCTCCGTGAAGGGGTCCGTTATGGGTGGCACGTTCACGCCAGGAGGAAGAGGACAGGGCAGCCCTGAAAAGCGGTTTTTAAAAAGTAGCCACTGGAGTCCCCCCTTGAGTCACATATGTCCTCAGAATCTGGATTGAATGCGATTCTGGCTGAAAGTAATGGGATCAGGCAAATTCGCATTTGCATCCGGTTCTGTTATTTCGGTTTAGGGAAACTGGATTAACCTTCTAATGGGGATGTGGCCCTAGTGAGGTCCCTGATGCAGCATCCACACCTTCTTCTGGTGCAAACTGCGTGTTGTGGCAGGGTGGGGCAGGGTGTGTTAGGATGGAGCCAGCTGAAAGAGGGTATCCAGGCCAGACAGCATGGCTCACACTGCAATCCTCAGTTAGGTAAGTAGGGGAGAAGCCCCCATGGGGGAGTGCAAACTGCTCTGGCTCACCCACATCCCATACTATCCCCTGGACAGACTTTCCTTATCTAGGGCATGGTGTAAAATGCATCTCATGTGCTCCTTGACCACATCGGTCTTTTCTTGCAAAGAGGTGATTGTTTCAGAAGAAGTAGTTTTGGGGTGCCTCCACACAGGCCTGTCTGAGTACTTCTGAAATCAAATGCTTAAAATTTGCTGAAGGGACTCTAATCTGTCCTCAAGTCTATGCCCTTAAATGCAAGACTCCAGTGGTCGTCTGTGTGCCCATAGGCATGGTGTTTTTTCCCTAAAAATAAAGAGATAAATTTGGAAAAGTAAAAAGGTCCTGCCCGGAGTCTCAGTATTTTAGGAACTAGCCTAGAAATGTCTTTCTTGAGTTATTGCTGAACCTCAGTTCATTATTTATTCATTTCCACTTACTAGAGATGTACAAATTAATTAGAGAAACATGCTACATATGTCTGGCAACGATTCAGAAATGTGCCAGGAGCCCAGAGGGCTATGCTCATGCAAATCTCCCCTTTCTGCTCATGTAGGATCGTTAGTCTGCCTTTTTCAATGGAGCTTCCATTTTCTCTGGCTGAACACACCTGCTTTGTGTACTTCTGTTTAAAGCAGGAAGTCCATAGACAGAAACATTCCAGAAATGCTCTGAATTGGGAAAGGTGTGGTAAGGTTTGTTTGTCACTCTTCACTGTGCTGATTTTGTTCTTGCATTGCTGTTTATCAGGAAGGAAGGAAGGAAGGAAGGAAGGAAGGAAGGAAGGAAGGAAGGAAGGAAGGAAGGAAGGAAGGAAGGAAGGAAGGAAGGAAGGAAGGAAGGAAGGAAGGAAGGAAGGAAGGAAGGAAGGAAGGAAGGAAGGAAGGAAGGAAGGAAGGAAGGAAGGAAGGAAGGAAGGGCCAAAGGGATCCACCAGGTGCCCCCATTATATGGTTTTCAGAGTGTTTAATGCACTTACCTGCCAGGGGAACTCCAGGGGAAGTCCTTCTGTGACCATCCACACTGCATGGAGCTGCTGCTTTCCCAGATGCTCTACCACCCTCCAGATGTTGCTGAACCTCAGCTCCCATGAGTCCCTGGCAATCTGGCCAATGGAAAGAAATGATGGGAGTTGCAGTTCCCCCAAGTCTGGGGGTCTACAATTTGATCACCCTGGAAATCAGGCATATGGCTTCTCAAATTTAAGACACTGCCCTCCTTAGATTACTTGCAATATTCTGTGACAAGTCCTAACCTGGGCCCTTTCTGTATGTGGCCCTATTCTGGAACATATCTCGGTGTAGCCATCTGCTGGCCACAAGCTAATGCAGACTATAGCAGGACTCACCTGGCGTTTTCCATAGTCTGCACAAGCATGCAGATAGCAGGTCCCTATTCTGGGATATATTACAGAATAAGGCCAAGTGCAGAACGGCCCCATGTATCTTCTGCTCCTTCTCTATATGATACAGTTACACTTTGTTATCTGTGAAGATGGTCCTTCCAAAATAGTATGTGCAACAAAGATCATAGATACGAAGCAAGACTAGAACAAACTTTTCCAGAATGTTTGTGGTGTGGGAAAAGATTGGTCTTGCTCAGAACTATCAAGGAGCATCATAAATGCTCCTTGGCACACCTCTAGTGCACCAACTGCATTGTGAAGGGGCAAGGTCCATGCCCCCTTATTGTGCATGCATGGCACCGCAAATGCACCATGCAAATTGTGAAAGATGGAACACAAAACTATTTTGTGTCTGCTTTGTGACTGTCAAAAATGCCTACTTGGAAAAAAAACTGTAAATTTTAGTGCTAACGAAGGAACTTTCTTGAGCTCTGATCAGCACAGGTACATGTGTGGTTTTTGGAGTCTCCTTGGGAGCTATGGGCTCTGTTCATGCATCACTATGGCTACAGTGATGAAGGTCTTCTGTCCTTAAAAACCTACAATTATAGTACTCTAGGGCCATTTCTTCACTGGGCCTTATTCTGGATTACACTTAGTAACAGTGACCTAATATCTGCATGTATGGTTGTAGCATGCTGCTGTACTGTCATGTGGATGACAGGATATAGTAAGAGAACCAAGCAACATAAGAGGAGCCTGTTAGGCTGGAAAGCCCATATAAAGAAAATGTAGAGATGTGTGCAGAAAGGTAACTAAGTGTCACAAGAATCACCAGACTATCACCAGACTGTTGAAGGCTGAATGAAGTAAGGATTGCAACACCTTGTGTAATACAAAGGATGTGAGTCACCTTCTTGTGATAAAGGAAGTGTATAAAAGTGATCACACACGGCTGTGTGTTATTGATTGATTGCTGGAGAGGGAGAGAGATGCAACTGCTAAGATGTAACCACTACGAATAAACAAAGCCTCTACGGAGAATCTGTCTCAGTTTGTTTGCTTCGGCTGTGGGCACAGCAAGGGGGGCGAACCTCCTGAAATATTGGACAGCGACGAAGAGCTGACAGCCAGCAAGCCGAGAGGGAGAGACTTGTATTTTCCAGCACGGACGTGCAACTCTGCGAAGATTTATTACCAACGGGGGAACCTGACACTCCAACACCCCCTGACAGAGCCCTGCTCAAATAGGCTGCAGCCCAAGTAGCCCAGCATCATGCAAATGGCCTTTAGAGGTATCCTGCCCATCTTTTCAATCTGGAGGCAGTACCTGGGCAAACATTCTAGTACATAAGAACATAAGAGAAGCCCTGCTGGATCAGGCCACAGCCCATCTAGTCCAGCATCCTGTCGCACACAGTGGCCCACCAAATGCTCATGGGCATCTCAAGGAGAGACAAGAACGAACCTTTTCCTGCTCCCAAATCCCTGCAAATGGCCTTAGAAGCATCCTGCTTCCCCCTCTCCCAGCCTGAAAGATGTACCTAGGCATTTATTCTAGTAGCCATTGATACATCTGTCAAGAAAGTAGTAGTAGTAGTAGCAGCAGCAGCAGTAGATTCATATGATGTACCTGGGAAGCAAAGGGATGGTCTCTGTGAACTAAATTTTAAGGCTAATAGTGTGTTTAATCAGGACACTCTTTGATCTCTAACAATTCTTGCAATGTAGCAACAATGAGAAAGCTGTCAGTTGCAAGCACTCTGAGAAAGCTGCCCATTGCAGTTGATGGCAACTTCTTCCTGGAATGCTACATTCCCTCAAGGACTAACTGTTCACTGCGTTAACTGATTTGAAGTGTCTACGCTCGGGGCTTTAGAAAAGTAATATAAAAACTGGCAATCTTTATTTTTCCTAGAAACTGAGATTATAATTGGAGCCCTGGATAACTCTAAAGAAATCCAACATCCCTCTCACTTTTGGGGAGAGCATGCATTTCATTGCATATTCATAGCCTCAATTGCTGCAAATCTCTATTGTTATCTTTTATACCAGATGCTCCCTTCCATTCTTTCTCCAAACAGATTCTGTCTCCCTTTCCCCCCTGTCTCTGGCTGCCTTAAGATCATTAAACATAAAGTGCTGCTGAATCTGCATATGCAAACCTAGATCTTTTTAATGAGGAATACTCAATGGTAGAGCAAAATGCCTGGAAAGTACAGGGTTGTGGATTCAATCCCCAGCCTCTCCTCAGAAGTGGGAATGGCAAACCATTTCTGTATCTTTGCCAACAAAGCTGTGTAGAGGTACCTATGGAAATGTTCACATTTAGGAGCCATACCCAATTCAGTGGTAACCAACAACAATATCTTCTTTCTGTTAAGAATTTATTTGGATATATTATCTCTAGATGTAGAAAACACACACCAAAAAAAAAAAAGATTTGATTGCATTTTTAATCATTAAAACACAATTGTCTGTTGTTATTCACAGGGGCTCTACTCTGCAAATTACTGTAAATCTAGGAAGTCATGAATAATGGGGTAGCTGGAGCCCCACAGTTTTCAATCCGTCTGAATGCAAAGAGTTGGAATATATAAATAAATAACCAGGAACAGGATAGAACCGGTTTTCAGCACCAGCTCATGAATAAGTGAGCTTTTTGATCATGAGAAATGAGGAAACACTACTAATGTTCCCCTGTGCAAAATCAAAACACAATATTACTTGTTGGTACAAACAATGATATTATGTAATTTAAATATTGGTTTGTCGGGGTTAGGGGTCTCTATCTTTTTTAGTCCTGTTTCACACAAATGTTAAAAATTATTTGGTTAAGAGGAAGAAGAAGAAGAGTTGGCTTTTCTACCCCCCCCTTTCCCACCCATTTAAGGAGACTCAACATGGCTGACAAAGCTTTCTATTCTTCTCCCCACAACAGACACCCTGTGAGGTAGGTCAGGCTGTGAGAGCTCAGGAGAGAGCTGTGATTAGTACAAGAACATCCAGATAGCTTCATGTTGGAAGAAGAGTTGGCTTTTATACCCCTCTTTTGTCACTCTTAAGAGGACTCAAGGCAGCTGACAAACCTTCTGTTCTTTCCCCCACAACAGACACCCTATGAGTTAGATGGGTCTGTGAGAGCTCAGAAGAGAGCTGTGACTAGCCCAATGTCACTCAGCCAGCTTCATGGGGGTGTGTGGAATCAAACCCAGTATTCCCTGATAAAGAGTCCAGCCCCCTAACCACTAGACCAAACTGGCTCTATTTACTGCAATTTATCTCTTCTTGGAACTCAGACAAAGCTGAACTATAAATTTAGTGAATTAATGGAAGTAAAATCTTGATCAGTAAAGGTATAAGTACAGACAGAGGGATACAGAAAGAGAGAGAGGCAGGGGAGAGAATAAGCAACTGAGAATCCAGATACCACCGCTGACAGATATTTAATGCTCCATGCCTCGTTATGCTAAATGCTTGCGCACACTTGATAGCACATGAAGTAGAAAATGCAGTTAGATAATTTGCTCAAAGAATATAACTTTCCATCTCCCCATTAAGGGAAAATGGAACATGTCTGGTTATGTCTGTACAGATTTTCCTGCAAAACAGCACTCACCCTGACAATTTTTAGACCGTTTCTTTAAAGATGCTCCAAATCTCACCAAGTGGATCACACTTCCTATTCCCTTCCCTTCCCCTATCCGCACTCATTTTCCTGTTCCGCTCTCCTCCCAAGGGGTTTAGTTCACTCCCGAATAAAGGGGTTCGTTGCAGAATAACAAGTTCCTGGAATGCTAAGAAGCACTTACAGTAAATAATCGTCATTACAAATGTCTCCCTTTTTAACCTCTTCTCACAAAAGGCTCAGTTCATTTAATGCCATTTAATGCCACTCAGGCTTCATTATCTGCACTCAGGGAAGATAATGAAAGGTTTACGCAAGATGCCAAAAGCCTCTAGCAGAAGAACGAGGCTTGCCTTGCAGACAAAAAGCGTGTTACCAAAATGTGTGGTGGCCTCAGGCACCAGGGACAGATGAATCAATCTGAGAGGAAGGCTATGAGAGAAGAAATATGGATAGCACAGGGAGCACGTCCAAATCAGGGATGATTTGGGTGGGGTAGGGTGGAGATAACCATTGCTATGGCAACAATATCTTTGTATTGTTAGAGAGAAATCAGAAAGACAACCAGATGGAAAATGTAATGCATGTCCAGCGATGGGACATCACACAGAAGTTTTCCCATTCAGATGGATCCACAAGGAACCATGACCTTTGCATTCCTACATCTAATCATACCTATTTCAAATCTCTGACTAATCCAGTCAGTGAACTGGAGTGGGCTGTTCCAATATCTATCTATCTATCTATCTATCTATCTATCTATCTATCTATCTATCTATCTATCTATCTATCTATCTATCTATCTATCTATCTATCTATCTATCTATCTATCTATCTATCTATCTATCTATCTATCTATCTATCTATCTATCTATCTATCTATCTGCTCGCTCACTCACTCACTCACTCACTTATATTTATATTCCGCTCTATACCCGAAGATCACAGGGCAGGTAACAACATTTAAAATCCAAAGTATTAAAACAATAGTGTCTGCAAATAACTACTAATGGCTACAAGTGGGAAGGGACAAGATGTCTCCATTTAGACAAAGGCCGGGGCAAAGAAGTGCGTCTTCACTGCCTTCCTGAACGTATACTGTACAGTATACAGTACTCAGCCTGTAGTAGAAGAATGCTAGGTGGTGATCTAAATAGAACTTTCTCCATGATGCAAATTGTGGATGACAACTTCCAGCACCCAAGCCACTGGCAGTACCATCTGATGGTAACAGAGCATGGAACTGAAGAACCCCTGGAAGGCCACGGGATATGGATCCCTGTTTTGCAAGTACAATTGCTGCTTGGAAGAGGTGGGCGATTCCCAATGAGTCTCACAGTACAGAAGGAAGGACAAGAAAGCTGCATCCAGATGTCACTTATTACCCTATATTAAAGCACAGATATTGCAGAATATCCATGATTTATTCCAGCACATCCAAATATAGCAGAATAGGGATGTGCACAATTTTTTTTTTTATTCATATCAAATCGAATGCAAGAAAATCCGTATTCATTCAAATAGATCCCTTTGAACGTGGTAGGATTCGTATTCAATCCAAATGTTCAGTCCCTTACGGATCCCATAGGAATGCATACAAATAGCATACAAATCCCATACACAAATCCTATATGAATCCCATACAAAGATTCATATGAATGTATCAAAACATTCCATTCGAATTTGAATGGCCGAATTTGGCCAAATTTCAAATGATACGAATATTTGTGCATATCCCTCTAGTGGAATAAGTAAGCACTATCTGAATGCAGCCTAAGAGGAAGCGATGCCCGGGGTCAGAAGAGACAGAGCTAATTATGAGACGCCCTTCTATGAAAGCCAATCTAAGAATTTATTTCAGGGAACAGACTTGATTATGCACACATTCACCAACTCTGAGGCAGCAGGATTTGCAGGGAACCATTACAATGAGGTGAATTGGCCTGCAGAATCTGCCCCTTCCTGGCCTATTCCGTGCTTTGGGTGCATGTGGCACCAACATTAACCCACATTCATCCCACCACCACCCTGTTGTCAGTGCCCCTTATGGTACTTAATTGCAGAGTGGGAGGCGACCCCTGATGTGACTGTGAGGCTGTGATCACCCACAGCAAGAGAAAAAGCATCTCTGAGGGGTCTCCGAGGCAGTCTTGAGAAGGCTTCCAGGTGGGATGCTTCACACACCAGTCTGCCTCTCCTTCTTCTTCTGAACATTCAGTGCTTGAAAAAGTAGCTTAGAGGAGTCCCGGGAACACAGGGAACATGGGTGCTTCCACTCTGTCTCTAAGGTGCCTCTTAGGGTTGTGCACAAATATTCTAAAAATTCATCACTCGGACGAATTCAGACTTCATATACTAATCTAATTTTCAGACATTTGTACTTCAGTATTTGTACGAATATGAATATTTCGAGTCATTTGTATGAATAATCCAGAAATATGTACCGGAGATTTGTATCACTGGATACATATTGAATATCTGAATGAATAGATAAGAATGTATTCGTAAGGCCATTTTCTGGGATTCGAGAGCAGGAGAAGTTTTGCCCTTGTCTCTGCTCGAGATGCCCCTGGGCAATTGGTAGGCCACTCTGTGCGACAGAATGCTGGACTAGATGGGCTGTGGTCTGATCCAGCAGGGCTCCTCTTAAGTTCTTATGTTGTGCCATGCTTAGGGGAAACTTCCCAAGGGGTGGTGTGCTTTCTCCTATTGTGTAGGTCCTGCCTGATTAAAGGAGAAAGGAAAATTGGAGTCAGGCTCTGAGCTACCATTTTCTCCTACATCCTTTGAATACAAGGTCAATACAAAGGCCCTTTCTGCAGTGCAGTACAGTGCAGTAGATCCAGATTCATAGATCTGAATTTCTCAGGATATACAGATTCAAATCATGAGGAGGTGAGGGCCAGATCCACATCATCTGCATGGATGGTGGCACCAGTCCAGATCAAACCTCCTATTTCTATGAAGCTCACATGGCACAGGACAAGGTTCATAGCTGCCCTACTCCCTGCAATTCTTAGCCACAGGATGTGGAGGGGGTGATTTTTAGTGGCACACAATGGCATGCCGATCTGAAAATCATTTCCAGGAATTCTGGATCATTGAAGCATGCCATCTGCATAGTTCTGTGATCAAGAATCA
The DNA here is from genome assembly GCA_014337955.1 of Aspidoscelis marmoratus. NCBI lineage: Eukaryota > Metazoa > Chordata > Lepidosauria > Squamata > Teiidae > Aspidoscelis > Aspidoscelis marmoratus. Next base: position 1,149,001 of record MTQE01002217.1, on the reverse strand, counting down.
AGCTGCCAGGCTGATCCCTATGGTAGATCTGGATCAAGGACCTCTTTATCCAGATCTAGCTCCATCCCGCGTGGATGCATCCAGCCTACCGAGGGCAGGGCCTCTGTGATCCAGATTAAGGTGCAGTTGCAGAGGCCCTGGATCCAGATCAAGGGCTCTCTGGTCTGGATCAACACCATCATGTGGAAAAGGCCTTATTTATCCAGGCTTTGTGCATTTTACAATTGGCTTATCACATACCCTGCCTTGTTATTTTCATTTGCTAGTGCGCATTGCTGCTTATTTTATGATGTAGTTGCTTATTTTTAGTTTCCTTTCTGCACCCTGTTTTGGTGACTCTATTGATGATGGACAATAAGTAACCCCTTGGGCCACTCAACAGCTTTTCAGCCTAACAGGCAGAACTTACGCACTTGTGTATTAGCATGTAGCTTTTCCCAGGGGCTCAGGGCACAGATTTGCCCCTCTACAGTGAAGTTTGGAAGGCACAGGTGAGATGCACATGCCCCAAGCACGTGAGACAATGAGACAGGTGTTTGTTAGCAATTTTCCCAAGAAAAATGCCATGACGTCGCAAGGGGGCAATCATGCCAAAATGCTTTCCATGACTAAGCTGTGAAGCAAAACACCAACACACGCATCCATCTCAGTTGGCACAGCAGGGAGATTTTCTCAGCGGCGCACTCCGGCACCTGCAACAAGACATGTTGGTGAAGAGGGATTTGTTGGTTGTTTGTAACAGCTCAGGCTTGAGCTTTCATGATTTCTGGATGGGCTGCCCAAATGTAAACATTTGCATATTGATGAAATGCAGCTTAAAATAGCCTGTGCCTGCTGCCTGTTTTGGACAGAGGAGTAAAGTGAACAGCATTTTCAGTAGGACCAACATGCATCTAGTCCTAATGGGCTTGGCACTGGGGGATGAACTTGGCATTGTCTGTATCATAAAATGAAGTGACTTATTCTGTCTGCCCTGGATGAAATGCAATCCCAGTCAGGGATTCCATGGCTGAGATTACTGGTAGACCTTGACATTGAGGTCTACTGTCATACTAATGGGCCCTGGTCCAGAAGATGGAGGTTTGCAAAAGGCATGTCTCCCATTTTGGCAACTACTGGGGGACCCATTTCAGCAGCGCACTAAAGCTCATGCCAAAACGGGTCCCTCGGCCCATGGTCACACCTTCACTTTAAACCTTTTCATTTTTGTTTTATTTCTGAATAGAAAGTAGAGGGTGGAATTTCCACAAATAAAATGGATAGAAAGGAAAAGTTATGAGTGGTCAGACCTGAAGATGGACTGAAGAAAGTTTAAAGTGAAGGTGTGACTATGAGCACAGTGGCTCCAAGTCTAGGAGCTTTCATTCCTAGCTCTTGGAGCCCAGTTCTGAAGTTCATGTGTGTTTCTGCACATGCTTTCCTATCCTTTGGATGGGAAAGGAGCAGTAGAGACTAACGTATACAAGCATTCACAGCATGGAAGGCTAGTATATGATAGCCTAGCCCAATTGCAGTTGGAGACTTACCTGTGTCCAGCTGCATGTCTGATCCTCTGCAGGGCACCACCATTTTGGTAGTGGCATTCTGTGTGACGGTGGCAATGATGATGCCTACAAGCTGGCTAATGTGCATATGCAGTCACATCAGGGGTCATCTGAGTGCCAGTGTATTTGTGTGGCACCTCAGATGCCCACCCTTGCAACAGAAAAGGCGCAGATGGTCACTGCTGGATGCTCCCAGGTAAGTCCCTGGTTGTAATAGGTAAACGTTAGCTAGCTTGTGGTGCACAATCTTGCGCACCACAGCTAGCCTGCAGTTAGTCAACCTTTGAGCAGGCAGGGGGCGTTTGTAGTCTGTAAATGCCTCCCGCAGGTGCAGATGCGTCTGCCTAGATGTTGACTAACTGCAGGCTACAGGATTAAGTGCAGAAACGCCTCTTGCAAGCTTCAGGCCAGTGTGGCGGCTAGTACAGATCAGTGCCATCATGCAGGGCTGGTCCAGACACAGTGGTTTGGACCACAGAGTGCAAGAAAGGTCCCCCAGGGACTCTACAGATACATCTACACTGGTTTCTTGGCACACAGAGGAGTGAATTGCCATTTCCTTCTCCCAAAGTGATGCTGAGGGCCTTTTGCCTCCTGGACAGTCACACTACCACCAACCTATGGCCATTCCCACAAGCGCACTGCAGGCAGTGAATGCAAAGTTTCATCATCCAGGAATAGAGATGTGCATGAATGGTTTTTTGACATCCTATTTGAATCAAATTGAATACCTGAAAGCCCAATTCGATTCGAATCTTTTAAATTTGAATTTAACATGATTCAATTCGTATTTACCAAATTCGAAGCTATTCGTTCAAATTTTTTATTTGAATCCGCACATACGAATGTCAACAACATTTGTATGTGCACGTACGCATCTTCCCCACATCTGTACACACCCGTGTGCATCCTGTAGTTATCCCATATGCAACCCATTTTCATCCTGTACAGATCCGTACAAATGCATATGGATGAATAGATCCAAAATTCAAAATTCGATTCAAATGTTTACATTCGAATTTTGGGCCATTCTATTCGAGTTCGAATGTCAAAATTCAGCACATTCAATCAGATTTCGAATGCCTACGAATATTCATGCACATCCCTATCCAGGAATGGCTCTCCCTTCCTCACCTCTCAGGGCTTTCAACTTACTTTGGCATAATAACTGTGCTAAACTGAAGATGTTGACAAGAGTCACGCACAGGAATGAGTCGTAAAAACACATTCAAGTTCGAGTCTATTTCACTGATGTACTCCGAAAAATATCACCTCTGAAAAAAAAACTTTCACGTCCATAATAACGGTTTCCCTCTCCAGATAAATTAGGAGTGTTAGAAGCAATCTCGAGTGTTTATCGCTTCAGCATTTAGGCTTAGTAAGAATGGTTGGCCCATGAGTGTAAAGTGCTGAACTGCAGTCCATAAAAACACACACAACAACACTCAGATTGGTTCAGGACTGTAAGATTCCTTAACTGACAGCCCTGGGGTCTTTATGGCACCTACAACCTATTTGGAGCAGAGGGATGCCACCAACATGTGCATCATGTGCGAATCTGTGCTCTGTTTGGGCAACGCAGTTCCATTTCTTTCCCAGTAGTGCAATACAGAAGGAAGGATTTGTCCTTTGCTTCCCAGGAGCTGAATGTTCCCAACACAAGGTACATTACCAGAAAAAAAAAAGGTGGGGGAGCTAAGGTATATTGTGTGGGATGGTTCATTTCCCACCACAACTCGTGTGGCTTCCAAATCTTAAATCCTGACTAACTTCTTGGCTTCCATTTTCTTTCCCAAACACGCTGTGCACAAAGGCAGCATGGCTCCCAAACAGCGTGTGGCACCATGTGTCTTAGAAATTCCCTACTGGTTTTATGGCGTACCTCACTGGCAATGCTTCTAACCCACCACAGACTGTGAAATATCAAACTCCTTTCTTCCCACACTCACCATTTACTTCCAGCTATAGTCATACATATGCCCCTTTCCTGGCATTTCCCCTAAAGGCTTACTTAAAATCCAAACCTGGGGATGGGGCAGGGGACGTGATTTAAAGCAACTGGATGTAAAGCAACCTTAACAAATTCCCTGTGGCAATAGTCTTTGGTTTTGGGAACCACTTTTATGTGCCTGTGGGTTTTTGTTTTGAGCACTGGCAGGGTACATGGTGGAAGCTTTGCCTATTTCTGCACTCACCTCTCTTGGAAACATTTAGCTAGTCCACTCCAGCCTGTTCTGGTCCAAACCCAGCACTTGGTTTCTGCATTGTGAGGGCTAGAATGCCATTGTAGTGGTTCAATACCACCAGCGGTGTAGATGCTTCCCCCCTACTACACTCCAGATGAAGCATAATAACACTACAAACGCTGCCCACCCTTCCCTGCAATTGGCCCATGTTCCTGTGGCTCCAACATTATGCCTGGTACACAAGAGCAGACGGTATCACATTACCTCTGTATCAGAGATGCAAAGTTATCTTCAAAGCCTGCATGAGGAATAATGGAAAACTCTCCCACCCCATCTTTGAAACTTATGCCTCTGAAACTTATGTAAGCTTTGAAAATGGGTCTGTGGCAGAGGAACCCCAACACCTGGATCAAAACAGACAGCAAACTAGAATGGATGTGGACCTCTTTAAACAGGTCCACCACTAAACCAGGACAAGAAGACCTTATGATGGTTCTGGACAAAAATGGTGCTAGTCCCACATGGAAGAAGCGTACTAGCCAGTAGCTTGTTTCGGTTTAGCTGGCAGGTGCAGAAAGGCCCTTATTGGAAAGTATGCAGCAGCCAAAACTGGAATTTAGGAACATCAAAGCAATGCTTCTGATTGCCACCTAACATAATCCCAGTCCGTGAGTGGTAGTTGTTCATCTAGATATATTGTTCATCTAGTTGAACATCTAGATATATTGTTCAAGAAGTTCATCGCACAGGTTCAGAAATAAGAAGAAACATCACACCTGAATGAGGCCACTCTGTGGATTATTAAAATTGTGCCCCCAAAATCAGGAACATTTACAAACATTCTAAACATCAGTGGTGATTCATACAGTGTTCAAGAGCCCACCCAAGCTTATTATCCTGCCACATTTGAAGGGGATCTATTTGAATGAATACAAATTTTCTTACATTCGATTTGATATGAATCAAGTGCAAAAACAAAAACAAAAAAACAAAAAAACCCACACCCATTTGTGCAAATTCCTACTGTGCAACCATGTTGTAATGGCCATAGCAACAGCCTGGCACATGGCAGAAGTTGCCACAGACATTGCTATGGTAATGTGGACTGTCTGAGATGGACCTTCTGTACTGCAAGGGCTGGTAGGTAAGTCGGGGGCGGCGCTCGTGCCTACAGTGCAAATGCTGGCTGCCAATCCTAAACTTTACTTCAGTGGTATCCTATGTGAGTTTCACCTGTGAGACAGGCAGTGAAGAAATAAGGCCCAGATGGTTTATTTCACAAACCCCTGGGTTGTGTCACACTGTTCCAAGCTGTGTAAAGGAACAGAACGTCATCTTATGATCCTGTTCTAAATTGTATGTCAGGCAGTGTTATTTTGTACTCTTTTATATTGGTTAGTACCCAGGTGGCTCAGATGTATTAATCTGGGATTCCTTTATATCCCAAGCACAAAAGGTGTGGAGAATACCAACCCTTTCAGCACTGACCCTGATTCCTGATTATATCCCGGAACAGAGACCTGCCATCTGCTTACCAGTGCAAACTATGGCAGGCCTGAAGGAATTACAAAGCTGAAGATGGTTACTAAGGATACTGCAAAATGCAGGAAGATCCACTCGTTCAATCCTGTGCCAAATAAGACTTGATTGTTCACTTAATGTGGTAATTGGCAAAAAAAAACCTAGCATACTTTGAACACATAGTATAAACAGATGATAGAATTAAAAAAAAATACTTGGCAATTTTGAGCGAAAAAGAAGATTCAAATAATCCTACCCAAGATGGATGGGTAGAATCAGAGATGTTGCTTGAATGCCCTTGGACCTTACTAAATATAGAATGAAATCGTGAGGATTTATTTATACCTCCATGGGAACTTGAGCCTCACTAGCAGTGATGTACCTTGGGGCCTTTTTGGACTGTATCTGAGGCCAATTTGTACTTAGCCTCATAGTTTATAATTAGTCAACATCTGGGCAGGTGTATCTGCACTCACAGAAGGCACTTACAGCCTACGAGCGCCCCCTGCCTGCCCAGAAGTTGCCTAATCGTGCACTACACACAAACTAATGTTACCCCAAGGCTTACTTGAGGCATCCAGCACTGACCATCTGCACTTTTTCCGGTGCAACAAGTGCGCCGGCAGTTCCAGTGGCCCCTGAGATGACTGTGGCTGATTTTGCACTTCTGTTCCCGTCCCCTGGATGGGAAAGGTGTGCAATGAACTAATGTTGACTAGTGCTCACACGTTCAATTGCCAGGTTGGTCCTCTTCAGGATGCTGCCATCTTGAGTGTGACGCCTTCCACGACTGCATGGGCATCAGCACCATTGCCGTGATGACACTATTGCTCTGTACAGTCACAGTCACGTCAGGAAGTCAGCAGAGCTGCCAGTGCAGTTGTGCAGTAGCAATGCTGATCTCCCCATCCAGCAGAGGAGTGAATGGTCACCGGCTGGATGCAACAAGTAAGCTTTTGGGGAAGGTTAGTAAGCTTGTGGAGCATGATTTTGCACTCCAAAGCTATCTGCCCTGAGACCTTCAAGTATAGGGTGGTGCGATACCAGCCGGGCATTTATTCTCTTTGGCCTGCCTCTCAAGGCTTGCCTTCCCTTTCACAGCCCCTGAATTGCTTGGGAACAGGGCTTCAGAGCCCCAAAACTACCCAGCTGCAACATGCATTCCCTCCCCTTTATGTCTTCCTTTTTATTTAGCTGCCAAGCACCACTTTATCTGCTGCCCCTGGCTTCCTCCCGCCTGAGGCTTGACTTTTAAAATAACCAACGGTTCAGCCTCCACTTCCTTGGCCGATGTAACCACAGACTTTCACTAGCCCTCCTGGTTACAAAATAACCCTTCTTTATTAGTTTACATTTCTTTTTCTCAATCAGTTTAAACACAGCACAAACAGTTTCCTTAACTTCACATTAACTCATTCACTAACTCAGGACCCTGCCTAATCTATACAGGACCTGGATCTGAACTGTCTAACTTCCCTAAGATTAGCCCCAGTTACAGAACACTGACTTTCTTCAGTTATGCCCTTATATATCTTCCCTGGGCTTATTCTCTCCTTCTATTGGCTGATCCTTGGAGCAGACTTCCTCCTACCAACTAGAATAAGCAAGTCACACCTCCCTTTGACTGACAGCTTCCCTAGGTATACTACACTGTCTCGCTAATCTGATAACTAGATCTGGGGGTGGGCATCACAGGCTGGATAGAAATAGAAATAAATAATAAATAAAAATCATTGACTAGGGCTCACAAGGAGGTGCCTCAGGTAAGTCTACACAGCTGTGGAAGCAGAGGTGGCAGATCGGTGGAAAGTGGTGTCCGGGTTCTGCCTCCCACTCTGCAGGGCAAGTGCCTCTGACAGACGTTTCCACCTCTCTGTGGAGGGATGTCAGGTTGAAGGCTGCAGGTCTATACAACCTCTGTGCCCTCTGAGGTCTCCTATGGCGCCATTATAGTGCCATGTAGTGCCTGGTTATGGGATTATTGATGTTTGGATCCCAGATTCCTGCACCTTTAGAACTATTAGCTCACTGCTATCCTTTTTCAACACCTCCACCACCAGCAACCTTGAGAATTAGCAAATGTTTCAGAGGCAGTTCATTCTTTAAATATTTAAAAGTGGGACAAAAGAGAGTTGCTTTTCAGGTTCCTCAATTTAGTCTCTGGCAGCATTACCATGCAACTAGCGAGTAGGAGGCCTGAACATGGATTCTACCCCCTTCCCTCAACAAGCCACGGTTAAAATATTCATGTTGGCAAATTCATCCAAACTTAGATTTGTATTTTAATGAGCAATTTGAATTCAACTTCTTTCCTCTCCATATACGCTTTTCTATACTCAATACAGGAAAAGCTACACAGCTGAGTCCCTTGTGCTTTGCTTCTCATCTGTAAACTACTCCTATCCGCATGCTAGTGAAAACTGCAGCAGGCCCCGGAAGCATGGAAGACTTTTACATACAAAATTAAATGTGAATCCAGTCCGTTTTTGGGACCGTCTTATCCCATTTAAATTTTTATTCACAGACTTTACGAGGACTATATTCCTAAAATCCGCAGAAAAAAAGTCCTTGGAAAAACTGTTCTCAGTCCCATTTTGGCAGCTACTCTGCTTCCCCCCCCCATGGGAGGGGGTCCACTTTTGGGCTGTCCCTCCCATATGTTTCTGGCCAATGACTGCCGCCACTGTTGGTAGGGCATTAGATAGGAGGGGATTTCACATCTCGGAAGGCCTTCCCCCTGTCCTTCCCATCCCTGCAATGCTAGAGTCCCAGAGATTTTTTTTTAAAGTGTTGGATCTTTGAACATAGATTTCCTCTTTCTGTGAATGCCACTGTAATTACAAGAAATACATTACATTGGTACAGCAATCAGCAGAAGAAATCTTTTTTTAGGGCCAGTTGGTTCTGAGAAACTTATTCAAAGCAAAGAAGAAGAAATGGAATCCCCTCTTTTCTCTTTGAATCTGTGCAGGAACCACGATCTTCCATTCTCCTCCCACCCCTCACTGATTTGAAAGGGAGAGGTTGCTTTGCCCTGTCTGTTCTTTCAGTCAGCTGATTCTGTGCAAAGCTGCTGCCTTCCCAGTAAAATAGTGAATGGAGGGAGCGTCTGATTTGAAAGGGAGAGTGATCACCCTGACTGATCTTTTGCTCAGATGATTCTGAGCGGGGCAGGCTTACAGGGCTTGGATATGGGGCAGAGGTGAAAAGATCCTGTTTCTCCATGGTGGGGATTTGGGTAGTTTGAACGGGAACTGGGGTATTCGAATTGAGCCCGCATTATCATCAAGCAAATGGGAATATTCAGAATGTGCACTCGGTTCTGAATCCGGATTAAAATTGTCCAGTCCAGGATTAAAATAGTCAAGTGAGGACACGGCCTTAGGGTCTTTTTGCACTCAAGTGTCCCACTTGAGTTAAGTATAGGAATGGTGGCCAGCATTCGCATTGGGATTGCAGGCCCCATCTCAAACCTACCTAGAACTCACCCTACTGCAGGGCAAGTGTGGATGCTGCCATTTTGGCATCATCTGCCTCAGTCCAGCAATGGCCATTTGCATTGGACAGTTACTACGGCAATTAAAAGAAGGAGAGTTGGCTTTTCTACCCTGCTTTTCTCACCCATTTAAGGGGACCTAAAGTGGCTGACAAAGCTTCCTGTTCTTCTCCCCACAACAGACACCCTGTGAGGTAGGTCGAGCGGTGAGAGCTCAGAAGAGAGTTGTGACTAGCCCAAGGTCACCCAGCTGGCTTTGTGGAGGAGAGTGGAATCAAACTCGGTATTCCCAAATAAGAGTCCAGCTCCCTAACCACTAGACGAAATTGGATCAGGGGCCTGTTCACACTTGGCTTTATTTTGGAATATATCCTGGAGTAGTGCCTGCCGTCCACATGTTACTGCAGGCTACAGCAGGCCTCAAGTAAGGCCTGCCAGAGTCTGCAATAGCATGTGGACAACAAACCTGTGTCCTGAGATTTATTCCAGCATATAGCCAGGTGTGAACAGGTCTCAGGTGACACAGCTTGTGACTGGAGCCTTCACATGGAAGTTGGTGTGAAGGCTGTGTCTGGGGCTGTACTGGGAGATAATCCAGAAGACAATCTGGAATGGGGCCCAGTGAAGAAAGGGCCTTTTCTTTAATCCTTCCAGAATTTAGCTTGATACAGTGATCTCTGCTTCTAGAATTTTATGGAGAAAGAGGAAAAGAAATGCCTCTACTCCCAGTTCCCTCTTGCTCTCTTTCTAAGCCCCAAAGCCTCAAAAGTTGCAACTTTTCCTCCTAAGACATATGTCCTAGTAGAAGCTGGAGAGTCATCTGGTAGAGATTATTTGATATTCATTTTCCAGTTCTATGTAAACACATGAAATGAGAGTTGATGCATTTTGTTTGTGCCCAATCCAAACGTATACGGTTTGTATATGTGTGCATTTTATGCGTTTGTACAAAAACTGCACAGATTTAAATTTTGTGTAAATTAGCAAGAATTCCTTGGCTCACTTTCTGTTGACATACACAGGACCAGAAAATGAAAATCTCTACAGGGATCAGTCCCTGTAGACGGCATGGGGACCGATCCAGACTGCATCGGCGGTCTAGAGATGTGAATGTGGTGTGGAGGTGGTGGAGGAGGAGGAATCTGCATGCCCCCTGGGTGATGGAGGATGCCAGGAAGGTCCCTGTGGGCTACCACTGGCATGGGAGGCAGAGGTGGGCCCGATCCAGGTGGTAGGGGCCCACAGAGCCCCCAACTTGACAACGGGCCAGTTTGAGCCCTCCACCGGCAGTGGACTGCCAGCCAGTGTGGCCGGTAGCACCCAATGGTGGCAGCCCGGAGGAGGGACGCGCCGGCACAGGCTGATACATGTGGGAGACGCATTGACCATTCATACCTTGGCCAGTGAAGGGTACTTTGAGTACACTTCCCTCACTGGCCAATGTGAATGGTCGACCTGTCCCCTATGTGTACCAGCCTTGGAGCAAAAAGTGTGAAAAGACCCATTCTTTTTAAAAACAACAGTTACCAGATCAGTGGATAAAGAGGTCTGACTGTAGTTCCATCCGCCATGCATGCATGGAGGCCAAAGGAGCATAAAGACATGTGCAGAGGTGTCAATGCACATATCCAGGCATTTGGGATAGCCAAACGCCCAGATGCATAAATCAGTATAACGTATGAAGGCACCACACCATGGTGCTGTCCAGTTAGAAGGCAGCGATCCCATAGGGAGGACTTTCCCCATTATCACCTCCTGGCAGGAAATCCAGCCACCGCCTGGAGGCAGTTTAATTTGCCTCATGCTGCCTTATTCCAAAAAGTTAGCCTAGAAAGAATTCGCTCATCACTAACTCTGTATTGGTCTATGTTAGACAAAGCTTCTGTTTATTTTTAAAATAAACATGAGCATACTGAAGCAATGGGAGGTGTTTAAAATTAGAACAACACAAGAGACAACATAACAGATAGTTAGGGTACAAGTTTAGACACACAGTGATGCATTGCTGGGAGCAGGTTACCAGCTATTGAATGTGAGCATGCAGTTCATTCATGCCGAATGATTATAATATCTGGTTCCTATAGATAGATAGATAGATAGATAGATAGATAGATAGATAGATAGATAGATGGATGGATGGATGGATGGATGGATGGATGGATGGATGGATGGATGGATGGATGGATGGATGGATGGATGGATGGATGGATGGATGGATGGATGGATGGATGGATGGACATTGATTGATTGACTGATGGACGGACAGACGGATGGATTGTATATTTATCCTGCCCTAAACATGAAGGTCTCAGGGCAGGTTATAACATCAAAAAACAGCTACATGACTGAAATGAAGTCACTGTCCATGAAGAATAGAGAGGATTACTGGTTAGATCCCATCTTTCAGAAAATTCAGCAACTACTTTAACCTACAGTGCTGTGCAAAGGTTTTAGGCAGGTGTGGAAAAAATGAGGCAGTGTAAGAATGCTTTCAAAAATAGAAGTGTTAACAGGTTTTTTTTTTT
>MTQE01002217.1:1127469-1137632 GCA_014337955.1 Aspidoscelis marmoratus | reverse complement strand
TTTTTTTTTTTAATCAATTCACAAAACGCAAAGCGAATAACTGAAGAGAAATCTAAATCAAATCAATATTTGGTGTGACCACCCTTTGCCTCCAAAACAGTACCAGTCCTTCTAGATACACTTGCACACAGTTTTTGAAGGAACTCAAAAGTGAGCTTGTTCCAAACATCTTGGAGAAGTCACCGAAGGTCTTCCGTGGATGTAGGCTTGCTCATCAGATCTTTCTGCCTCCTTAAGTCATCCCAGACGGATTTGATGGTGCTGAGATCAGAGCTCTGTGGGGGCATATCATTACTTCTTGGACTTACTCTGCAGTATTTTTCCACACCTGCCTAAAACCTGCACCTGTTCCAACGTGTTTGCTTTTGGTTCTCTATCAAATAGGATCCAAAGTAGCTCAGAGGAAGAACATCTGCTTTTCTGCAGATGGGCCCAGCTTCAATCATTCGCATGTCCCTAGGAAACAATGGCAAACCACTGTTACACTGTTGCCAAAAAAACTGCATGGACACATCCATGTATTGATTTGAACTGAACTCAACTCCAGGGCATTTTTACCATCTTATCTCCATTGTAGCTGATTATCAGGTATACCCACACTGTCTTCTCCCATAGTTTCCTGACATTATGGCAGTCCTGTCTTTGCTGGATTTCTTTCTTTCTCCTTCTCAACACTGTGCAAAAGAAGTTCACCCATCATCTTTAGATGAGCTAGTTTTCAGCAGTTTCTGCGTGGGACCGCTTCACTGGAAAGTCTCAAAATCTCTGGCACACCCACATAGTTCTTAGGGTCACTCGTGCCTGTTCCCCAAATGATGGTTTGCATGTGTAAAACAGCCATGTACACAACAGATTGCATTTTGTGACACCTGACAGTGTCTCAGAACAAACGCTCTTCAGTGGAAACAGGCTCGCAGTTTCAACTGCTTTTCATCAAGTCAGATGATGTTGAGTGAAATGTGTGCATAAGTGTGAACAAGCCTTAATTTAGGAGATCCAACGAGAAAAATCTGACCCCTGTAGAATAACATGCTCAGATGTTATAGGCTGTGTGTGTTCTTCCCTTTGTCAGACATCTGCAGTAAATGGGAAGTCAGCATCTATTGTAGGATGGGGGTCTAGGAAACGTCTGGGCTACCAAAGTAAATACAGCAAGAACAGAGCCATGACTGAAATAAACCGAGCAAACCTGTCTTTGCATTCTGACCTTAAAATGCCATAGAAACTTCAATGGGTAGATTTGGTCAACCAAGAGAAATTTGGCAAATAAGAAGAACCAAATTTTTGTCACCAAAAGCAATATCCAGTTTTCGAGTTCGTGCTAGAGATTGACTAGAGATATAAGAGCATGAGAAATGTCCCACTGGATCAAACCTGTGCCCATCTAATCCAGAAGTCAGTTCTCCTAATGGACAACCAGTTGCATAGGGCAGTCCACCAGTGGGACTTGGGCACACAGCTTGATCTACTTACAGCCTCCCCAGCAGGTGGCCTTTGGAGGCAGACCATTTCCTACTGCTATCCACCCAAGCTGATAACCAATGCCATATCTTGTGGTAGCAAATTTCAAAGTTTAACCAGGAAGTGTTTCAAACAACAACAACAAATATTTATTTTCTTTGTCCTGAATCAACCAAGATTCTGCTTTGTTGGGTAACAAGATGGTCCTAGTTCTTTAGGAAATGGAGAAATGCACAGTTATGGCCTAGCAGAGCCCCTGTGCCCAATAGTTTGCTCTGTCTACACGGGATGAAGCTATCGAGTGAGATACAGTGCCAGATGGTGCCACATATGATTTCACCAGCAGACTACTGGTGTAAAGACAGCATATCACTATGGCCAGATGTATCATTGTTGAGGCTTTTCAGCCAGACATCCAAAAGTGGCACCAGAAATGGCTGAAAAGGCCCACTTCAGCAACTTTCATTAACCAGCCTTTGAAGCTGGGATGTGATGGGCTGTCCTGAATGGAGAGGCACACAGTGGATGAAAGGTGAACTGTACAAGTTCGCTTGTGGCAAGTTCTACCATCCTCAGGTCTTGGTGGCTCAGCCATGCTCATGTGAAAAAGCATGAAGTTTGGTTTCATACTGCCAGTGTGGCAGCCTGAGGTAACATCGCCCAACTCCCTGCAGACCACATAACTTGCATCATCAAAGAATGGCACATTCCTGCATTTTGCAGGGTTCTTATGGATCTCACAAAATATGGTAATGTAAATGAGCCAATTCTCTAAACTTCACTTACTTGGAGAGTTTCATTTCAATTTGCTGCCGGATTTCCTGCCTCTCTTCATCGGTCCTTCTTGGGAAAATGTTCCTATCTTCCAGCTCCTGTTTGCTTGGCCTGTTCCGCAACTTCACTGCCAGCAACTCTTTCTTGCATTTTCTTGGCAAAGTACCTGAGGAACACAATCACAGATGACATGAACATGGCAGAGTGGATGTTCCTCAAACAGGCAAAGGGACACCACTTACTACACCAACTTCATTTGTGAACCAGAGCACTTGTGCACATTTTGGATTCAGCAATGATCTCCTGAAGGCAAAATGTGGGACCCTTCATTTGAGGGAGTACATGAGCAGACCCAAAAGGGAAGAGGAGATAGGTGATCATCTCAAGAATAGTGAAGCTGTGGATAGACATCAAAGGTAGGATAGATGTCAATGATGAAGCCTGACTGCATCTCTAAGAATGGGTTTCGACCTAGCAAATCCAGTCATATAAAGGGCATTATCTCAGATACTTTGTAAAGCATTCAAAATGGCATTATGAACACTTCTAGAGTTCATTAGGAGTAATTTAGTGACCCTACAGAATCAGTGGTGATTGAACCATTTGCTGTCATCACACTCTTCTTCTTACAAGAAGAACTCTGTGAGATTGTTGACCAATATGGTACCAGCTTCATGGGCTAATAAGGTCCATGTGTATCTCAGTGGTGGTAGGTATCCATTTTGGCTTGTGAGGTAGAAGGCAAGGTAGCTAAAAGGAAGTGGTTCAATGAATTAAAGTAAGTGAGACACTGCTAAAGCTGAAATGTTATGCAAACCTACATGAAAACTGGATGTAGTGGATTTTGCATACATTAGCCAGTTCTGAACAGAAAGATGGGGAAGGGAGAAAGGAGGAACAGACAGAGGAATGAAAAGGCTGAGTTACTGTGTTCCTAGAATGGGTACCTAGGTACCGAGCCAGTTTGGTCTTGTGGCAAGTGCGAATAGGCCCCTAATCTTAAGCAGAAATGGATAAACCCCTCTTGTTTATTTACTGAGAAAATACACAGCTACTTGTCTCCATGTTCATATACTGAACAAGACCTCCTCGTTTCTCTTCATTTAAGGCCGGCCTACGTTTAAGTTTTAATCCACATTTGATCCACTATCAGCGTAAAAGAACACATCAGCAAATAACAAACTGCTCTCCTTCCTCACTGGCAAACTTAGAAAATCTGCTTTGGGGCTTGAATAATGGCTTCTTGTTCAGCCGGTGCATTTTTTCTGCCCCAAGAGCAGATGGAAAGTGGATTAAAGCTTAAGTGTAACCAGGCCCAAAACATGGTTTCTATGGATCATTGTAATTGAGTTTTCTCCTCCTATCACAATTGTTCTTCCTGTTAAAATCATAGCACATTTCTAAGTGCAAATTTGCAACTGCAAATTTGATTAAATGCGAATTTTAAAGATTCAAATTGAATCAGATTTTCAGATATTCTATTCGAATCAAATCAAATCCCAGAAATTGCATTCATGCACTCCCCTAATAACTTGTTTGAAAATTTTGAAGAATTTCTGTGGAAAATGTGCATTGTGTCTTCTACGTATCAACATATAAAGGATTTACGTATGCATATTTATTTCTTATAAAAACAGGGGTTAATAATGCTTATATAATTTCAAAAGATACTATCACTGACCTCTGAAAACTACTATCACTAAAATGCAAGAATCTAGCATTAGAGAATTATTTGTTTTGAAAAACCAGGTAAGATTTATCTAGCCATATCTGATGGAAGTGCTGTCACCTACTGTCCAAAATGGAAAGTGTAGTGTACCTTATCAATAGCATAACTGCAAACAGGAATGCCAGCAGGATTTATCCTCCACTTGCTGGTGTTCTAAGGATATCCCTTCTGCAACTTAGTATGGAATACAGGAGGTCCTTCCACCTCTGGTATGCTCTGTTTGCACCACACTGGGCATATTCCAGATCTGGAAGGCCTAGATCTGTATCACAGTGTGGATCTGATTAATCCAGTTTACTGATGTATTAGAGGGTGGGAATCCATATTACAGAGGCACACAGAACAAGGCACACACCTCCACGTTCCAGATTAAGAAGGGGAACCCATCTTGTCAGTTCACCAAATCGAGGCTAGAAACTTTAGTTCCTGGCTGTTGGAGCTTTGGAGGTAGCCTTCAAAGCTTGTGTGACCTGCAGGACCAGAGCAGGGGCTGAGCTGGAAGAGCTACTGCCATGCAGACAGAGTTGGGTTCTGGTCCAGAGCAATCCATCCCAGCCTGGGGACAGATAGCCTCGATCGAGGTCAGTTGTTCCAGAATAGAACAAATAAGTGCAGAAAGCTCCTGAGATATCACTAGGATATCATGAATCTTCTTTCTTAATCACATCTTGCTATTTAATTAAAGAAGCTTGAGATCTCTTAACTGTGGAGATCATAATGAGGTCAGCAAACACTAACAATTATGTTGGACTTTTCTTTAGCCAACAAAGTATTACCCATAGCTAAGTAACTGCCTTCACGCAGAAGGTTTCAGGTTCAGTTTGGCATCTCCCTGGGACACTGGCAAACAATGGCTGTCTCCAGGTAGACACCAGAGGCCTATTCACACTACTACATCTAGTGCATGATAAAGAGCATACACATGTGGAGTAGGCTGTTACAACGGCCAAGTGTGCCCGCCCTCACCACAAATCTACTCATCATTGGTTAGGTGTGGAGCATGAAACTGTGCTCCAAATGTTAACCGTCTACCAGACACTTACCTTAGGCATCTGGGCAGTGGCCATTCACTCTTCTTCTGGTGCCCTGGGGTCATTTCAGGTGCCACACAAGTGTGCTGGCACCTCAGATGACCATAGATGTGACTGCGCATGTGCAGAGTGTCAGCGTCATCAAGGCGACGGCACTAATGCACACACAGTCACGAAAGGCATCACAGCCAAAATGGCGGTGCCCAGAGAAGGGCAAGGCCCCAGATTGAATTAGGTAAGTATCTGATCGAGGGGGGAGGGAATGGCCAAAGCTGACTAGTGCTCCAAGTGTGAGTTCCAGTCAACGTTAGTTAATTGTGCTCCTTTCCTATCCACTGGACAGAAGGGAAGTGCAAAAACACGCCAGGAGTTGATACCAACTCATTCGAACCTAAACACAGCTTAGAGCAATGCTCAGACTGTTCCAATAGGACCAAGAAGCCCCAGTTCCCACCCATCAAGAAACAGGTGACTTAGGCCAATCAAGAAAGGCAGGACATAAATGTCATAAATAAATGAACATAGGTATTCAAGCTCATTTGGTGAATTTTTCTAGACATTCTCCTAGAGTGCAGCAACAGATGCTGTTGATTGAAAGCCTCATTAGAGTGGCAGCTTGACCCCACAGAGGCTCACGAAATGGTGCGGTGGGCCGGGGGATGTGGGACCCCAGTAAACCAGACCCACGTGGGTCCGGTCTACCAAAGGGTCCCACATCCCCCGGCCCATAAACAGCCACAGATCGGCCTCCCTCCACCCCAGAAAGGGGTGAGGGGAAGCCAACCTGGGTGTCTCCCCGACTCCTGCAGTCCCAATGGGACTGCAAGAGCTGGGACCGAGCCACCTCCCCCCTGCACGAGACCTTGCCGGGCTGGAGTTGCCATCATGCAGGCGTGTGCACTCCCGGTAGACTGGGCCCTGTGGGTCCCATCTACCAGACACGGCACGCCTGTGTGATGGCAACCCCGGCCAGGCAAGGTAAGTGATTTACACGCCCCCACCCCCGTCACCTGTTCGGCTGATTTTCAGCCAATGGTGGCAGGGTGGGTGTGCCCACGGCTATCAGGGAGAGAAGTATGTGCAAATGCTTCCCTCCCTAGATAGTCTTGTTTACTGGGGTCCCACATCCCCTGGCGCACCGCAGCAGATCGCGAGCCTCTGTGGGGTCAAGCTGCCTCGATCAAGGCGGCTAAGCCCCGCAGAGGCACCCCGGCACCCCCACCCCAGGGCCTGGGGACACACCCGCACACACACAGCTCCTACCTTCTCACTGTCCTGGGTCTCTATGACCCGGGGCAGCCGGGAACGCACACCACGTGCACGCAGCACGGCTTCTGATTGGGCAGATCTCATCAGCCAGGGCAACCAACATGGTTTCTGTGCCATAAACAGGCCTGAAGCCAGATTGAAATGGGTCTAGATAATCAACTTCTTCCAAGTATACCTGCAGTTGAACAGTAACAGCTCTCTGCAGTACCTCACCTAAAAAAGGTGTGTTAGCTACCGGACAATAGTTTAGATCTTCTGGATCCAGGGAGACCCTCTTCAGGAGGGGGCATACCGCAGCCTGTTTAAGGGCCAGTGGAACCACCCCATCCCTCAGAGAAGCATTCACCACTTCCTGAATCCACCCAGACATATCTTGACGGCTAGCTTGGAGGGGCAAGGATCCAGAGAGCATGTTATTGGCCGCACTCCCGCAAGTAGCTTGTCCACATCCTCGGGCCACGATAACTGAAAGTGATCCAAAAGAATCAGACCAGACAATTCCCTGGACGCCTCCCCTGGACTATGTCCAATTTTGGCATCTAATACACTATGAATCTGAGTGACTTTGTCCTCAAAGCGCTTTGCAAAACTGTCACAGCAGATATTACATGGCCCAATTTTATAAGGCCATTTACTACTCTAAAGAGCTCTGCTGGAGGACACAATGTTGGCGGAGAAAAAAACTACTTTTCGCTGCTGTCATCGCCATGTGGTAGGCACAATAGTGTGGCTTAACCTGTGTTCGGTCAGATTCACAGCCGGATTTATGCCACCTGTGCTCTACCCGTCCTGTTTCATGCCCGTAGCTCCATGGAATACCAAGGAGGTTTTCGGGCTCTACAAGAATGTTGAGGACACTTGGGGGCGATCGTGTAAATAGCCCTGCTCATCTCCTGATTCCAGAGAGAGACTAGAGCTTCAACAGGAGCACCAGTCAAATCCCCGAAAAATCCCCCAGAACATTCAGGAATCATTCAGATTCCATAAGTCTCCGGGGGCGGACCATCTCAATAGGTCCCACGTCCCCGCAGAGGGGAGCTGTCACTGTAAGTCCAAAACTTATGATGATTTCTAAAGATTGTCCAAGGCAGTCCACAATTTACCACCCCACAAACAAGAGTAGCTTTTCTTACCCGAAATGATGGAGTCATTCAGAACTTCTTCATCCTGATAGAAAACAGAGTCGTCCTTAATCTCAGCATTCATGATCAGGTTCTCTTTGTTTTCATCCGACTCTTTAGCAGAATTCCGCTTGTTCTCTGGATCGCTGCTGTAGCAAACTGTGCTCTCCTTCTCTTTGCTGTGCTCGACGCTGGATGTTCTGGATGAGCGGACCTCCATTCGCTTTTTGGGAGATCCTTTGTTTTCTCTACCATGAAAGCTGAACAGAAACACATGCAATGTCAGGTTTCAGACCAAGTGACAGCCATAGCAAAAGGACTGATGTTGCAAACATATTCTCTGGAGGGCAGTCCTCTACAGATAGCTAGTTAGGTCTTGCTAAGAGATTGTAGTGTTCAAGAAGGGAAAGTCAAGATCTCAATATCTGACACTTAAGGCACAAAGGGGCAGTAAGCGATGCCTGGTTTTGAAATTCATTAACACAGTGTGTAGACTGACCTTTAAAAACAACAACACAGTGCCTCTAATGGAAAGCAGAGTTTGACAGGAACATATTGGTCTAGGGAGTTTATTGCTTTAAGGAGCATTAGAAAAGGTGCAAGGAAAATTAAGCAATAACCTAATTTCCATTGCAAAGTTTTGGGGTAAACCTGGATCCCATTCCTACCGTCTACCAGTTTGGTCTAGTGGTCAGGGAGCTGGACTCTTATCTGGGAATGCCGAGTTTGATTCCGCCCTCCCCCACAAAGCCAGCTGGGTGACCCTGGGCTAGTCACAGCTCTCTTCTGAGCTCTCGCAGCCTCACCTACCTCACAAGGTGTTCTGTTGTGGGGAGAAGAATAGAAAGCTTTGTCAGCCACTTTGAGTCCCCTTAAACCGGTGAGAAAAGTGGAGGAGAAAAGCCAACTCCTCCTCCTCCTCCTCCTCCTCTTCTTCTTCTACTACTACTACTACTACTACTACTACTACTACTACTACTACTACTACTTGCCCTGATCCAGTGTCACGCCCACCACTAGAGAAAGGGAATAATCTTAGCAAGATGGAGAGCATGGTACTTTGAAGTAGACTAGAAGTTTGCAGAATGGGCTGGCTGAAGCCATATGGCAAGGTGCCATTGCATCTTGATATTTTATCCTGGCATCCATGGCACACTCTTTGGTGCATCACTCAGACGTCCTTCCAGAAGAAGTTCCTGCCATTAAGGATAGGGTGAGACACCTCTCTTTATTATTAAATCTCTAGTATAGCTGAATGAATGCAACAGTGGTAGGGAAAGGATTCAGTCATTTCTCAATGAAAATTTATCAAGCGGTAGTTATAAAGGAATGGAGGATCAGGACCTTGGACAAGGACCACAATGCCAGCTCAAGATAGTTTTAAGGGGTTGACGCAGAAAAGCCAGCTTCTGTCAGACCAGAGTCTCAGACCCTTTCTTCACTGGATCTTATTCTGAATTATATCCCAGACTATGGCAGGCCCACCCAGGTTACACAACCAAGGCAAATTCGTTTTCCGTATCTCCTATAGCATTAAGGGAATAAGATATAGAAGCAGGTACCAGCAGTTCACAAGAAGAGGGAAATGGGGAACTATTTATGTAGGAAAGAGATGCATCTGAAGTCTCTTAGGTTACATCCAGGACCATGTTTGATAAAATAATTCAATAGACACACCCCCTCTGCAAGCCAATAAGTCACATTTGCAATACCTCCCCTTCAGCTTGATTTTAGGGAAAGAGTTGGCATCTCTTCAGAAAAAGAAGAGAAGAGAAATTCAGCTCTGTGGAATCAGCCAGCATTTTGTAAAACAGCAAAGAAGAAGAAGAAGAAGAAGAGATGACTTTTCTACCCCACTTTTCTCATCCATTTTAAAGAGACTCAAAGCGGCTGACGAAGCCTTCTATTCTTCTCCCCAGAACAGAACACCCTCTGAGGTAGGTGAGGCTGTGGGAGCTCAGAAGAGAGCTGTGACTAGCCCAAGGTCACCCAGCTGGCTTCATGGAGGAGTACAGTACTGAACTGGGAGACCACCACTCTAACCATAGGACCAAACTACAGTTTTGGAAGAAGTGTCAGTGGACCTACAAAATTAGTCTGAAATGATGTGTATGACAGGCCCCTGAGGGTAGGCAGCTCCACCAAGGCATCATCTCCTCAGGACCACCAGGTGCTTCCACAGCTTCACTTACACAAAGCAAAGGTGATTTGAGCAGTTTTTGCACCTGAGTCAAGAGACTTTTCTGTATCCCAATAGTCTACCATAAAATAGACTCTGGTAATCTGGTGCCCATCAGATCTTCTGGACTGTCCTTCCATCATCCTCAGGTTCCATCAATGTCAGTTCTGCCAAGGCTAAAATATAGGGTATTTGAATATTTCCTTTGGAAATACGATATATTCTTTTGTAAAATAATGCATATTTATTTATTTATATTTCTACCCCACCCTATACCCTAAACTCTGAAGGCAAATTGCAATTCAAGGACATGAATGACTTAATAAAAATGATGTCCCAGTAGAACCATGGAACTTTCTGATTGAGGGTTTGTTTCTCACAGGAGGGAGAGGGAGACAGGATATTTTAATGAATAAAATTATTTCTGATCAATTTATATATTATATTAATTTTTAAATCACCAATGCATTGTTATGGTATAAAATATTTATATGTATATGTAACTTAATTAAAATATACTTAAAAAGACTTGGGACATAAACCCTAACCACTAGATCAGTGATGGCTAACCTTTTGAGCTCGGTGTGTCAAAATTCGCA
>MTQE01002217.1:1115795-1127064 GCA_014337955.1 Aspidoscelis marmoratus | reverse complement strand
CACCTGTGACACGCATGTCATAGGTTGGCCATCACTGCACTAGATCAAACCGGCTCAGGGAATCCATGAGGCATAAGCAGTTTGTAGCTAAAGGAATGAGAAAAACTGAAATGATCCCCATAGAAATAATGACCTTTGACCTTTGGTTTTGTTTTCTTACAATGCACATGTTTGTAAGCCGTGTGACTTTTTTTCAGAGCCTCATTTTCATTTGGCTGTTGAAGGTCTCATCTCAAAAAGGCCATGGACCTGTACAACCTGTGTTGTTGTTTTAACTCTCCAGGTTTTCCTGGAGCCTACGGGAAGCTGTGTCACTTTGGCCCATGTGATGTCAAAGATTGGCATGCTATTTAGAGCCTGTTTGGTTCAGCTTGTGCCACTTGTGAAAAGCACAAATACCAGACTTGAAGCAGCATGCCACTAACTGTTGCCATGATCACACTGTGCAACAGAGTGGCCATTTGCTCTGCCCTCATAAGCTCCAAAAAGGTCCCGGGAAAGAGTTATTGAAAAGATACCTCTACTATGTGCAAACAATAAATACTGGAACCTTAAAAGAAGAACAGGCAAGCATGTGGAAGGTTGCTCCCTTTCTTCTGCTCCACAATAACTGAACTCTCACTTGTCCACAAAATGGCTGCCTCATTCAATAGGAAATGGCTAAAGAAACCATGTGATACATGGGGTAGGGGGAGGGTGAAATGACATCAGCCATCATGATCCTTACCTATCCTGCCGGTGTTTGGTAGCCAAAGCTCTGTGAAGTTCCTCAATGACTCGGCTGGGAGGTAAAGGCAGGTGAACGGCAGCGAGGTGAGGGGAGCCTGTTGGTGTTGTGTGCTGCCCTCTGAGGTGTGGATCAGAAACTTTCTGGCCTGAGGGCTGGAAGGGAGCAGCTTGTCCTGAGAGCTGAGAGGAACCGACAATTACGTAATTCTTCAGTATGGTAGACGGAGGGGATTTCAAGGCTGGCTCATCTCCTTCACTTCCTGTTGCTGGAAATAAAATCACAAAAAAAGCATTGAAAGTGGCAAGCAAAAGCCAATTCCCCATGAAGCCATTTAGAACCATGTTTCCTAGTGAATTTGGATAAAGACTTTTTTCTCCTCTGGGCATTGGCCACACTGGCTGGAGCTGATTGGAACCATAGTCTATATCATCTGGAGGATACTACTGACTTGTTCACTCCTACCTGATGGTTTTGCTCCTGAATGCTCTGGGATGCTTGATCTGCACACCGTGGTACCATCTCCATCTCAAAGTATCCCAGAGTGGGCAGGAGCATCCCCCAAACTGCTCCACAGATTCACCAGCAGTTGCTGTGGTGCTCCCGGTGAGTTTCCGGATGCAGTGTTTGTACTTCCTTCTTGTGCAATTGCTGCTTGTGGGTGCAAGCATGGCATGGCAGCATGGTTATCAATGTGCAAATGCACACTGCATCACACTCATCCTGGCAACAGCCCAGCGCATGCTGGAAGTTGTCATGGCTGTTGTCATGGCAACAGTTGGGTGGCAACGTCACCAACAGGCATGCATGGCACTGGTGCCATGGTGACCAGGTGCCTGCATCTACACCTGCCCAGCCACAGGCACCATTCACAGGGAATGGAGCTGTGTTTTCCCAAAATAACACTATAACTGGCCTTCTGGATGGAGCTGACATCCTGACCTTGGCCACTGCACACATGTGGGGCTTGAAAAGACGCTGCTGCATGTGTGGTTGTGCAATCATGCAGTTCCAGGTATTTCACACTGTTGAAATATCCAGGTGTGGGCATCAATATATTGTGCACAGTTGGCACCAACCCTACACTGTTTAGCCAACAAACAAGTATTCTGGAGGTGCTTTTCTCTGGAATATTCCGGTGATATCTGGAGGGTGGCACAAGATGCAGTGAATGGAGGAAAAGCTCCTAACAGAACCTTTCTGTCTCCAAAGCACCCTTGTTGCTGCCTGAAACCGTAATGTGGTTTGGGGGGAGATAAATACCAGTTTCCTGTCAAAATCTGACTCACTTCCTGCCACCTTCATGAAACTTCTCCACCAGCCCCACCAAATAAGATAAGCATGGGGGCTCATCTTATCTGGGCTGTCATAACTTCATAAAGAGACTCCATAAAATAAGTTGCCTATAATGGTGGGTTTATGAACATGGGAGACTTTCAATAACAGGGGCATCCCTTGAAAAAATGCCAGCAGTGGTAGGATACTGGCATGGGATATGTGTGTATGTGTCAGGATTTTCCCACCCATAGATATCACACAGAAGTATAGCAGAGAAGCATTCCTTTATTGAGTTGATAATCCAAGACATTAGCTTATAGTGTACTATGGTCTAAAAGGGGTCTTATCACTGACAGTGAAGGTCAAGTCTAGAAACAGAAGCAGAAGTCTAAACAAAGGTCCTAGTTGCTAGGGAAATGCCTGGTCATGAATGTGAGAGGGCAAGTTACTCTCACACCATGTGTGTTTGAGAGAGAGAGAAAGGGAGGGAGAGAGAGACATTGAGACAGAGTCTGCCTCTGTCTGTCCTGTTTGTCTAAGGGTCTTTCCACACCGGGTAAGCTCTGGATGCTTTGGGTGTTGCAACGTGGAGACACCCAATGCTCATCCTAGAACTTCACCAGCCTCTGTGCTGTGCAAAAAGGCCCTGAGTGTTTTTATTACACACAGACACACCACGGAAATAACGAGTGGTAAATAGCATAACATAGCATACCATAATTATTAGTAACAAAAATAAATCTCCATTCAAATATCTCCACAAGAGGGCAGTAGCATCAAACTACTGTTTTATCTTTTAAAATGTAAGGACTAAGTTCCTGCCATTGAAAAATTTTGAAGGATTCAGGATTGTTTCATGAGCATGGTGTTGTTGACAAAGGAAGGTTAATCTCTCCTCCAAGGTAACGGTGCATATCAATCTCCACTGTGTTGGAAAGAAAACATTTGCCGCCTATTTATATGGAACTTCCGTGGCTCAAGTGATTTTATCAAACAAGATTAAACACTTGGGAAGGTCTTCTGCCTGTACGGACTGGAGAGGTCTCTGTTCAACAGGCTGTTTGGGTCCAGCCTAGGCCTGATCAGCCTTCATAGGAAGGGAATCTCCCAGATACAGGAGGGAAAGTCGCCCTGAGTCCAGCCGCTGGTTTTCTTGACTTGCTGTTACCTTTATCCAGGGAACATTCCTCCTCTCTCTCCAGTCTACAACTCTGGAACCCTTTGGGCATTGCTCATTCAAATCCTAATCAGTTCTAACTCTGCTTAGCTCTTCTAGATCAACCAATAATAATTGTATTTCCTATATTTCCTTCTTTTTTCTTCTTCAATGAGGCATTCCTCCCCGCTTTCCTTTTGGATGTTTCCTACTTCTAGTGCAGCTTCTCCTAAATTGTGGTAGTGGTAGTGATAAGAAGAAAAGCAGCATTTCAGGAGATCACTCATCCCTAAGGATGTGCAAGAATATTTGAAATATTAGTTATTCAATTGAATTCGGCTGAATTCAGACATCCAAATTCGAACAGAATATCCAGCCATTCGTTTTTTAATATTTGATGGAATACAAATATTTTGAATCATTCATACGAATAATTTGGGCATTTGTTATGTGTACGGATACGTATGCATTATATCAGACCAAGAAAGTTCTGCCCAGGCAATCATGCTTGAAAAGGACATATTTATTTATTTGTTTGTTTGGGCGGGTTACAACATATAAATGAATAGATTAAAACCAATAACATATTAAACATATTAAAACCATGGCGGTGTCTGAATGTGGGGAGGAAAAGTCTGTTCCTTTACTTGGCCAGAATAAAGAGGTAAGCCTTCACAGCTTGTCTAAACACATAAAGTGAAGGTGCCTGGCACACCTCAGGAGAGAGACTATCTACAGTCTGGGAGCCATCACTGAAAAGGCCCTATCCTGGGTGCCCACTCTTTTTGCGGTTGTGAGTGGCAGTACAACCAGGAAGGCCTCCCTCCAGATCTTAGGGCACAGACAGGTCGATATGGAAGAAGGTGTTTCTTTAGATTCTGATAAAAGTCTTGTTAGATCAGGCCAAAGATCCATGTAATTCTGTCCCCAGGCTATCCAAACAGATATTTAAAGGCAACCCATAGGGATCCCATAAATGCAACAGATTTCTGCCTTTAAACTCTAAGAAAATGCTTTGCAAACTTTCTGTCTGCCTCCAGAGTCCCCTTTTTTCATCTTTCAATCTGCTAATGACCTCCTTAAAGCATGCTTTTGACTCCAGTGTGGTTCGGTTCACACTAACCTTATAGAATCAACTCCAGTCACTCCCCAGAAAGTGCATCCACGCACCCAACCGCCACCACCATCCCAGAGTGTCCTGGTGTCTGGAGCATTTGACAGCAGCCCTGATCTTCGAAAGCTCTGGAGAAGTAAAAATTTCCCCACAGCTTCTGCAGAAGCTGCTGGTGAACTCCCAGTCATTCCTGGATACAGCGTTCAAACTCTCTTCCAGGTGTGAACATTTCATGAGGGTGGAGTGGGGCAGGGCAGCTGCTCAGTTGAGTGATGTGACATGATTGCCATGGCAACATGTGGGTACATGATGGGTGTTGCCATGGTTGTTGCTGTGATGATCTGGAGTCCAGGCTAGACCATCCACACTTGAAGTGCTGGTGGTCCAGCAGGGGAGTGTACCAGCACTTCAAGTGTGAATGGTTCCATCTAACATTAATACCATTCCAGACAGCAAAGTGCAAACAGGCCCTGTGAAAGAGATTATTATGGGGATCATCCACAGTTACCAGCCGCCTGGCACATTAGGCTGATCTGACACCCCACAAACTCCAGGACTACTTTTTGGATGGGAAGACTGAGAGTAGTGAACATGCTGACTGTTGATAATGTAGAGGTTTGCACTTAACTTGGGAGATTAACACCCACAGAGCAGAAGATAATTTGTGATGATGCCCTCAGTGACACCTGCTGTTGCTGACTAAAACATGGCCTTCTAGACATTGGTCATCTACAATTTCAACCAGCCCTCTTGAACATGGGCAATGGCAAGGAATGATGGAAGCGGCAGTAATCACAGGTGAGACAGTTTGGTCTAGTGATTAGGGAGCCAGACTCTTACATAAGAACATAAGAGAAGCCTTGCTGGATCAGTCCACAGCCCATCTAGTCCAGCATCCTGTCGCACACAGTGGCCCACCAAATGCTCATGGGCATCTCAAGCAGAGACAAGGACAAACCTATTCCAGCTCTAGAATCCCAGCAAATGGCCTTAGAAGTGCCCCGGTCCCGTCCCCCCAGCCTGAAAGATGCACCTAGGCATTTGTTCTAGTAGCCATTGATACCTCTGTCATCCATAAATTTGTCTAACCCTACCTTAAAGCCATCCAGACTGGTAGCTGTCACCACCTCTTCCGGCAGCAAATTCCATAAGCCGATGACCCTCTGGGTGAAGAAATACTTCCCCCTGTCAGACCTTATTCTCCTACCCATCAGCTTCATAGAGTGCCTCCTGGTTCTAGTGTTGTGTGATAGAGAAAAGAAATTCTCTCTATCCACCTTTTCTATACCATGCATAATTTTATATACTTCAATCAGGTCCCCTTTTAAATGCTGTCTCTCCAGACTGAAGAGGCTTAGAGGCCTAGATGTTGATTCCACACTCCTCCACGAAGCCAACTGGGTGACCTTGGGCTAGTCACAACTCTCTTTCTGAGATCTCACAGCCCCACCTATCTCACAGAGTGTCTGTTGTGGGGAGAGAAATAAGAAGCTTTGTCAGCCGCTTTGACTTTCCTTAAAATGGAAATAGCTGAATTACATTTTGTGCTGTACTTTTTTTTCTATTATTTTCATTCCAGAGTATTATAAAACAAAAGAGCTTCTTTTTACTGCAAAATCTCTGTTAAACCACAGAGCAACCACTAGAGGTCCTTCAGACATTGTCCAAAGGAATCAGTAAGGTTCTTGATTGGACCTTCTATGGGGGAGTAGTTAGGGACTGAACTTGTAACCTTCTCCTTTCCAGATGGCTGCTCTGCCACTGAGCTTCTACTATTGTGAGTGCCGTCCTGTCCCAAACTTCACCCAAACTTATCTGGATCTGGGTGGAGTGTGAACAGTTCCATCCAGGACAGCCAACCTTGTCATAGTGAAGGCCATGTACACTGGGCTGTCGCTACAGCAGTCAGCAATGTGCGGATGCAGCTGCAGCTGCCCCGCCCTGCCTCAGCCAAGCTATCTTTAAGAAAGACACATTCATGGACAACAGGTGTATCAATGGCTACATACACATCCTCCAGACTGGGGAGACAGGCAGGATGCCTCTTAAGACTATCTGCAGGATTTTGAGAGCAGGTGAAGGTTTTGCATTTGTCTTCTGCTTGAGATGCCCAGAAGCAATTGGTGGGCCACTGTGTGGGACAGAATGCTGGACTAGATGGGCTGTGGCCTGATCCAGCAGGGCTCCTCTGATGTTCTTATACCTCCATGCAGCCTTTGCATATGGAAGTATGTGAAGGCTGAGTGTAGGGCTGTACAGTAAAGCTGTGGAGTAATTTTCACTGCTCCACAGCTTCTGAAGATCAGGATGGCTGTGCATGCTTGGAGGTGCTCCAGGATGGAAGTAGCTCCATGACATGTGAATACACCATGCCAGAACATGTGCAGCTACCCTGATTGGGCAAGTGCCAACAGGTCCTCAGACTGTAGATATTTTGAGAACCAGTAGATGGAGCTATCCCCATCCCTCTCAAGGGTTTTATATACAAAAATAAATAGCTACCACTATGTTTCTGTCTCTACCCAAACACATATACACACAGAAATACACAATAAAACATTGAGGTATTAAGTGTCCCTGTTCAGTATCCTAGGCTTTCTGAAGGGCTTCCTAGAGATGGCCACTAAGAAGACCATGTGCAATTTCACACTTCCCTTCCCATTCACTGGATGGGAAAGGAGAACGATTAACCAACACTGACTAGCGCTCACACTTGGAGCTCTAGTCAACTTTGGCCATTCCCACTCCTGCAATAGAATACTTACCTGATTCGATTGCTAGGCTGGTCCTCCTCTGGGTGCCGCCATTTTGTGCTTGTGTCAGCGCCGTTGCCATGATGACACTGACGCTCTCTGCACATGCAGTTGAACCTAAAGTTGTCTGAGGTGCCAGCACACTTGTGCGGCACCTCAGATGACCCCAGAGCACCAGAGGAGCTGTGGATGGTTGTACCACTGGAGGTTCCTTGTAAATTTCTGGTAAAAGTTGGCATGGTGTGGAGCATGAATTAATAAACTTCTGGGGAGACAGGGCATGCTTGGAGGCTGAAGAAGCCTCCTCGAAGTGCAGGTGCTTTTCACCAGAAGTTCACTAAGTGTTCACAAGGGGCCATAGTGCAAATAGGCCCCATGTAATTGGTAGGACGTTCTAGTCACATTGGAAAGGCAAGAGGCATACTATTTATAAAGCGGCACCTTCCATCTTAAAACAACAACAACTTGCAGCTGAAGAATAAAAGTTCCACAGTAAAGATGCGCCAAATTTGTTCAGGGTCAGACCAGTTAGCATTGAAAGTGGGATGTTCAAAAGGGCTTGTGTGTGTGTTGGAATACTGGAACATCTTTATTGAAACATTAACAAATATTTACATGACAGAACTCAAGGTTTGAAAGTGAACTGAAAACCCTGCCTGTCTGAAAACAAGAGTTCAAATTTGAATCAAAGAGATGTTCCAATGAACACAACGCCATGCCTATTTGAAGAAAAACTTTTGATTTCAAACTGAACACCAATTCAATCTGAGTCAAACCTAACTAGGAAAAAGGTTTGTGTGTATCTCTGTTCTGCAGCTGTGAGATGCCTGATGGGGCTGGTTATTTGTCAGACCAGAAATTGCCCCCAAAGTTGGCAATTTTAGATACGGCAGATAACCACCCTGGATGGAAATCTCCCCTGGTAATTGCTTTCTCTGTTGCCTTCACTTTACATGTGGACAAAGGAGGTGGATCGGGGTGCAATCACACCCTGTGCGTAGGGCAGCTCCAAGAACAGATTTTGTGCCCCTGGGGTGGCCAGCAGAGTGAGCACATTCGCTTGCTAGGTCTCTGGGGCACAGAACATCCCACGTGAGGCCTGCCAGAGTCTGCAGTCACATGAGGACAACAGACCCCTGTCCTGAGACATGTTCCAGAATATGGCCATAGACAAATTTATGGATGACAGATGTATCAGTGGATACTAGAATGGATGCCTAGGTGCATCCTCCAGGTTGTGGGGACAGGCAGGATGCCTCTAAGGCCTTTTGCTGGGATCTGAGAGCAGATGAAGGTTTGCCTTTGTCTTCTGCTTGAGCAATTGGTGGGCCACTGTGTGGTGCATTCAAGTGAGAACAGGACCTAGGTCAGCTGGATGGGTCTGTGTGTCCTGAAACAGCCACCATGCTGGCCCTGAGGCTTCCACAAGCATTGGAGCCAGCGTCTATAAACTCCAATGACCAGGGATGAGGTGCTACTGAAATGGGTCCACCAATAAACCACAACACCAAGCCAGCCACATGCTCCATGGTCTGGTTGAGGACCTGCTAGACTTCCAGCAGAGCCACCTACTTCCGTCTACACTTTGTCCAAAGTAGATGGGGTTAACTAGTGGTAGAAGTGCCTCCCCCTATGTCCATACCAAGGTACAGAAGAGAGATCACTAGTCACACGCAGGAACCATTGCAGAGGTGAGGCCCTAGGAGTGGCCAAAACTCTATCCTATAGATGCAGCACACTGCACTTATTCAATGTTAGAGCCATTTCAATTTATCCCTTTTTAACCTGGGCCCTCTTCCTTTTTCCCTTGGCCAAAATATCTTTGTAAAAACGGTTGCGTTTCTGCAAACACGGGAATGCTTCACTCTTACGTGCCAGTTTTCTGCACAAACTCAGCAACTAAGTAGCATTGCCTCTACGTGAAATCTTGAATTTGACATGTACTTTTGGTATACTGGACAGGATACTCAAATTCAGAGCTGGAAGTCAGAGCAATTCATTTCCCTGTTGCTTCACTCTTTTGAATAGAGTAGGCAAGAAGCATGAAATGGGAAGCGCAAGCAAATTTCAGACACTAAATATCGCACCACATTACTGAACAAGTGATCCTGGGCCGTTCGTTGTTGTAGGCCCATTGCCAACATGTCTCCAGTTCAAGGGGACTAAGTCATATGGCACATCATGAAAGAGGATTTCCATTTTTGTTAGGAAATGCAAATGTGGAAAAGCCACATTTTTTGTATTTGATTCATAGCAAATGAAAGGCAAGAAAATCCATATTCATTCAAATAGATACAATATGGATGTTTAATCTCATTTGAATCCCATACGAATGCACACGAATAGTATATGAATCCCATACAAAGCTTCACACAAATGTATCAAAACACTTGATTTGAATTCGAACGTCTGAATTTTGCTGAATTCGTACAAATTTTGAATGTTATGAATATTTGTGCACAACCCTGATTCCTGTGCCAAGCAAGCACGGATGAGAAAATCTCTCTCCAGGGAAATTATGGAGAGATACTGCCAGCTGGTGTTAGCAATATGGAGCTAGTCAGACTAATGATCTCATCCTGAAATAAGACAGCTTACAGTTGTGTTTCCATCTTAGCCCCAAGCAAGGGCCCACCTGGATCTACGGCACTTACCTGGTACAATCTTTGAGACTTTGGGTACAATCTTAGGTGGCGGAATTGGAAGTGAATGGGGAGGACTGGGGAGCTGGGCTGAGCTCTTTTCCATCTGTGTCTGAGAGGGTTCCGTGGACTCCGAAAGAAGTAAGGCTTGTGGATTCTCTTCAGAGGCTGGCAGGCTCGCAGCTTCTTGTTTGCCTGCAGAAGCTGACGTCTTTGTGGCTGAGGAGAGAGGAGGAGACGCTTCAGGATTTGCAGGATGTAATATCAAGAACGATGACAGAGTCCAAGGCAAGGGAGACATGAGGGAGACGGGGGAATCCCAGAGCTACGGTGCCCACAGAATGCAAAGAGCAGGTCATGTCCAGGAAATGTAAACAACGGCTGTGCTGACTGTCCAGCCAGCCAGGAGGACGGGGGAAAAAGACACACAGCTTGTCTCACAGAAGAAAAATGATTACGTAGGGTGCTGTTCAAGAAAACAATGGCCCTCAAAAGGCTCACAGCGCCCTCTTTCTCCCCTCACCCTTCAATATTTTCCACCCCCCTTCCTGATTTGTTTTCAGAGGCTGACAAGGCCTGCTGTTGTGAACCGCTGTTCAAGGCAATAAGGCCACGTGGTGATGTCACGTCTGTCTCTTGAATTTCTACATTAAGTGTAGCTAGTAGGATGTGCATGAACATTTGGATTATTTGATATATCTATGAATTCATATGAATTCGGACATTCACTATATGAACTGGATGTTGTGACATTCGTACATTGACATTCGTATTCGTACATGAATAGTGCTTTATAAATAAACTATAATAATATGAATATGAATATGAATACTTTGGAACATTCGTGAAATGGGGAGGTGGAAAGTGGCTATGCCAGTCACATCTGCAATGGATCCAGAGTGCATTTGGCATGGATTGAGAGCAGATTCAGAGTGGATTCAGGGAGGATTTGATGCTTACAGAGCGGGTATGTCACGGGATATGTATCGGATACATATTGGATACGTATGCTTTGGTATCGGATATTTGCAACAAATACCATACTCAAAGGGGATCTATTCAAACAAACACAAATTTTCTTACATTCGATTCAATATGAATTGAATGCAAAAGACTCATTCATGTACATCTCTAGTCACCAAACTTGTGTTCTCCAGGTGAGAGTTCCTTCCCCAGAAAACCTGGAATGGACCTGTTCTCCTACCACAGTGATGGTGAACCTATGACACACGTGCCACAGGTGACACGCCAAGCCCTTTTGGGTGACACACCTGGTCACCCTGGCTCCTGGGCATGTTGTTGCCGTTTGGTATCTTGTAGGCCACAGGCTGCTTCTGGCTTGCAACTTACAAGATGCCGGGAGTAGAGAGGCATTGCTGGGCTTGGCATAGGAGGCACAATGGAGTCATGTCATCACGCCGCCGGCTCACGCACAGTGCGTCTGGGCTCCTGGCAGCTAGAGGACTCAAGACTTGTGCGTGGCAGGGATGGCTTTACTCACAATTTTCCCCCCAACATACTTTGGTGAGACCTTATTTCCAGTGTTTAGTAATATTAAAACCAATAAAAGAAACTGACTGACAGATGAAGTTAGTTAGG
>MTQE01002217.1:1099227-1115736 GCA_014337955.1 Aspidoscelis marmoratus | reverse complement strand
TGACTGACAGATGAAGTTAGTTAGGCTTGCTTGGTCTTGAAGTGTACGAAGTACCAACGTTCGACTGAAGATTTAGCAATGAACTTCAGCAACAAAAGTCACTAATGTAAAGAATTATTTGTTTTTGATTTCAATAAATACCGTACGTATATCAAAAATATAACTTTTTTACTAGAGCTACAAATATCACAAAATTATGGATATTTCTACATTGTGACACAGCACCTGAGTTAAGCTAGGGTTGCTTTTTTTTTTTTGCAAATTTTGACACACCAAGCTCAAAAGGTTCGTCATCACTGTCCTACCACCTGCCAAGACATTTTTTTAAAACCCAGTTCTCCTCCTTCAGATGCATACAAGTATTTTATTTGACATGTCCATCTCAGTAGGGATGTGCACGAATATTCAAAAATTCAAAAATCCTATTCGAATCCAACGAATATTGACATTCAAATTGGATTTTCGAAATGCCAAATTTACACATTCAGATGAATTTCAGATTTTTGAAAATCCAATACGGATTTTTGGATAATTCGAATGAACAGATCTTTATTTATCATATGTGAATATGCACGAAAATTAAGCATATTTACACTTAAAATGTGGAATGAAAACAAGATGCATACAGGATGAAAATGGGATGCATACGGATGTATACAAATTTAAAAAATGGATACAAATGTTACCAGCATTCGTATTTCTGAGTATGGGTCGTACTTGCCATCAGGGAAAAGTGATGCTAATTATCATAACAATGGATATTATTTCTCAGCAAGCACAGAATCTCTCCCCCTCCGAGGTGAAACACACAGAGAGATCACCGTTGGTCTTCTTGTACACTAAAATGGTGGGAGCTGGATCTGACAGCTGAAGGGCTGGCTGATGAGCTGCAGGGAGTGAGTTGCTTTTAGTTATGCTTGTAACTCATAGTGTGCATCCCCATGCTCCCAGGATAATCCGCGGTTGCCCCCTTAGTCGGATGTAATACTGTTTGAAAGGGGGGGGGTTCTGCTGCGGATTTTCCTCCTTTGCACCGCATGTAGCCCTGAGTAGAGCTGGTCATGGGGTCGCTCCGGGGCAAAACAAGCTTAATATCGGAGTATTTTCATCATGGGGACGCACACTAGGAGAACTTTTCACCAGGGGTGTTTTTCCACTGTCACTAGAAGTACCTATTAAGTACCCATTAACGGGTACAAAAATGCCATTACGTACCCATTAATGGGTACTTAATGGGTACTTTTAGTGACAGTGGAAAAACACCCCAGGACATCCAGCAGATGGCCTGTTCTTCAGCACTTTAGAGATATTCACTTGGTCTCTGACTTCCTACGTTGTTTTATTGCCTTTTATATTGTCTACTGTGTTTACTTTGCTTTGAACTTGCATGTTCTTTTAATACTTTATTTACATTATCTAGTAAATATATTTGGATCCAGATCTTTTCTTGCGCTTTGATATTGTACTGAAATGTGTCCCACCCATAATTGCCTTCCAGTGCGCTCCTGCCCTGAAGGAGTTGTTTCTGGCTTGGAAATGGCTCCTTGAGATGCAGATGCTCTGTCTCAGAGCACATCACAAAGTGCCTACCAGGCTCAGTGTGAAATGGCCCAATATTTCAGAAGAGGACTGGACAGGTGAAAGAGACAAGGTAGCTATTCAGTTCCTCTTCTACAAGGCTGCTGTAAACAGACGGTTCTTGCATGGGATTAAATCGTACAACAACCACATTTGGTCTTACAACTCTGCCCATTGTTGGAGGCAACGAAGATTAGAACCGTACTGGTTTATTACTACTGGAAAAACAAGAGCATGTAGACTTTTATGAGCCAAATGCACAGATATAAAATTCACATCTGAAAAAAAAAACTTCAGCAAAACACACACACACTAATGAACCCATCTGGAAACATACTATATTTTAAATTCCTTTCTATTCCTTTCCTCTTACATTCTTGCCACAAGCTAGGAAGGGAGTAGCCCTGATCTCCTATAAGATGACAGTTTTGAGTGTGTATCTTTATCTGCCCCCCCTTTCCTGTATTGTCCCCGAGGACAGGATTAGGACCAACGGAATGTAGTCAGAAATAAAGAGATTCAAGGCAGGGCATTACACGGAATTATTCTGACAATGAGAAATGTTTAGTCAGACTCACACAGCCGTGGATTCAACCAAACCTAGCATATTTGCAGATTAGATGGCCATTCCCTTTAGGTAATTTAGCAGGGGCCTTTCTGCACTTCCTGTTTCCTTCCAGGAAACAGGAACAGTGCACTCCCACTGGCCTGCATGAGCGTGCATGTTTGCCAATACTACTGCATGCCACCCCTTCCCACACACATACCTACCTGAGGTGCAGACGCGTCTTCAGCACTGCCACATTCGTCACAGTGGCCAGCACAACTGGACATTCACCTGAACCATCATCGGGATGGCATCGCTGTGCTGCACATGGACACTTGCATTTGGTGTCATCTGAGGTGCCAGCACACTTGCCAATAAAGGGCATCTCTGGTCAAAGTAAGTCTGCATGTGGAGCATGAAACTGTGTGCCTCCTGATTGGCCAGGGCCGGTGCCTGCACAGAGAGCCTCCTGAACCCAGGCGCGCCCCTGGCCAATCAGGAGGCACACCGGACGCACACGCAAAGTGAACTGGGACCCCTACAGCCAGGATCGGCCTGGTTGCGTTAAGGTAAGGAGGGGATCGCGTGCACTCTCCCCAGGGTGAGATAGGGAGGGTTAGGTGAAGCTCCCCCTGGCTCCAGAAGCCACGATCTGCACATCCTGGGGAGAGGGCGAGCTCTGAGATAGGAGACCCCCAGCTCACCATGCTCAGCTCCGGAGGAGCCAGTCATGGCAGGCTGGGGGAGGGCCCAGTTAGGGACACTTGTGTAGTGCTGACACATCTGAAATGGATGTGTCTTAACTACACCAGAACACATTAAGCACACATGTAAGACTACCTCTGAAGTAGTCTTGCATTAAACTGGTTTAATGGCCAGTTAACACACATTAGGGACACTTCCTGTGTGGAAGCAAGTGTCTCTAATGTGTGTTGTGTGTGGAAGGGGCTTTCCCAATCCATACTTAATGTGTGCTTAATGTGTCTTAAGTGTCCAATGCAGAAGCACCCAAAGTTTGCAATTAGGAAAACATCTGGGCAGGTGCATCTGCACTTGCAGGAGGTGTTTACAGCATACAAGCACCTCCTGCCTGCCCAGATGTTAACTAATTGCTCATTAGCTGTGGTGCACAAAATCGTGCACCGCAAGCATACTAACCCTCCCCAGTTGCAACCCAAAGCTTAGCTGGCATGTCCAGGCAGCAAGCACTCACACCTTTTCCAGTGTGAGGGGTCACCTGAGGTACTCCATAAGTGCCCTGGTACCTGAGATGGCCCCGATGCGACTGCACGTATTCAGACTGCCGTCTTCATTATAGCAATGGCAGCAGTGCATGTGATGTCACGCAGGGCACTACACCCAAAATGGCGGGGCCCTGGTGGGGATCGGACACATGGCTGGAACAAGGTAAATGTCCAGTCATGCAGAGCTTAGGCTGATGTGTACTAGCATTCCCTAGTGTGAACTCTAGTACACATTAGTCTCTTCTGTACCTTTCCTGTCCAACGGATGGGAAAGCAAGTGCAGAAAAACTCTGGTTTCACCTTCTGCAGACGGAAGTGAACTAAGGGGTGGGGTCTCCTTGATCCACATTCTGTGTGAATGAGGAAGCCCAGGATCCGGACCAGAGGCCCTTTGGTCCGGATCTACAGATAAATACAGAAAGCACCCAGACTATGAACTGGAGTACAGCCCAGTGCAGACAGGGCCAAGGTCCTGGGGGGAATTAATAGCTAAAGGGATAAACAACCCCAGCCTTATTCACACTTGAAGAAACACAACAGGACATAATTCTGGCTAACAATTTCCATTTATTATAACTTAACTAACCTGTAAAAGATCCTCTCAGCAAGAGCAGAACAGTGTGTGATGAAATGCAACCTAAGAATGCAGAATTCAAATGAATCATAAACTTGGCAGGCCACGTGGCAGAGGGTGGTAAGAGAAGGGAACAAACAAGGTCCCTTGTATTCTTTGGAGTAGCAAACCATTCCTGGCGTGCTGTTTGTAACCTACTGCTTTTCAAAACCTTTTCCAATAGGGTGTTCGCACAAACCCCTCTGAATAATTGTGCTATCTCTTTTGCTTCTCCCTGTTCTCCAAGAAAGCAAAATATGTATTTTTATCACCATCAGTGCCTTTACAATACGCCTCCGGTGCAGCGTGCCTATTCCTTACATAAATATTTGATGTTTAATCATAATGTACCTACTTTTGGAGCAACATGCTGAGAAATGTATGCATTATTTCTGAAGGGAATATGCCATGGCTTTGTGTGACAAAATGTATGGTGCCATGTATAAATAGTTTATAAGCCACATTACAGCCAAGTAAGCCAAATAACCACATCTCTGCCCTTTCTCCGGTAATGTTAATTGACCCCCACCCCCTGTCGAGGAGTAATCATTGACGTGAAGAAAAAATTAATCTTACTTCTTTTCCTGAACTCCATTGTCAAACTCACCCATCCCATTTGGGCCCTTAAATCATTCTAGCGGCTTTAAAAGTAATCACCACGTCCATCAGAAGCACAGTACCTTTGGGGGCCCCTTTGGATTTCCTAGTTTATCTGGGATGGACGTAGAACATCTGGATCAAAAAGCCACAAAATGGCTGTGCTTTGGGTCTTCAACAACTTGCTCCTTACTTTGGGATTAAGTAGGTTCTCAAGAATTTCCCTATGTACCCACTTGTTCCTTCCCTAAACAGCAAGAAAAGCCCTTGAAAGCATATATAATGACGTTAAGCAGGGAGGTCGTAGCCACCAGGGCTCAGTACTATCAAAATCAGAGAAATTAACATAGTTTCTACACAAACCTGGCAAGAGCTTCCTTGTATTGGAATGAGCAATTCATCCCAGATGGATCTGTTCCTCAACCAGAACAAGCCTCCCTGAGCTTTTCTGGCTCAGCCATGGTGCCAAGTCTGAAGCTCACACCAGATACAGAGCCTGCTTCAAAGGCCCCAATGACCAGAGGGCTCATTGTGGCAATGTGCCTTCTTGTATCGCTGAAATGGAATGGTTCCCTTGTGTAAACTAGACCACTGGAACATGCTAGTATACTGATAGATTTCTTCAAAGATGTCTACCAGTATATTGGACAAGGTAGCCATTTTAAGCTGCATAGTCTGGTTTGGTCCAATCTATGCTCCAGCCTGTGTGGACAGAGCATACTAGGAGGGGCCAGGATCTCCTTTAGATTGCATCAGCAGTAAAGAAGGAAGGTCCAGAGACCCCTTTCTAAACCAGACTACAGCAAAGCGTGGAAATGGATAAAGTTAATTGTCACAGGTGATTCAAAGACCGCACTAAAAGTTTAGAAAACAAATAAAATATCAAAATCAGCGTAGCGATGAAAAATGGTAAATAAATGTATGAATAAAATAAATAACACTATTTTTCATTAGCTATTTTTCAGACAGGGCTCAAAAGTGTGGTCAAACTCCTTTCTACATCTCTTGCCTCAGAGTTCCAAAGAAAGAATAATTTACCTCAGCAAGGAATCAGCCAAAAGGAGAACTCTCTCTCTCTCTCTCTCTCTCTGTCTGTCTGTCTGTCTGTCTGTCTGTCTGTCTCTCTGTCTATCCATCCATCCATCCATCCATCCATCCATCCATCCATCCATCCATCCATCCATCCTGAAGGTCCCAGGGCAGGTTACAATAAATCATAATAAAAACAGATAAAAAACAGGACTAAAACAATGTCAGGGCCTGTATGTTCAATGCACTTTTTCTCATGAATATAGACAAGAGGGCTTTTCGCACACGCGGTTTTCGAACGCACGGAGGACAGCCCGGAACGTGGCATTCGCATTGCCGCAGCCAGGTTTGCGTCCCGGCATGTCTGGAGCTGTCTTCCGCGCGTTCCAGATGCAGAGCACTTTAAAGTGCTCTGCATCCATTCCCGTGCATCCAAAGTGTCCCGGCGCGTTTGGGGAGAGAAGCATTCGCACATGCTTCTCTCCCTGACAGCCGCGGCCACGCCTCCCCTGTCAGCATGAGCCGAAAATGGGCCCAGCAGCTGATGGCGGTCGGGCTGATTGCCTGCCTTGCCTGGCTGTGGAAGCGATCGCGCAGCCGCGGCGAGGGTGGCAGACAGCGAGGGGACCCGTGATTCGAATCGTAGGACCACTTGCCGTCTGCCAGCCTCGCCGGTGCTGCGGGATCACTCCCGCAGCCTGGCAAGGAAGGTGGTCGCCCTCCGCAGGGGGGAGCTAGGCCCTTCCCGGCCCTGGCAGCCCCATTGCGGCTGCCGGAGTTGGGGACCTGGGAGCATCGGCTTTCTGTAGCCCCTTTCCGGGGTGGCAGGAGGCCGATGCCAGGCTGGCTGGGGGCAAGGAACCCCTTCGGCGACCAGAGCGCGTCGCTCCAGCCACCCAAGGGTCCGCCCCCTGCCCCCATCGTGACTGTCTGCGGGGCGCAGGCGCCCCGCAGATCAGCTCCCCACCCCCCCAACACACGCGACACGCCAAGGCCCCCTATTGGACGAGCAGTTCACGTGAACTGCTTGTCCACTAGGGAGCCACTGCGTGTGCATGTGGACCGCGCGCCCACCTTCCGTCTCCCATTGGAAGCCCGAGTAGGTAGGTCCCCTGTGCGCGCCCACGGTGGGGAAGCCCGGGGGGGTCGGGGTGATCAGGTGGGGGGGTGGCAATGGCGATGGACCCCTCCCTCTCCCCCCCCTCCGCGATCTGCTCTGGAGAAGGCTTTGCTCCGGTTCCAAAGTGGAACCGGGAACAAAGCCACTCCTTCTGGCTGCGAGATCGCAGGCTTCCAGGGAGGGGGGCGCCCACCCACCTGCCCCAGGTGGGCACCCTCGGTGCCCACCAGGAGCAGGAGGGACGGAGCCCCAGGCCCCTCCCCCCCGTGATCTGCCCTGGAGACGGCTTTGCTCCAGTTCCAAAGTGGAACCGGGAACAAAGCCACTCCTTCTTGCTGCGAGATCGTGGGCTTCCAAGGGAGGGGGGCGTCCTCCCCCCTGCCCCAGGTGGGCACCCTCAGTGCCCGCCAGGAGCAGGAGGGACGGAGCCCCAGCCCCCTCCCCCCCACGATCTGCCCTGGAGACGGCTTTGCTCCGGTTCCAAAGTGGAACTGGGAACAAAGCCACTCCTTCTGGCTGCGAGATCGCGGGCTTCCAGGGGAGGGGGAAGACGAACGTTCCCATCCTCTCCCTCAGTGCTCCTGAGAGTCCTCCCACTCCTGCCCCTGAATGGGCTAAGAGATCCGACTAAACTGCCCTCCTTCTGCCCCTCACAGCTGGGCAACCCGTCAGGCAGGGGGGGCTCTGAGTGAACGCAGAAAGGCAAGTAGCCTGAGGACTTCCAGTTGGCTCTATGTGAGAGGGAGGGGGAAGAAGACGGGTCGGCTTCTCTATGCCTCTTTTCCCCACCAGCAAGGAGGGGGAGGGGTTGGCTCTGGGCTAACTTCCACGGGCACACGCATTCACAGGAGCCTGCCCGTCCTGTCCTCAGCCCATCCCCCCCAGCACCATCAGTGTGGGCTACTGCTGGCTGGTTCCGTGGGGAGAGGGGAGAGATGGACGAGGGAACGGGAGAGGCAGAGGGTTGGCTTCTGTGAGCTGCTATTCCCACTCACGAGGCTGTGAGAGCTGTCAAATGGCTCCTTGCCAGGGGGAGGGATGAGAATGGGCAGTCGGGTAGGTTTTCCTAGCCCACTGCACATGCCCCTAAGCAAGCCAAGGCGGGGCTGGGGGTGCCCTGTCGTCCCTATTCCAGGGGGGCCACTTTTGTGCCTCCATGGAATAGGCAGAGGACTGAAACCTCTGCCCTTTGCCCGGCACGTCTGGCCGGCAGAAAGAGCCGCTTTA
Source organism: Aspidoscelis marmoratus (assembly GCA_014337955.1). Taxonomy (NCBI): domain Eukaryota; kingdom Metazoa; phylum Chordata; class Lepidosauria; order Squamata; family Teiidae; genus Aspidoscelis; species Aspidoscelis marmoratus. The sequence continues at coordinate 1,107,781 of MTQE01002217.1, read as the reverse complement.
GTCTCGCTTCCACTTTGCAAGCGGATTAAAGCGTTCTGTGGCCGGATCACGGGGGGAGGGGCCTGGGGCTCCGTCCTTCCTGCTCCTGGTGGGCACTGAGGGTGCCCACCTGGGGCAGGGAGGAGGGTGCCCCCCTCCCCTGGAAGCCTGTGATCTCGCAGCCAGAAGGAGTGGCTTTGTTCCCAGTTCCACTTTGGAACCGGAGCAAAGCCTTTTCCAGGGCAGATTGCGGGGAGGGAGTGGGAGGGGTCCATCGCCATCGCCACCCCCCACCCGATCACCCCAACCCCCCGGGCTTCCCCACCGTGGGCACGTGCAGGGGACCTACCTTCTCGGGCTTCCAATGGGGGACGGAAGGTGGGCGTGTGGTCCACGTGCGCGCGCAGCGGCTCCCTAGTGGACGAGCAGTTCACGTGAACTGCTCATCCAATAGGGGGCGTCGGCACGCCACGTGCTGTGCGCTCCCGGCATGCTCGCCTCATTCTGAGGCCGGACAGCGAGCAGGTAGGTCCTGCGTCACGCGTGCGAGTCCTCCCGGGGCACTGGGGGGGGGAGAATCACCTTCGGGGTGTAGGCGCCTCGGTGTAGGTGCCCACGCCCCGCAGATGGGCACAATCCGTGTGGCGGGGAAGCCTTTGGAGATCGGAGCCAGGTGCTCCGATGTCCGAAGGGCTCCTGCCCCATACGTACCTTGCCCCGGGCCCTCTGATCCGCCCCGTGCAGCCGGCTAGACGCGGAGCAGCCGGCTTGACAGCGCTGCCCGCCCCTTGGGTGCTCGCACCCAATGGGAGGGAGCCTCACCGGCCGTATCCCCGCCTCTGGCTGGCCTTTGCCGGCTAAGACACTTCTGGACGCTTTTACCATTCGCACACAGGTGCGCCGGAACGCATTTGCACGTGTTCCTGCGCTCCTATGTGTGAATGGTCAAAGCGTCCTGAAGTGTCTTAGGCTTCTCGTCCTACACCCGTTCCAAATGGAATGGATGTAGTGCGAAAATGCCTCTGCTGAAGCACTGAGCTCTCAAGGAGTGGGCCTCCTTGTAGTTCCTTCTCTTTCAGAGGTGCAAGGTACAGGGACACATCAGAGGGCCTTTCCTGTGTTGGTCCCCAAGACTCTGGAACAGGCTCCCTCTTGAAGTTTGCCAGGCACCTACTTTATTCTATGGTTTGCAGTGCCAGGTTAAAATATATCTTTTCACCCAGGCATTTGATGTTGAAGTAGGTTCCTTGGGGTGCTGTCCTACTGGGGAGGATGGGTGGGAGGAAGGGTTACATTTTTCAATAAGGTTTATTCCAACTTCAGTCCACTTTCAGAGTGAGAGAACACATCTGCAAAGTGACTAGTAATTTTCTTTCCACATTATCTATCCAGAAGGTGAATTTTCTGAGTTATTTAACTCTGAAAGAAAACTTTGTTGTTGTCACTTTGCTGATGTAGTCTCTCACTGTGAAAGCAGCCTGAAGCTGGATTAAACCTTAAGTGTGAACTAGCCTTACTGTGATCTCCCCTGAGGCCTTTGGGTGAAGGGTGAGATATAAACCCCTTAAACAAAAAAACAAACAAATATTGTCTCCCTCATCACATCCACCCCAGAGACTCAAATCAAAGCATGTACTGGCTGAGAAGTCCTAAAGTTGTGAGAGCAGGTGTCTTTGCACTGTGGAACCCACTTTCATATAATATAATAAAAGCCTCTTTTCTCTGTAAATTTTAAAAAGTGATTAAAAGAAAAAAACCTTTTATTATTCAACCTGGCAATCACTTCTGGGCAGCCCAGAAGTACAATTTTAATTGTTTTGTTTACATCTTGAAATCCTCGGGTGCTTTAAATGTTGTGTATTGCCTTTTAACATTGTTTTTATGCCTTTTAAAAACTTGTTATAAGCATCTCTGAGTGCCATGAGATGGTAGGGTGGGATGTAAATTCAAATCACCACAATTTTTCATACTCCTGGAACTGTGTCACTTTACCAAGCAGGCTGAAAGGTAGCATTTAAACGAAACAAACAAACTATGGGGTTTTTAAAAGATCCTTAAATAATGTTGTATTCATGGTCCCTTCTCTCAGGGGGGGGGGGAAGTAACCAGTTCACATAGATGGACATTTTCTGAAGAAGCTCTGAAGTTGTGAAATGTTATACCAGCTGATTTAAGAGAGACCCTCACATGCATTATCTTCTATAAGTGAAAGAAGGAGAAGGAAGAGGAGAGAAGAGTTACCTTTTCTACCTCACTATTATTGCCCTTAAGGGGACTCATAGTTGTTGACAAACCTTCTGTTCTTCTCCCCGCAACAGACAAATGTATAAGAGCGTGACACTCTTACCACACGACCAAAGGTTTGGGGAACTGGTTGTTTTCTGAGGAATTTAATCAATCATATATACGAGCCATATTTCCCAACCTTAGTTTGTCCTTTTAAGTTCATCAGGGCTGCTGCTGTTTGAATCGTAGCGATCCTGAGCGCCTTCTGACGGCAGGCAGGGCAGCGTTAAATAAATAATTAAATAAACCCACAAGCAAACAGCTGATGCTGCAAGCCCAATGCTCCAACCCCATGGGGCCGACAACATTTAAATCATAAAAAGTGTGATTAAAAAGCAGTCATCCATTTAAACCTGCAATCCCTCAGCGGGGATTTGGCCGAATAATGTTTCCCACTGCTGCCTTCCTCCTCCTTTCTTCAGTGTCTGCTTTGCACACTTACAAGCGTTTAAGAAAGGCAGCTCAGAAGCAGCCTAGAGGTGGAATCTATTGCTCGCAATCCACCTCTGAATGAAAGGAGTACTTGCTGCCCTTTAATGTGGATTGGAGGCGGGATGGAAATATAGAAGAGTTTCTGCACTTAGCTTCCCATCCACTGGGCATACTTAACTGGATACGTGTCGATACATATGCACTTGTATAGGATAGGTATCTGATATATATGCATTTGTGTAGGATACATATGCAGGATCCGTATGCAGGATCCATAATTAGGATCCATATCCAGGATCAGTAAACATTTGTATCCGATATTTGTATGAACTCGTACAAATAGAATCCTACCACATTCAAAGGGGATCTATTTGAACGAATATGAATTTTCTAACATTCGATTTGTTCTGAACTGAATGCCAAAAAATCCATTTGTGTGCATCCCTGTTCCTGAAGGCTTACCTGTGTCTGGGTGAGTGTCCAGGCACTGCTGTCTTCTTTGTGCCAGCTGGCACCACAGCGACAGTGATGCTCTGCGCATGCGCAGTCATGTTTGGAATCATCCGGGGTGCCAGCATGCTAGCATGGCACCCCAGATGACCCCGAGCACCAGAAAATGTGCAAATGGTTGTGGCACTGGATGTAACAAGCAAGGGTAGGGTAAGGATTGGGATGTTTGTGGGGCACAATTTTGTGCACCACCATTAGTAGATGACAGGGGAACGTCTAGTAAGGCAGGAGGCACATTGGAACCAGATTAAGGGTCTGGAACACCTCCCTTACGAAACCAGGCTGCAACGTCTAGGCCCCTTCAGTCTGGAGAGACGGCGTTTAAGAGGGGACCTGATTGAAGTATATAAAAATATGCATGGTATAGAAAAGATGGATAGAGAAAATTTCTTTTCTCTGTCACACAACACTAGAACCAGGGGGCACTCTATGAAGCTGATGGATAGGAGAGTCGGAACCGACAGGGGGGAAATATTTCTTCACCCAGAGGGTCATCGGTTTATGGAATTTGCTGCCGGAAGAGGTGGTGACAGCTACCAGTTTAGATGGCTTTAACGTAGGGTTAGACAAATTTATGGACGGCAGATGTATCAATGGCTACTAGAATGAATGCTTAGATGCATCTTTCAGGCTGGGGGGGGGAACGGGGCACTTCTAAGGCCATTTGCTGAGATTTGAGAGCAGGCAAAGCTTCGTCCTTGTCTCTGCTTGAGATGCCCATGAGCATTTGGTGGGCCACTGTGTGCAACAGGATGCTGGACTAGATGGGCTGTGGCCTGGTCCAGCAGGGCTACTCTTATGTTCTTATGTTTAACCACCTCCTCAAAGTGCAGGTGCTCCTTACCAGATGTTAGCCTATTGTGTACGTGGCCAAGTGCAAATTGGCCATAAAAGTACCACCTTAAAGCCATTTTAAAGACACTTTTTATATGCCACACAACATCAGAAATTGCAAATAAACTGACTAAGCTGAATTCTGAGAAAAAACTTAGGAAGGCAAGAACAAAGCAGTCTGCCGCACAAAGTACGGTAGGAAAATTTCTTCACTATTCCTAGCGACTACAGCCTGTTAAATGTTTGGTTTTATCTCCTTTCTATGGATGTGCACGAATATTCAGAGACATTTGAAATTCGATCGAATTTGTCCAAATTTCGACATCTGAATTCAAATCAAATGTCCATAAATTCACATTTAACAAATTTTGAATTTCCAAATCAAATTATTTGGACTTTCGTATGTGTACGGGTTCGTCATACACGATGCATACTTGCACCTATGCTTCTTTTCCACATCTGTACACATTTGTATGGGACAAAAATGGGTTGCTTAAGGGATACATACGGGATGTGTAATAATGTGTACGGGCACATACGAATATTGTTGACATTCGTAAGTGCAAATTTGAATCAAAAATTCAAACAAATAGATTCGAATTTGTTTAACTCAAATCAAATTTGGGTAAATCTGAATTTTGAAGATTCACATCGAATTGAATTTTCAGATATTCAATTTGAATGGAATTGAATCCCAAAAATTGCATTTGTGCTCACCCCTACCCCTTTCACCACTGGCCTCAGTCACTGTGAAGAAACTGAGAATTGTGATCCCCAAATAAATGTGGCTCTTTATAGGGGAAAAAAGTTGTTCATCCCTTATTAGAAAGAAAAGAACTGATATGCCAATGTTGGTATTCATCCAGTAGAAATCTGCTTCACCTAGAGATTCTGTGGTTGGATTAAGCACCACCATACAGCATCACAAGGGGAACAGAGATCTTCAGTGCCCCAAGGTACCAAGTCCTGCTCTCCACTCACATACCTAATGGACTCAGGGGAAGAAACTAGTGACTAGTCAGACTATAACTGAGATGAGAGAAGATGGAGATGCGCATTCTGAAGGTTCTCCTCAGCCTGGGCCTTCACTTTCCCTCTGGAGCCCCTCAATGAGTCAACAAAGATAGGAGAAGGCAGAAAGTTCATGCCCAGGAAGTTGCATCAGAAACTGAAAGCCAGGCGTGCATACGTCTAGGAATACTGTTATGTTATAAAACCTGTTTTTGGCCATACCTTGTTACCTGATGCTCTTGACCTGTGCTTCTGACTATGGGTGGGCTTACTCTCTGGCTTTGTAATTTGATATGGCTCCTTGCTCAACATAAATTCCTGAACTCCTGCCAATGAAAGTGTAATTACAAGACTGCTGTTTCTTACAATGTACTTGTTCTTTATCTGTAAATTGCCAAGCTCCTTGGGGCAGGACACACACCCATGGAGAGACAAATAACAGTGTTGGCTGCATTTTGTGGAGAGGTGAGTTCCTCACACCTTTCACATAAGACTCGCCTACCCTTAAGTAGTTGCAAGTGTTGTAGAGAACCCAGGGTCCTCAGGTGAGCCAAATAACAGTCCCTGGTCTCACTAAGCAGTTTGTTTTTTTCATAAACTACAATTCAGCGCATGTCACCACCATATAATCACCACAGATTTAAAGTAGCCTTCTACAGGTGCCCCATACTCTAGAATTAGAAAGTCAACATATTAGAAAACAAAACAATGGAGTATATACATGAGGGACAGTTAATCTGTTGTTGAACTACAACTCAAGTAATTCCTTGCCATTGGCCATACTGGCTGGTGCTCATGGGAGCTGCAGTTCATTAATACCTGGAGGACCAAAGTTAAGCCTGGTTGTTTCACACCAAGCGACAGCAAATTATATCTTAATTAATTAGCACAACATCTTTCATCCAATTCTACACTCAATGCATGCAACCTGATCCAGGATATAGAACTGTCATGCACAACTTCTCTTCACAAAATGGCTGGGAACATCTCACCTACAAATAGTAACCAGAAAAAGGAGATCTCCCCTGGATTGACACTCCTGATGAAGCATCAAACTGCCTCAGCTATAGCTGTATGGAATGTAAAGGCCAATACCGTTGCAAAACCAATACCTGAATCTTCTCTCAGCTCTTCTGAATGCAGCTCCTCGCCAAGTGAGGTGGCATTGGTTGTGGCTGATATATGTTCCTGCTGCATCTCTTCTGAGGTAAGTGCCTGGCATGAGGGGGATGAAGGGTCACTCAGCATTGCTCTGGTGGCACCATCAGCAGTGTAAGCTCTGCCTTCAGAATCTAGGACACCATGACATTCTAGCATTAGTCAAGTCATCAATGATCAGTTGAAGTCCACTTTCCATGTTACATTATCTGAGTCCAAGGGAGCCTCCTCTGAGTCCAGGAAATGACTCTGGGAGCCATAAATATAAAAAGGAGTTCAGAAACATCCCTGAAATGTTCTGTCTCTAGCCCAGCCAGAAAGATCATTGTGGAAGGATGCATACAAGTGGTATGTCTGCTTCTAAATATATGTCGGAGTAGGCTGTGATCAGACTCAGCAACTATATATATATATATATACATATCTGAGGCAGCTTAGAGAAGGGTTTGAGGTGGGATTGTTCACACACCAGCCTGCCTTCCCCCCCCCCTTCTCCTAAAGGTGGATTAGAGAAGGCTTGGGAACTCAAGGCCCACACACTGTCTCTCTGAGGTGCCTCTAAGACATCATTTTTGTTATGACTGAACACAGCCGAAGTTAAAGGAAACCAAAATTGTGAGGGTGTGTGGTTATGGAAGAGGGGGGAAAGAGCTCTATTACTTTGCCACATGCTAGCAAGAATATATAAAAGGCCAAGATTATATCTCAACACCTGCGGAACGAAAAGAGTTGAGTGCTGTCCTTCCAGGTGGAAACCCAATTAAGTTCAATATATTTTGATGCCCCAAATGGTGCTCTAATAGCATCTCCATAAGAGGGTCAATGGTTTAAAAGTTGTTGCTTCACCATTTTAATATTGGTTCGTGATTTATATTTATTTCCCCTTCTGCTTCACAGGACAAGCTCAGTCATGGAAGTCTGCTTTTGAGAAACAAAGACAGCCCAATCTAGCTGGGGATATAAAAGTGTAACAAGGAAACTGGAACAATCTCCCCATCTTAATAAGGCTAATAGGCAAGGGCTATATGATCTAACTTCATGTGCAATGCAAAGAGACTTTTTTTCCCCATCTTGCACAACCTAATCTCCCATGCCCAGTTCTGTCTTACACAATGCCGCTGGGTCAGCATTTTCCGTGCAAATAACTAAGACAATAAAATATTTACACTTCTTTATGAAAGATACCTTGCTATATATCTTAAGAAGAAGCATCTAACAATTTTATGGCCACTTTACAACAGAAAGAAAGGACACACTACGCAAATGGAACTCCTCTCTCTCCTTCAGTGAAGAAACTGTAGATTTTTTTTAAAAAAAGGGCCAAAACTACCAGATAAACAGAAAAGAGAATACAATTCACATTAAAGCACAGCTTTAAGGTTCTGCAGGTTAGCGTATGCAGGTTTTCCTAGAAGTGTAACTGACCACTCCTCCATAAAATATAAGCGAACTTCATCAGAAACGCTTGCTTTTTTTCTTTTTTCTTTTTACAAGCTTCATGTTAATGCAATCCACATAATTTACAGCATATGGACTTCCATGGATGATTAAGGGCTTAGCTAGCAGTAAGATATAAATCAGCACCAGAGACAGCTCCCTCAACCTGGAAAATGCTCTGCAGCTTCCAGTTCATTCAGGTCAAAATGAAGGCTCCGTCCTTTCCCTTCCTGAAAATATTTCCACACACAATAATGCTGCCCAGAAATTAGCAGCGCAATGCACACTGATTTCTTGTCCTCTGCACAGGTTGTTTAAAAAAGGGGGGGGGATCAGACACTACTTTCCAATATGCAGTATCCACAGGTAAACGAAGAAACCTGTATGGAAGGTTGGCTCACACAAAAGACTGTTCCTTATAAGTGTGCTGTACTGTGCAAAATAATAGATTATAATTTTTTATAATTATAATTATAATTTGTTAAACTGGCACACATTCTTTTAAGTTTTCTTACATACACATCGGAAGGATATACAAACTGCCTTTATTTGTTTTATAAAGCAGTTCAGCATGGATTTTGTGATCAGAATCCAACTGAAATCTTGCACCTTACTCTTTCAAAAACCTACAGTATACTGATCATACCTGTGCCTTTGAGCAAGTTGTTTCAAAAGTTCCCCCATCACTGAGTACTGGAGGGACTCTGCCACTTAGTTTGAAAGATAAAGATCTCTTGGATCCGTTTAAATAATACCATGGAGGTTGAGGCTCTTTCTATTGTTTTCTGGTTTCTGTCAAAGCACTATCACATCACCTTCGTCTTAATGGGCCCAGTATCCATCTTCCTTCCTCCTCCCTGCCTGAGAAATTATAGGTTCAGCTCTACAGCCAAAAAAAAAAAAAGAA
>MTQE01002217.1:1073990-1099192 GCA_014337955.1 Aspidoscelis marmoratus | reverse complement strand
CTCTACAGCCAAAAAAAAAAAAAAAAAGAGCAATTACTGGTAGATCAGTGTTGGTGAGTGCCTTGCTATTCTCTTCCTCTGGCACCATCAGGAGCTAAAAACAAGACCGACTCATCATTACTTCACTGTGGGTCTCTCGAGGACCTACTAAAAGGATGGGTGTTCCCGACCTAACTCTTCTTTCACCTCATTCTCACCAAGGACATTCAGCATGTCATGCCGCTTTTGGTTTAAGGCATTGGGAAACCTGGTCTTTGCATGCTGCAGGGCTCCCAGCACAATGTTTTTTTATAGCTTGAGATCACCCACTCTGCCTTATAATCACGTTCAGTGAAAAGTTACTGTTCTTAAAATAGCCTTTTCAGCAGCACAGTTGCTATGATACAGTACAAGGAGGGAAGGAGGGGGCTTCACTGCCTACGTTTCTACTCATTGTGAAGCCAGCCCATACATAATCATGGGTATATTAAGTGCCACCCACATTGTTCACTGGCTGTGTCTCCCCCCACCATCACCACACATACTATGCAATCTGTTCGGCTGAGTGCACTTCTGTTTTCCACAAGCGAACTTCAAGAAAGAAGGCATTCTCCATCAATGAGAGCAAGCCATTTTGAAGCTGCTGCCTTCAAAAACTGCCCCTGTGGTGAGCTGCAAGACTGGCCAGGGCATTGCAGCCAAGAAACGGTGAAGGTACTTGTGAAGGAAATGGCTCCAGCTCACTCGTTTTGGTCTATCTGGAGAAGGTCCTAGCTCTGACAGTATCGCCAGGTAGACCATTGTACAGGACTCTGGGAAGCCTCCACCAGCTGGTGCATGTTATGCTATGCCAGCTCACCAACAGCCTGACTAAGGCTGCATCCAGACACCAGTGAATTATTCTGCTATATTTGGATACCCTGGAATAAAGCATGGATGACCATACTAGCCAATTTGGTCTAGTGGTTAGGGAGCCAGACTCTTATCTGGGAAAACTGGGTTTGATTCCACACTCCTCCACAAAGCCAACTGGGTGACCTTGGGCTAGTCGTAGCTCTCTTCTGAGCTCTCACAGCCCTACCTGCCTCACAGGGTGTCTGGTGTGGGGAGAAGAATAGAAAAGCTTTGTCAGCCACTTTGAGTCCCCTTAAATGGGTATGAAAAGCAGGGTAGAAAAGCCAGATCTTCTCCTTCTCCTCCTTCTCCTTCTTCTTTATCCCAGAATATCCAAATGTGGCATAATAAGTAAATGACGTCTGGATGCAACCTCAGTTTTAAGGAATTTTCTATCATTCTCCACTCCAAGGGGGAAAGCAAGTTGTGACCTGACTTGTAAGATGAGGGAAAGAGGAGAAGCTGGGAACATAGGGGAAGCTGAGGCAAAGTTTTCTTTTAGCAACTGAGACATCAGAAGACAAAGCGGGAGGTTCAATCTAAGAATTTGGCTGAGGTTAAAATTCAGTGGAAACAGGAATGTCAAATAGGTGATCAGAAGGTGGGAACAGCAAATTAGGACTTCGCCTTCCCTGGGAGGTGGAATGGTTTGGGCATCTGCCCGAAGTTGGAAGGTGTCCATGCATACATGGCAATGAAAGCAAACACATCCGAGCATTTGAATACCCAAATGCCCGGATGTGCATGTCAAAACATGTGAAGACAATGCTGGCAAGAGCACTGCCACACTCAGAGGCAGGAATCACACAGGGAGGATTTCCCACTTTATCGCCTCCTACCAGGATCTCCAGCTGCTGTCTGGAGGTAGCCTGAGAGGCACAAGCCCTTCCATCACAATAGGACAGTGAGCCATGAAGGGGCCTTGTCCTTTGGTTTGCAATGTTTAAAAAGCAGAGATAGAGAGGGAATACACACACACTAGGGGTGCACACGAATATCCGTAACACTCATTATTTGTAGAAATTTGGACATTTGTACATGAACCAAATGTTACAATATTCATACATTGATATTCAGATGAATACGGATGTTTCCGGGCATTTGTCCGAGTAGTTCAGACATTCGTTAAACTGGGGAGGTGGGAAAGCAGCTGCCCCAGTCACATCTGCAATGGATCCAGATTGCTTTCAACATGGATCGACAGCAGATTAAAAGTGGATTCGTGTCAACTTTGATGCTTTCAGAGCAGATTTGTTACAGGATACATATAGGATAGTATCAGATACATGCGTGTCTGTGTTGGATATTTGTACGAATACAGGCAAATACATCTGTATCAAATAGAATCCTACTACATTCGAAGGAAGTCTATTCATACGAATACAGATTTTCTAACATTCGACTCATTACGAATCAAATGTCAAAACACCCATTCATGCGCACACATAAAAGAGGGGATAGGAAGAAGAAAAAAGCATGGAATGGGGAGTGACATTGTGCAAGGGAAATGGAAAGCCTTCTCTCCTTCCCTTGAAGCTGTTCAGATGATAGATGAGGGAGAAACCCAACACTGCTGGTCAAATTCAAAATATAGCCCTTGAACACTGTATATCAGGTTATGTCTCTTACTCTGACAAGAGAATAAGGCAATGTGCCACAGCAGAAGCCCAACACGAGGCAAGGGCTTAAGAATTATCTTTGTATTAAGTACACAGTCACTTTTGAGTCAGGAACTCAAGGGACCTCCAAGTTTGAATGCATCCTGCTTAACGTAATCCTGTAGATTCGACAGCCTCAAATTATTGCATTTAACTAGTATTTAATTGCAGAAAGATTAGGATGTAAGTGCTGCATACCTCCCTTTAATCTGAACAGGCTTATGGGAGTTATTCAAAAGAGACGTCGTGGCTGAATTTTAAAAAGAAGTGAATAAATAGCATGTATTAGTAAAACCATAAAATAAACCCTGGAGACCCAAGGCATCCATTGTGTTGGGAAGGAATAACATGGATCATACTAGATGGCTCTCGGCAATCCATTATACACGTTCTTCAGTCTTGTGTGTTTCACTGTAAATTTGCTCACTGAAAGCTTTCATTGGCAACGTGCAACTTCAACAAAGAAAGAAAAGGAAACAAAAACCCACTTCTTGCTTTTCTCTTTTCCCACAGCTTTGGAAAGATAAATAGAAAGAAGAGTAGAAAAACAGAATAAGGGTTATGGGTTACGACTGAATGCCACTATCCTATGTAACCAGCAACAGACAATCCCCAGCACTTGGATTCAAAATGGGGTCAGCTAAAATCAACTATTTCTAAAAACCCTAAAAAAACAAATGCTCCCCCTCCCTTCAAACTAGAGATGGATTTTCAGAAAGGATTTATACAATCCAGAATATTGCTTTCACCAACCTCCCAACTTTGGATTTGACATACAAATGTATCTCCGCCCCATTTATTCTTCAACAGAAAATGGTATTTATTATTTATTTACTTAGGAAATTTATATCACGCCCTTCACCAAATGATTCCAAGATGGGTTTCAATGAGAATAAAACATATCAGGTAGTCAAAGATAATTAAAAATATAAGCCCTTCCCTCCCACCCCAAGCCTCCTTTCCACTGCTACCCTCCCCAACAGGACAGCACCCTGAGGAAGCTATTTAAACAGCAAAAGCTTGGGTGAAAATATATGCTTCCACCAGGCACCAAAAACTATACACTGTAGGCACCTGGCAAACCTCAAGAGGGAGGCTGTTCCAGAGTCCAGGGCCCACCACCACAAAGGCCCCTATTATCAATATTCATACATCGCTTTAGGAATTGGAGCCAGTGGGCCAGGACTTTTCAGGCACTTTGTCAGCACTTGTCCTGCTTTTCCCATTCAAAAGTGAAAATACCATTATTTCATTCATTGTTTTTAAATGATCAAATGAGGAATAGAAGTTGATCCACATGGACACTCCAAAAAAGAACTACAGGCTAGAAGGAACCATAGCATCCTTTGGCCGTATTCACATGGGCACCTGCCTTCCACATACTAGTGAGGGGTAACAGAGACCAAGGCCCTCTTAAGCCAGGACACAGTGCCCAAATGGCACCATAACCCTCTCCTCTGGTAGATCTGGAAAATGTAGTCCACAAATGGACTAATCGTCCATGAAGGGAGTGCAAAATAGCAAACTCGTTGGGGTCTGTTATGTTGGACAGATCACCAGGAAGTAGTGAGTGGATTTGCTGCCAAAAAGGTCCCAGCCAGGAACCACACAGGCTGGGTACTCCTGAGCATTTAGAAATGAACCCAGCCTTTGATCCTGGTGGCCAAAAATGCAGGCAACCCATACGTGTGCTGGGCCAGTGCAATGTGGGATAGCCCATTATGTGCAGAAATGGCATGTATGCTTCCCATTTATTCTGGCCTAGAAGGTCCATCAGTACAGATTTCCAAGGGGCAGTTCAGCTGGATCTCCGCACTGGGCGCCAATATATTTCCCTTAGATTCTTAGAAATTAAGGTTCCTGAAGAAAAGGAATGTTAATGTTGATGCACCTTTCAGAATTGACAGAATGCTATAGTCATGTCAAAGCTGCACTCAGAGCCTCAGCTTTAATCCCCTTGAACTGCATTTTGAGCCCGAGTGGTTCAGATGTGTTAGTCACTGTCACACTTCCAAAGCCATATTACACACTGAGGCCATTTCTACACTTGCGGGGGCTAGATCACTCCAGCCAGAACTGCTCCAAGTGGAATAGGTCCCTATGAGAGCAATCAGTTGTCCCAGAACAACGTCATCCACACTTAGACAGCCTGTTCTGGGAAAGGTCTGGCACCACTCCTAAGCTTGTGTTCCTGGGGCCAGTTCACACTTTGGCCCATAGTTAACAATTAGGCAATGGGTGGGCAAGTACATCTGCACTTGCAGGAGGCATTTACAGTGTATAAACACCCCCTGCCTGCTCAGAGGTTGCCTAATTATAACTACCTGTGGAGCACAAAATCATGCTCTACGAGCTTACCTGATTGCAACCAGTGGGTCACCATCTACACCTCTGCTGGACAGGGAGGTCAACGGAGCTGCCACACAAGCACACTGGCAGCTCTTCTGACCTCCTGACATGAGTACGACTGCACAGAGTGACAGTGTCATCATGGTAATGGTGCTGACACACACACAATCGCAGAGGGCACCACACACAAGATGGTGGTGCCCTGAAGAGAACTGGACAGCAATCAAACGGAAGGTAAGCGTTCAATGGTGGTAACAGGCTAATGTTTACTGGACTTTGGTGGAAAGCGTGCTAGAAATAAACATCATCACCAACATCATTATTATTAGTGCAAAAAAGGCCTAAAACTTCAGTCCTGTTCTGTAGAAAGAAACCCAAGGCCGTTGCGTAGGCCATCCAATGTATTTTCCAGTTTGACATCATGTTTCATCCTTTGCCTACAATATGTTTTCCAACGTTTTCTGCCAAGTGCCTATAGAAATTAATATTGTCAAATTTCCTGTTGAGGCAGAAGGTGTACAGTGTTTTCTATTACCACAGCAAACATCTCCGAAGAGACAACGCTTCAGATCGCTGCCCTTACTAGCAAGGTTATTCAATTCACAAACAACATCCCTTCCCTCTTTTTCTTGCGCCATCACACTTACACAGACATGACAACACAGCTGAGGGCACAACATCTGTAAGCTGACACAAGCATACGTTTGCTTATTAGCATTGTCCTCAAGCCAGATGGAGCCAATGGGAAGCCCACAAAATTCATGCCAACAATGACAGTGAAGAGGTCGCAGGACAATTCATCTCTCGAAGCATGAAACGATGAATGAAGCCAGAAATCTGCTGTGCCTACTTCTATTGCGATAGACCATTAGTCTAAGGTTTTGTTCACAGTTAACTCAATGGGATTGTATAATAATATCATGATAATGATTACAATCAGGCTCAGGCCACCAGCTCCTGAAGTATGGATGGCCCAGCCAGACTGCCATGAGAATAGCCATAGTAAAATCCTGTATGTGCTAAGACATTGCCATGGTATTCCGCCCACAGGACATGCCTGTGCAGCCATAGCCGTACGGACCCACCCACTCACAGCAGTTGCACCTGGTAGAGAGTGCAAATGCTGCAACTGGGAGCTCACCAGTTGCTCCAGGTAAAGCTGTGGACATGCGTATGCTCTTCCCCAGAGGTGCACTAATTATTGCCTAGAGGCCATAGCGTGAAAAGGCCTCGGCTCTGTGTATCCTTGCCAAATGAAGACTAAATGGTGACGACCGAGGGAAAGGGCCTTCTTAGTGGTGGTTCTCAGTCATCTCAGCAGCTTCCCTAAAGCGGCCTCAGTGAAGACCTTTCTATTTATCTGGGCATTTTAATGTTTTAACATTTTTAATTGATTGGTTTTGTGCACTTCTTTGCAGTATTTTAACTATTTTGTGATTAAACCAGTTGTTTGTTAGAGTAGGTAACAGGGGAAATGCAACAGTAAATTCACTACCAAGCCCAATTCAAGTATTAACTTTGACTTATAAGGCCCTACATGACTTGGGCCCCAAATATCTAAGGGAACACCTTCTCCCATATTGACCTGCCCGTGCCTTAAGATCTGGAGGCCCTTCTGGTTGTTCCACTGCCTTCAGAAGTAAGGTGGGTGGGCACCCGGGAGAGGGCCTTCTCAGTAATGGCCCCAAGGCTATGGAACAGTCTTCCTCTTGAGGTGCGTCAGGCTCCTTCTCTGATTAAGTTCAGGAAGGCAGTGAAGAAGCACTTCTTTGGTGAGTCCTTCGGCTAAACGTTGGTTATGCTTGCCCCCCCACTGGAAACACTACTGTTTAACTGATATTGTGCATTTTTTTTAACGTGTTGGTTTTAAATTTTAACATTGTTTCTTTTGATATGCTGGATTTTAAAAATAGTTACCCACCCTGAGACCTTTGAGCATAGGGCAGGATAGAAATATAAATTAAAAAAGTAAATGCAGATATACACGAATATCCTGTGTAAACACAATTATGAAAAACTACGCACCATTTAAGCAGGAGGATGGCAATGATTCTCAAGCTTCCATTGAAGCCAAAGGACGCTTTCCCTTCCATTATTACCATTTATCACCTGGGTTTTTTTTTCTTCTCAGCTATTTCAGTGGATTATAGAATGATTCAGATTAGGCTCCCATGAGTTTGTTAAACTGAGTGAAAATTAAAATAAAGTGTTCTTAAGCTCCAAAGACACTACAAACCAGAGCCAGAGACACTTGTGTTTAGTTTAATATTTACCAGTAAAAAAAAAAAAAAAGCCCCCAAACAAAACCACAGCAAGATCCATTGCTTCCTATTCATGGCTCATTTAAACACCAGACAAGTCGGAACAGAAATTCTAATTCTCCTTTATAGGGAAAACAAAAGTAATAGGCTCCCAAGGCTGCAAAGCTCCCACAAGCTTTACAGCTGCCCACCCCCACCCCAACTCTTAACAGCTAGGAGTGACAGATCCCAGCCTCAGTGTGTGTGTGTGTGTGTGTGTGTGAAAGAGATTTTTGGTCCTACTGACTTACAGCTCCCAGTACTTCCAGATCATGGAGGCATGCCTTCTGCAAGTCTCCATGATCTGGCTGCAGCCCTTAGGCCAGATTACAGATGTAATATATCAGGCCTATAGTGCATCCAGATCAAGAGCCTGTTGACCCGGATCTGTCTTCTTTTTGTGCAGAAAGGGCCAATGACTACCTATTCATATTCATTGTTGTTATTGACAGAAATGTAACAATATGACACAACACCAAACATGTCAGCTTTGATATTTCAGAACGCATCAGGATCTTCCCGAGACCTTAAGGTGACGTTATGTGCAGAGCCCAGCATGGTGGCCTTTTGCAATTGACAGATGGTAACCTTGTTGATGTTGAGCTATTTTAAGTGTTTTCCCAAGGTCTTTCAGAATGGGACCCAGTGTGCTGAATACCACTGGAACCACCACTGTGGGCTTGTGCCAGAATCTTTGGACATCAATTTTTAAATCCTTGTATTTTGTAATTTTTTCTGTTTGTTTATTGTTATGTCCTGGTATCGCAACATCAAGTAGCCACACCCTCTTTTTAAATTTATTGTTATTGTTATTATTGTTGTTGTTGTTGTTGTTGTTGACATGACACAACAGTAACACACAGAAAACAAGATATTTATGCTGGTTTTGGTCATTGTTATCACTAGCTGGGCCCTTCCCAAGTGCCAAGGACTGAGTGATGTATCAGTGAATGATACGAGCAAATCCCAGCAAAGTGGCTTTCTGTAGCTGGCAGATGGATATTTTGTGGGTGCCAATGCTTTTCAAATGCCCACTAAGATCTTTCGGCAATGCCCCTAGTGTGCCGAGAACCACTGGGGCCACCTTTGCTGGTTTATGCCCAAGTTGCTGCAGTTCTATCATATCTGGTAAGTTTTTCTAACTGTTTTTCATCAATCCTGCTGTCACCTGGAGTGGTGATTTGCCCAAGGCCACCCAGTTGCCTTCATGGAAGAGTACGGAATCAAACCCAGTATTCCCAGATAAAAGTCTGGCTCCCCAATCACTAGATCAAACTATCATGACAACAGCAAAGAACTGTTGGGATCACAAGCCTGAAACAGTGGTAAAGAATGAGCAAGCCAAATATTATGGGACTTTTGCATTTAAACAGGCAAGGTCTTAGCACATAACACACCTGATCTAGGGATGTGCATGAATATTCATAACACTCAAAATTTGTACAAATTTGGCCATTCAAATTGAATGTTGGCACATTCAAAGACTGACATTCAAATTCAAATGGAATGTTTTGATAAATTCATATGAAGCTTCGTATGGGATTCATATGGGATTTGTATGCATTCGTATAGGATTCGTATGGGATTGAACATTCATATTGAATACAAATCCTACCACATTTGAAGGGGATCTATTTGAATGAATAAAAATTTTCATGATGAATCGAATACCAAAAAAAAAAAAAAAAATTGTGCACCTCCCTAAACTGATCTGACCATTGTTGAGAAGAAAAAGGTGTGGCTAACTGATGTTCCAATACCTGGTGATAGTAGAATCAACTAGAAACAACATGAGAAAATAGTCAAATATGAAGACCTGAGGACTGAAGTGTAGAGATTCTGGGACAAGCCAGCAATTGTGGTATCAGTGGTGATCAGCACGCTGGGTGGCATCCCAAAAGACCTTGAGTGGCATTTGACAAAATCACCATAGGTCAACTACAAAAAGCTTGGATCTGCATTCATTATATGCAGATACATCATGACATCTTAAGTTTTGGGGAAAACCTGATGAGCAATGAAGACTAACTCCAACTAGTGATCTGGTGGTTGGGCTATACTGTTGTTTTATGTGTTGTATAATAATAATAATGGTGATATCCACCTTTTCCACACCATGCATGGTTCTATGTACCTCAATAAGGTCACCTCTTAAATGTTGCTTTTCAAGGCTGAAGACGTCCAGATGTTGCATCCTGGCTAAATAAGAAAGGTGTCTCAACCCCTTGATCATTCTGGTTGCCCTTTTCTGAACCTTTTCCAGATCCACAATATCCTTTCTGAGGTGTGATGACCAGAACTGTGCACAATATTCCAACAGGGTTATCCCATTCCAGTGCAGCTGTGGTAACAGAGCAATGTGGACACACCTGACCAGCAAGCAAACAGAACCGCTCTAGCTGGTAAGTGCAAACAGGTCCTAAATCTAAGCTAATTTCTGAGTTGCTTTTTAAAATGTGTGGATGCAGTCTAAGTGTGTTGTGTGGACAAACCCTGGCCCTCATTGTCATTGGTTTCCCCTGGAGAAACAAATCATGGGTGTGGGAGGAGGAATGAGATTGTGAACTCTAGCTAGACTACCTAGATGAAAAGTAATCCATTTCTGTTTGTTCTGTTCAGAAAGCAAAATCTTTCCCAGCTTCTTTTGGAAAGGGCCAGGGGAATAAAAACATGAAGATTATTTTCACTTGCCTTGTTCCATAATTTCCAGAAGACCTTTCTTAATTAGCTCATCCCGACCTTGCCTTGCGGTTGTCTTCTTCTCTAACACTGCAAAAAGGGTGTGCGTGAGCATGATCAACATGGAACATCAAAGCTGACAGTGCATGGAAATGAATACCACAAGAAGCCTGCATGAATGAATGATAGATGGATGGCCAGCTTCATATATGGCAGAGCACATGATAAATTAAGTTCAGTTTCATTCAGACAGAAGAAAAATACTGCTAGCTTGAACCAAGAACAAATCCAGTCCAGAGGTTTGATCTCACAGTGATCAGGCAGATCTGAGTGAGGAACTCACAAATAGGACTTAGAAACAATCTTTCTCCCAGACCCCACAAGGTTGTCCTCAGAACCTTCAGAACCCTGCCCTCCTCCCATGGTTCACTAACAACATGTCTACTTCTGAATTTTGACATTCGAATTCAAATCAAATGTCCATAAATTTGAACTTAAACATTCAAATGAATTTTGAAGTTTTGAATCTATTAATTTGAATTATTTGGACATTTGTATGTATACGGCTTTGTACACAACGCACCTACGCGCCTTTCCTGCATAGGACATATGGATGTGTACAGGATGCATATGGGCCCATACGAATGTTGTTGACATTCGTATGTGCAAATTCGAACTGAAAATTTGAACGAATAGATTCAAATTTGTTTAATTTGAATCGAATTTGGGTAAATTTGAATTTTGAAGATTCAAATTCAATCAAACTTTTGGAAATTCAATTTGAATCAGACTAAATTCCAAAAATTGCATTCGTGCACACCTCCAGTCTACTTACTCGCCCTGAGACCTTCGGGTATAAGGCGGGATAGAAATATAAATAATAAATAATAAATAACTACTCTTGCCAGATCTATCCTTCACCAATGTGTCTATTCCCCTGTTCTACCTGTCACCGGCTACTGCTGAATATCCACACTAATCTCCAGGTTCTGCCACCAAATGCATCTCCCCTTCTTACCCCTCCCAAGGAATGGCTCATAACTCAAAGCCTTGGCAGACTAGCTACTCCAATTTATTCTCCTAAACCCAGAGCAAAACATGTTCAGCAAACATACTCATTTACATACCTTAGTATTTACTTTGCTGCAATTCTTTCATGGAAGGTGATTGTGTAAAATGCAAGGTTGATAGGCATTTAACGTAAAATAAACACAACAAACCCTTGCACCCTGACATAGCTTGGGACTTCACAAAACCAACACAGTTTTTTGTTTGTCTGTTTTGCATGATTTATTCAGTGGTTCTTGTCACCAAGTATGAAAAATTAGGATGTGGGGAGAAGAAAACCCCTGAAATTAATCATTTGCTTGTGCTCTCACTGCAATACTATAGTAGCCATTATTGCAGATGATTTCTGAACAGGGCTGTGAGAAACATGAAGAGTGTTACTCAACTGGAACTAATCATGAAAAGTAAGTAAAAAAGATAAACCTGGTGCTAACATTAAGAGTTGCCAGACAGCTGTCTTTTATCTTATTTGTTTATCTTGTTTCCTCTTTCATCACACTCAATGACTCTAAGATTAAGGCATGAGGCCCAGAAGGGTCTCATTCTGGGATAAACTAGAATAAGGACCAGTGCAAAAAAGGGCCCAAAATTGTGCCATGGGGCATTTCTGCACTTAGCTTCCTGTCCGCTGAATGGGAACAGTGTATTACTACTAATGCACACTAGTGTTCACAAATGCTAGTGCACACCACACCAAGCCCCATGTGCCTGGAGACTTACCTGGACATAGGTAAGTCTCCAAGCACCACCATCTTTTTTGTGGATCCCAGCGCAACTGTGACTGCATGTGCACCAAACTCTGTGCATGCACAGTCATGTTTGGGGTAAACTGAGGTGCCAGTGCACTTGTGTGGCAACTGAGATAACCCTTAGCACCAGGAATGGTGTGAAGAGTCACAGCACTAGATGCAACAGGTAAGGTTCTGGTTAGGGGTGGGATGCGTGTGGCGTACGATTTTGTGGACCACTGCTAGTAGATGATAGGGTAACATATGGTAAAGCAGGAGGCATTTCTGGGATGGAAACACCTCCTGCAAGTACAGTTGCTCCTTACTAGATGTCACCATATTGTGTACTATGGGGCCACGTGCAAATTGGCCCATGCTTAATGTTGCCTGGGATGCTATCTTTATAACACTTTGAATTCAATGAGGATGCAATGTCTGCACAGCACACACACAGAGACACACTCTCTCACACTTTCCCTACCATGCTAGCATGGGTTGTACATTTCCCAAGGAAAAAAACACAAAACCCACAGTGCCGGATGGAGCAGCAAGCCTTCCGGCTTGACATTCAAGTAAGAAGGAAAACTAAGCAGGAAGTCTCACCCGAGAGCATAGCTCACCACGCAGCTACATAGTAAACAATTGATTACCACCAAAGCTGCTTATAAGAATGTCTCCGCTTTCTCTCTTTGCCCTACACAAAGCTTAGCAACACTGACCAAAAACTCATTTTCAGCACTGTTGAAATGGCATAACAAACAGAGGGAACTTTGGAAGACGGCATTTTAAGAGGGTTCCGTACATTTCCTACCCACCTTTTTACCATACATGGGGCGTTTCCACATGCACCCTTAATCTGTATTAAGAACAAGGTATTATGTATCTTGGCCCCTGTATCCACACATTAATGTAGCTCAAGGAGATCCTGTCTCCTGCCAGTCTGGCTCCATCTGCATTAGACAGAGCCTGATCCAATCCTAATTCAGGTCACTGGTAGATCCCTTTGGTCTTTTCTGCACTCCTCGGGTGATTGAGCATTGGCCGCCAAAAAATCAGTTTCCAGGCTATCCATCCTCCAGAGGATCCGTCCAAAATACAGACAGATAAGAAGAGGCCTTGCGCATCTGCACACTTGCGGGGAGGACGGATCCTGCAGGCTGGATCTTCTGGGTGCTGTGCCCTGATCCATATGTCCCATGGTGAGGACTACCAGGTCGTGTAGTTTAGTGGTGTATCATAGTGCACCACTGAAATGTATCCAAAGAGTTACAGATGGTTCTGATCCTGCCCACGCCTCCTGTCATCGGGATCAGTGGGCCAGGCTATTCTAGACCCACTAATCCAGAATTAAGGAAGATAAGTGCAGATTAAAGGCCATGGATACGGGACATCTATATTTCTTACCATCTTATTATTTAGCCAGTAAATCACCATAACATTAGAGCCATTTTGTAATTAACCACTGTGGGAAAGTATCATGTGGCAGCTAAGATCAAGGATGGTGGCCAGAATATTCAAAGGTGGCGAGAATATTCATTATTAAATAGAATTCAGCCAAATTCGGAAATTTGAATTCGAATTGAATGTCCAGACATTTGTTTTTTAATACTCGAAAGAATACGAATATTTTGAATCATTTGTTTGAATAATCCGGACATTTGTATGTATACAGATACGTACACATTATGTACACATCTTTTTCGCATCTGTACGGATAGGTACGGGATGAAAATGGGATGCGTACGGGATAAAAACGGGATGCATACGGATGTGTACGGAAGCCAGGGAATATGTTGACATTCAAATTCGTATTGAATATTTGTACCAATAGCTACAAATGTATTTGAATCGGTTCAAATTTCAATACATTTGTTCTTTCTCTATTTGTACAAATTCAGACATTTGAATATTCATTGTCGAAAATTGCATTCGTGCACAGCCCTACAACAGCCATGCCTGCTGGGCTCTTGCTGCCCCCACGCAGCCTTCACATACAGAAGCAGAGGAAAGCTGCATGTGGAACTGTACTGGGAGCACCACAAGTACTCCCAGTAGAGGTATAGATCAGTTCTTTCTGCTCTGCATCTTCTGAAGATCAGGGTGGCCACTCACATTCTGGGCCACTCCAGGACAGAAGCAGCTCCACTGTGTGCAAATACACCATGCATGTGCATGGATCAGCCAAGTGTAAACAGACCCTTAGAAAAATAACAGGTTTATCTATGGGTCCTAACCATGACACAATTTGCTTCCCCCCCCCTTGTGTATATTGTACTCCTGTGTGTTAACATTTTTGCAATAATTATTAGTAAATATAGCTTCGAAACATTTTTACGTTAGCCTATTCACATTTCTCAGTTAAATCCTGAATATATCCAATTGTTGCTGGGAGACAGGGTTTCCTCCCCATTCCATTCTTTGCACTGAGACATTATTCTAGACAACAGGACTGCTTTATTATTAATTACTGCAATATTTCCAGAGCTTAATGGCAGGATTTCTAAAATCTAAGCCACAAAGGGGAATTTTAAGTGGTATATTTCTTACCACTTCTCTTCCCCTTTAAACCTAAGTAAGTCAACCAAGTCATCATAGCAGGAAGAAGGAGGAGGAGGAGGAAGAGGAGGAGGAGGAAGAGGCTTTTCTACCCCACTTTTCTCACCCATTTAAGGGGACTCAAAGTGGCTGATAACGATTTCTATTTGTCTGGGCTTGGAGGATGGTTTTCATCAGCGCACTATAGTGCACTGCTGAAAAACACCCCCTGGTAATCCCAAACATGGTCCGTCTGGTAATACTAATTCAACTCGTTCTATGACAACCCAGCCCTGCATTGGCTCCAAAGCTCATCCCTGCTTTGGAGCCAGTGTGTGGTGCCTCTGAATGTTCCAAAAGCCAGCGGGGATGGGAATAAGAGCTCCCAGGGGGCTGTATGGAAATGTTTCTCGTTACGCTGCCAAAATGGGTCTCCTGTGTACACCCTAGTACACAAGTACACGTGTGGAAGGGAGGTCCCCTGATAGTTTCCTGGACTGGTTTACCAGCAGGTGAGGAAAGGGGATTAGGTGCCACCTGGCACACAGTTTTCAAAAGCAGCTCAAAGAGGGCTTAGAACTGGTAGCTTGCAGATGCTAATGTGCACATCCAAACTTGAAACCACATCAAAAGCCAGGGAATATATTTTGGAAGCACATATTCTGGCCTTTAATGGGGATTAAGGCACTGGCATGACGACAGTACTGTCTCTAAGCTGCTTTTGAGCCACTTCTTTTTTAAATTACATGCAGCAATGTTCCAGAGCAGTTAGGGGAAAGAACCTGTATCTGTGGGCTTTTTCGTACTTAAGTTCCGGTTCAAGGATGGTGGCCACTATTCACACTGTGAGCACCAGCACCACCCCAAACCTAGCCCAAACCTAACTGCAAGCTCTGAAAGTGAAAACAGTCTGCCTGGAACCGTCCGCATCACCGTAGGAATGACCACGGCAACTCTCATCATGCGCTGGGCCATCGCTATGGTGATCACAATGCAGGGTGCAACTGTGCAGTCGCAGCAGCGAAGCCCTGCACCCACACAGCATTCACATATGGAAGCAGTGTGGATGTTGCACCTGGAAGTTTTTACTGCTCCCCAGCTAGCAACTATCAGGACAGCCATGCACGCTTCTGGGCCACTCTGGGATGGAGGTGTGTAGATGCTCTGTCTCAGAGAATGCCAGGCTGTCCTGATTGCTTCAGTGCATATAGGCTAGGGATGTGAACAAATATTTGAAACATTCAAAATTTGATCGAGTTCATTCGAATGTGGACATTTGAAATTGAATCGAATGTCTATAAATTTGAATTTAAACATTCGAACGAATTTTTAATTTTTGAATCTATTCGTGCAAATTATTCAGACATCCATATTGTATGTGTACGGATGCGTACAGCCACGTACGAATGTTGCTGACATTTATATTTGCAAATTCGAATTGAAAATTTGCATGAATGGATTAGAATGTATTTGATTTGAATCGATTCAAATTGGCTTCGTGCACACCCCTAAAACAGGCACTGGGTCAGTTGGTCATGTGAATGGGTTTGTTGGGACAAGGGAATGAAAACAACCAGAAGCTAGGGATCAGAACTATGAAATGGGGAAGACAATGCAAGGGCAACTACCAGATTAGATCTTGTGAAGGTAGCTCATCTTTAAACCTCAATCATAGCTGGCTGATAGAGAAAAAATACTGTACAGTAAGATGCTTCTGTCCAAAATTAGCAGTTCTATCTACCAGTACTCTTGGTCGTTATAAGCAACGATTAAAAAATAACGTTAAAAATAAGACCATTATTTGTTTATGGAATTTATACCCCACTCTGTGCTCCAAAGAACTCCAGGTAGATCACACCATTCCCTTCTGCTCCGCTTTTTCCTCATATCAACTTTGGCTGCAAACAGACAGAAGGTATACTTCGCAGGAGCTGTGGAGCAGCTGTCACAGTGCCAGACAGCTTTTTAAATGCTTCACAGTCCCTGTGAAGCAAAGCCCGGTTCTGTGCAGCAAAAAACCTCCAACTTACCTGAACACTGGCTGCAGATTTCCCCTTTTCCTTGATGTCTGGGCAAGGGCTTATGCAAGATCTCACCCTCACCAGGAAACAGCAGACCTCTCAGAGAGGGATGGGCTGACCACAGGATCAGAAGAGCCCTGGCTTCTCTTAATGTTGGGGAAAATCCTTTCTCCTTGTGAACTTTCTTAATTCCAGAGGAAAGGTAAGCATCACAATCTTTATGTATGCCTGGAGCTACCATCTGTCAGGTCGACTAAATGGAGAGGTTCTAACGCTATCCATATTTGTATATAATTAATTTATTCAGTTTCTTCACATCATTGGAGAATGTAAAAATTATGTATACAGCACTCTGATATTCTCCAAGCTATCAGAAATCCAGTTCAGCAGCGAAATGCATTAGCGTATTGAATATCAACAGGTAACTAGAAGTCTGCAAATTTGGTTTGAATTCTCACAGTTTGAATCAAACCATTTAGTTCAAATCAGTTCAGTTTGAACTGAACTCCCCTATTTTAAAGGCGCTAGTGCAATTCAAACTGTAGTTTGGTCAAACAGAATGGTTTGATTTGAAGCCTGGAAAGACGGCATTTAAGAGGGGACCTAATCGAAGTATATAAAATCATGCACGGTATAGGAAAGGTGGCTAGAGAACATTTATTTTCTCTTATCACACAACACTAGAACCAGGGGCACTCTATGAAGTTGATGGGTAGGAGAGTCGGATCAAACAAGGGGAAGGATTTCTTTACTCAGAAGGTCATCAGTCTATGGAATTTGCTGCCAGAAGAGGTGGTAAGAGCAACCAGCCTAGATGGCTTTAAGGAAGGGCTAGAAAATTTATGGATGACAGAGGTATCAATGGCTACTAGAATGTGTGCCTAAGTACATCTTTCAGGCCATGGGTTTAAGCAGGATATTTTTAAGGCCATTTGCTGGGATTGGAGAACAGAAGAAGGTTTTCCCTTGTCTCTGCCTGAGATGCTCATGGGCAATTGGTGGGCCACTGTGTGCGACAGGATACTGGACTAGATGGGCTGTGGCCTGATCCAGCAGGGCTCCTCAAGTCTAACTACATTTTGTCCTTTAAATAGGGCTTTTCTCGATATATTTCCAATTTATTCTTTTAATATTACACTTGAACAGCTTGTGAACTGTACATGAACTATTTGATCCTGGTTCTATATTGAACTGATTTCAGGAAGGTCTTTGTTTTACCCAGACTAAGGGCTGAGAATCTTTCAAGCCAGATTTTATAACCTTAATATTTTCCATTCCTGCCACCATAGTTTGCAAACCACAAGCATGACTTCTTACTGTACTGTACTTCTTCTCTTCTAGGTATTGTGTCCTGTGATGCCAAGGTATATAAAGGTAAATGAATATTATTTTAAGTATTTAAATTAAATATCAATGTTGTATCTTAGAAATGCATTGTTTGGCCCTTTTGACAAGCACCCCTTCATTTGAAGAGTTCTTGACCTGACCTTTCATTGGCTGCTTACCTGCTGATGTCTGTTTTAGCTTTTCATTTTTCTTTTTCCTCCACTTCCATGGTTTGAAGATCCTGCCCAAAGTGGCGAGTTTGCTGTTCCTTCGGGCAGGAGGGGTTCGAATCCCTGAGACCAGATATTCCGAACGGACGGCCGAGGATTGATCCATGTCCTCTGTAGAGAGTGAGTGGACAGAGGAGGGAGGGAAGGACAGAGGAAGGGAGGGGGAAAGAAGGAAAGAAAGGTTAAAAGATGGAAAGTGTTGGAGGCAGAAAAATATACCAAGGTTTTGCATTAAGCCTCTTCTACTGGTTTCTTAGCACAGAACATCTAGGCATGGCACAAGCTTGTTTCTGACATATTGAGGGTGTGCCATGCTAACAGCAGAGTCCCAGGCCTGTATAGACACACCTTCAGCCAGGATTAAGCAATTCTGGGGTGCGGGGGCTATATACAGTATATGTTTTTCTCCCAGCTTTCTTTCTTTGTCACACTTGCTCCAAAATGCATCCTACTTTGATACAGTATTTCTTTAAAATTAATTTTCTGTGCAACCATCATTTTCATTAATTGCAAGGAAGCAGGGTTGGAAAAGTAATAAAGACAGCCCAATGACAGCTACTGTGCAGCTAGCATCTTGAAAGTGAGTAGCTGAGCACCATAAATATGGGTATGGAGCATTGTTGGGATATCTATGTAGGTGTACATGCATTCATTCTCAAGTGCAATGCTAACATCCGTCACCCAGCATGCCATGAAGCAGCAAATTATGGAGCAATTTGCATATTTATTTCAACAACCCATAAAATCAAGTGAGGCCTGCCAGAGTCTGTGTTAGCCCGTGAAGCTGCATTAGCACAGAACAGACACCTATCCTGAGATATATCCCAGAATATGGTCAAGTACTGAGTTAAACTTTACAGTCTCAATAAAAAAGTTCTAAAAGGATTTTCCTTTTATACATATGGGGGGAAATGCTGTAGGAACAATATGATGGATGAGCAGTTGCCGCCTTCCCAAAACAGCATGCGCTAGTCAGGTTCCAACGCAGACAAAGGGTCCTTCAACACTCTCCATGCTTTGAACCAGTGGTTTGGAACAACCAGACCCACTAGTTTGGTGCTCTCTGTCTCTGGTCTCAAGAGGCCTATTCACACTAAGGCCTCTGTATAGCAATTAGGCCAGCCCTGGGACAGGCAAACCAATCTGCCAGGAGGGCAATTTTGTCCAAAACCATCTGGCCACATTCCAGGGTAGCCTAACTGTGGCCAGAGTATAGAGCATGAAATCATGTAGAGCAGAGTGTAGAGCATGCCCTAAGTGCAGAAGGGCCACTGACCCTTTCTGTGGAGGGCCTTATTAAATCCCAGAATAGGGATCTGCCATGCTGGTGCTTACTATGGCAGACCCTGGGTTTTCTGCACTAGAATGCAAACAGCAGACCCCTAATCTGGGATATAATGTGGAATAAGGCCCAGAGCAGGAACAGTCCTAGTGTCATCAGCAAACCTGGCTATTTCACTACATGTCATTCATGAAGC
The DNA here is from genome assembly GCA_014337955.1 of Aspidoscelis marmoratus. Lineage (NCBI taxonomy): Eukaryota > Metazoa > Chordata > Lepidosauria > Squamata > Teiidae > Aspidoscelis > Aspidoscelis marmoratus. Next base: position 1,079,947 of record MTQE01002217.1, on the reverse strand, counting down.
TCTTGAAAAGCACTTCAGACTTGTGACATCCCTCAGCTATGGGCATTGTCCGTGGACTTCTGCCCTTGCTCTCTGCCCTTGGACTAGCTGCTTATCCATTCTCCAAATTACAAAGCATTTACATCCTCATTAGTGAACCCTCTCCTCCTACCTTGTTATTTTTCCCTTGAAGGGATGAGAATTTAAAAAAGATAAATATATAAAATTTAAAAAGCAATTATTTTGTAGTGAAAGCATCCCTGAGCACACAAATAAGGAAAGGAGTTTCAGTACAGATGTTCTACTCAGGAGAAGTCCCAGGTCCTTTCTGCACTGAGAATTGCTCTGGATTATATTCTAGAATAGGGACCCTACTGTCCACATGCTGGTGCAGACTATGAAAGGCCTCACCCAGGTCCCGCCATAATCTGCATTAACATATGGACAGCAGGTCCCTATTCTGGGAAATAATCCAGAGTACTTCTCAGTGCAGAAAAGGTCCTACTTTACTGCCAGCGTTAATCTTCCATGCAAGTTCTTCCATTACGGTCACTTTCAGAATGGAGTAACTACATTCAGTCATCTGGCCCAGGATTATATAGGCCAGTGGTTCTCAACCTGGGGGTCGGGACCCCTTTGGGGGTCGAACTACCCTTTCAGAGGGGTCGCAACAAGTCCCCCACCGCCTTTCCCTCCCATTTCCCAGCTGCTCTGCCCCCGTGGTTGGGGGTCTCCATAACATGAGGAAGTCCGTTAAGAGGTCGTGGCATTAGGAAGGTTGAGAACCGCTGATACAGGTTAATTGGGCCTGTAGTGCAAGATGTCCACCTGGCAGGCAAAGCCACCTTCACGGTTGGCTCTGTTCTAGTGATCAGCACCAATTTTCCAGAAACAAGCCCAGATCTTACTGCCCTAACAATGCCTGGGTGATTCCGCAGAGCAGAATTGCTAGCCTTTTGCTCCAGAAGCTTCCCACGCATATAAATAGAGATTAGACAAGCTGGCTGGTTTCTGATGGTCTCTTGGTAGAATGCTGACTTCACAGTGCATTGAACCGGAGTGGAAGAGGCTGCCGTAAATGACTCAAAGCTTTGAGCCAGCATGTTCAACTGACAGTCTCTTCTGACATTCTGCACGGTGGCAACTTTGACACTTGTACAGAAAATCCGGAGCAGGTCAGTATTTATTTTTTCTGCCTACCATATCTAGATCTTGTCCTTAATAGATTAGCAACATTCTTCTCCCGATTCGATGGCATTGCACTGACACAACCAGGAGGGGGGGAAATGGAAAGCAAGTGTAACAAAAGGATCATCATCTGGACATTTTCTCTTATGACTCCCTATATCCACATCCAATTTAAAAATGCTTGCTCAACAAGAGCTGTTCATTTTGCTCTTTATGAAAAAGCCCTGGAAAGTTATTCTTGAGCGAGCCAATTTTTGTTCTGCCTGGGAAAGCTGATATAGCCCTTTGCTGGAGTAGGTTATGGAACACAATTTTCTGCCTGTCTCTTTGTCATATCTGCAGTACAGAAACATAGACGGGACTTAGTGGGACTTTTCTGTGTAGCTTCTCTGCGAAGCATGATGCACATTCATGGCACCATAAGAGAAAAAGTGCACATTCACAGCATGTTTTTAACACCAGAGAAATCCTTGTAGCCTTGTTGTTATTTTGTTGGACACCAATACATCCGGGGCAGCTACTGCTGACTTTGCAGGTACATTCGTGCTATTTCCTTGGCAGATGCAGAAATGATACACCTGCTTCCAGCAAATTGCTCAGGATCAGACCTAGCTGATCTGGATCTCGGCAGCCTGGCTCTTACCTATCTGGATCTAGCTGATCCGGATTAATGATGGTAAGTGCAGAAATGGCCTTGGTCTCTCCTGAGCAACATCCACTTCCTAAACAGCATCAAACAAGGCTAAAGAAAACAAGATTTAAAATCAACTTATTAAAGTTCTCCTACTGATAAATTTAGCTCTATGGGATTCTTTTGTTTTTTTCTCTTGTTTCTTTTTGTTCCACTTTTAAAAACTTTTTTTTTGGCAGTATTTGGAGAGAACACAACAGCTTGCCCTAAGGACAGCATCCTGTATGCTCTGTCACTGTGAATCTTGCAGAGTCAAGAAGAGATTAAGTGTTCAGGACTTCCTAAGTGTGACTCAGTCAAAACAAATTCGCATGGCTGGCTCACCCAATCTCTGTCGTTTACTCTTAGCAAGGAACCAAATGACTCTGGAAATTCAGTTAAAGCTGTATAAAACTGAGGGCCTGTTCACGCTTAACTTTAAGGATGGTGACCGATCTTTGCACTGTGAGCACCACCGGTGTCCCCAGCTGACCTCCTGGTGCTCACAGAGCGGACCGTGCAAATCGCCATAGCAGAGACTGTGGCAACATTTGCACAACCGCAGCTACCCCACCCCACCCCCACACAACATTTGCACCCAGAAACAAATGCTGGGAACAGCAGCTGGGAACTGCTGGGAACAAATGCTGGGAACAGCAGCCACTGGGAACACACTCCACAGTCTTTACTGCTCCACAGCTTTGGAGGACTGGGGTGCGCTTGCATGCTCTGAGCTACTCTGGGACAAAGGCAGCACAGTAGCATGCAGGTGGAGCATCCCAGAGTATGTGAAACCATCTTGGAGCATGTGGGAAATCCCACTCCCGTAAGTGCAAGGAGGCCCTAATACTAATTCTAAAATATAGGTGGGGCCCATGGCAGCCTGGTCTTTGAATATATCTGAGAATTGCTGTAGAGTCTGTGGGCACCTATATATGTTAAATTTATCTGTGTCTGCCTGTGGCCCTGTTCGCACTTGCCTGATCAGTATAGCCATGCATGCTCCAGCATGCTGCATCCACACACTGCAGCTCCAGAGCAATAAAAACTGTTCCATAGCTTTACTAGGAGCACCTACAATGCCCCTACTGCAGTCCCGTATGCAGCCTTTGCATACTTCTGTGTGCCAAGGGTCCATGTGGGCAGGCCGGCTAAGGCTGGGGCTGTGCAGTCATGCACTGTGTCCCTAAACACTATAGCAATGGCTTGGTGCACATAGCAAGTGTGCATCCGTATTCCTAAGGAGGGGCTCAGGGGAAGCATCAGTGATTAGAAGGCAGAAGAAGCAGAACTTGTGGATGTGGAACCATAGAGTGAGGAGAGAAAATGAAAACTACTAGAAATGAAAGTTTTTGAAGCACAAGCTCAGGGGCTTGTTGGCTTGTTTGTTATGGACTGCCATCTTGACCTAAATGAATGTGCACATTAGCATTCATAGACCCAGAGAAAATCCCTCGGAGAAAGCCCACCCTGGCTTTGAGGTGGTCATATGTCAACCACACATTCTGCTCAGGAGTTGGCCATACTATGAAAAGGGAGGTCCCTTCCTGATCTGTTTAAAGAGGAAGGTGGAGGCATCTCACGCTGAGCCCCAGAGCCTGTGTTGTTCGATCTGACAGGTTGCTGACTCCTGCACTTCCAACAGCTCTCAGTGTGAAGCCTGAAAGATCACCGCATCCCCCATGTGCCCAAAGCTGGCTTGGAGAGAGAAGCATTGAAAGAGAGCACAGGAGCAGAAGGTTGCGGTGACTATTCCAAGGGGCAGCAGAGGAAGAGTGATGGGACTAGGGTCCTGCACGAATGTTTGGGGTTTTTTTTGACATTCTAATCTAATCTAATACCTGAAAATCCAATTTGATTCAAATCTTTTAAATTTGAATTTAACAAGATTCGATTGACATTTACCAAATTCGAATCTATTCGTTCGAATTTTTATTTGAATGTCAACAACATTCATATGTGCACGTACGCATCTTCCCCGCATCTGTACACATCTGTACACGTCCATATGCATCCCATGGTTATCAAGATATGCAACCTCTTTTCACCCCATACGGATCCTCACAAACGTGTATGGATGTGGGAAAGATGAGGATCTTCAAATATGCATTGCATATGAACCCTAACCCATATGAATGCCTAGTTAATTCAAACAAATAGATCTGACATTTGAAATTCGATTCAAATGTTTACATTTGAATTTCGGGACATTCTATTCGAGTTTGAATGTTGAAATTCGGCACATTCAATCGGATTTTGAACGCCTGCGAATGTTTGTGAACATCCCTAGATAGGACTCCTGTCTTGGACAGAACAGTCCTCTTTTGGAAGGGCTGTCTGTTCTAAAACAGATTTATTTTCTACTGGGTCCATCTCTATATCCACTGAGGTGATAATGGCATTACAAATGGCTCTGCTATCATATGCAGTTGCACAGGTTGTGCCTTGGACCTATCCTGGCCATCTGAGGGAGCAGGAAACAAAACTCTGAGGATGACGTTCAAGTAATGAGTGCAACACATCAGATGCAGCTGAGCACCTCTTTCTCAGCTGGCCTTGCCTCGCGGGTTTGGTGGAGGATAAAGAGAAAGGACCATTGGGACAAGTATCTGTTTTCAAAAAGTAGCTTCAGACCTTGCTGTACAGGCCTGTTAATCAGGTGTTAGCGTGGATCTATGATAGTTCACCCCTTCCTGGTACCAGAGAGGTGCAAATAGACCTGTGCAGAGCCTTACCCCCTCTGGCATAGGTCAAGGTAAGGGCATGTGTGTTGCACTTAAATGTGCCTCGCATGTAGTTACTATGGGGGAGCTTCTGCACAGAAGGAGCTACTTCTGGATAGGAAACGGCTCCTCTACATGCAAATCCTCTGTCTTGATGCCAAATGCAGAAAAGCCCCAGGAACACTGCAGGCAACTGCAGAAAGGCCTTAACTCTCCACACCATTTGCTGTGCCGCCTCAAACAAGGCCCTGCTTATATTGTAGCTTCTTTCCCCTAGCCCTGATTTGACTTCTCTTACAATTTTAGGAGTTCAGTTGCCCACCTGTCTCCTTCTCAGCCATGGATAAATCTCTTCTTCACTATTCATTCATTCATTCATCCATTTATGTACTTAAGATAATTTATATACTGCCCTATACTGCAGCCTCAGAGTTGTTAATGAAGCAGACTAAATCAACGTTAACACAAAAACACAGAAGATAATATATGAACAAAAACATCCTCTTTCTTCTCCCCCTCCTCTGTTGATTTATCCAATTAACTGCCTGCTCAGTCTGAATGATCCTTGTGTATGCAATTCTGTCAGTCTTTTGTAATATGCCCATTTCTGAGCATCCTAAACTCCAGTGTAGTGTCTATGTATAACAGCCTCTTTTGAACTCATGATATTTATTTATTTATATATTTATTTATTGTTCTTTGTATTTTTATCCGGTCCTATACCCAGAGGTCTCGGGGCAGATTACAGCATTAACAACCAAATATAAAAACAAACATACAGTGCCAGGTACTGTGGTTCTACTTTAGAAGTACCCAACCACTTTCTTTGTCCCTGTCAACAATGATTCAGAACTAAAAGAGGCCTCAGTCTGAATCACTGATAGGCCCATTTAATTGAGTCTACCAGCAGACCAGCATGGCCCTGATCCAGAACATGGGGGCCGCATTCCGATTACAAGCTTAATATGGTTTCCCTAAACTGAAATAATAGAACCGGATGCAAATGTGAATTTGCCTGATCCCATTACTTTCAACTTAAATCACGTTCAATCCGGATTCTGAGGATCGCATGTGGCGTACGTGACTCAAGGGGGGACTCAAGTGGCTACTTTCTAAAAGCCGCTTTTCGGGGCTGCCCTGCCCTCTTTCTCCTGGCATGAACGTGCCACCCATAACAGACCCCTTCACGGAGCCTAGCTGGGTGGCTGGGTGGCTGCCGCTTGCCTAGATGGATGAAAAACGGCACTGGGCAGCCAGCGATTCTTTCCCCTCCTCTCCCCACTGCCCAGGGCATACAGTAGCAGCAACAACTCAAGCCCCCTTTGCCCGCTCACCGCCACAGCCTTATAAACATTCACACATCTCCCAGAACCTGCAGCTGATTTCCTTTCTTTTCC
>MTQE01002217.1:1056970-1069168 GCA_014337955.1 Aspidoscelis marmoratus | reverse complement strand
GGGCCAAAAATCGGCCCAGCAGCTGATGGCGGTCAGGCTGATTGCCTTCCTTGCCGGGCTGTGGAAGCGATCGCGCAGCCACAGCGAGGCTGGTTGACAGTGAGGGGACCCACGATTCGAATCGTAGGACCCCTTGCCATCTGCGAGCCTCGCCGGCGCTGCGCGATCACTCCCGCAGCCCGGCAAGGAAGGTGATCGCCCTCCGCGGGGGGGAGCTAGGCCCTTCCCGGCCCCAGCGGCCCCATTGCGGCTGCCGGAGTCGGGGACCTGGGAGCATCAGTCAGCCAAGGGTCCCCCCCTGCCCCCATCACAACCATCACGATCCGGCCCCATGCAGCTGGCAAGACGGAGAGCAGCCGGCTTGACAGGGCTGCCCACCCCTTGGGTGCTCACACCCAATGGGAGGCAGCCTCGCCGGCCGTGTCGCCGCCCCTGGCTGGCCTTTGCCAGCTAAGACACTTCGGAACACTTTTACCATTCACACACAGGCGGGCCGGAACGCGTTTACACGCGTTCCTGCGCTCCTGTGTGTGAATGGTGAAAGCGTCCGGAAGTGTCTTAGGCCACCCGTCCTACACCCATTCCAAATGGAACGAGTGTAGTGCGAAAAGGCCTCTATTGTGGGGTATAATCCAGAATAAAGGCAGAGCAGAAGGGGCCTATGAAGCCAGGAGATGATGTGTCATCATATAGACCAATATCATTGCTTAATGTAGATTTTAAGATATTTTTCTCTATCTTTGCTAAATGGATTAATTCTTTTGTTACTAAATTAATTGGCCTTGAACAATTTGGATTTATGCCCAGTTGGTCAATTGTGGATCCTATTCGCCTGGCTCTAAATTCTTTGTCACATGCAAAAAGAAAAGGCAAGCCTCTTTCTGTCATTTTCTTTGATTTTTTTCAAAGTTTTTGAATCTCTGTCCTATCCTTTCCTCCTTTCAGTCTTGAATCATATGAATTTTGGAAATCCCTTTATTTCCTTCTTGAGAGCCATATATGATTCCTCAACTGCTAAAATATGGATCAATAATTCTCTTTCTTCCTCCTCCCGACTCGCCAGAGGCACATGGCAAGGATGCTCCCTGTCCCCTTTGTTATTTTCACTTACCATAGAAATATTAGCATCCAGGATACATAACAGTCAGTCCATTAAAGGCTATAATTTAGGTAAACACTCTTGTCAAATTTTGCCTTTTTGCAGATGACCTTTTAATACTCATCGAAGACCCAGTGAATTTCCTTTCTGCTCTCAAACAGGAATTAAGATCCTTTTATATATATTCTGGGCTTAAAATTAATTATAATAAATCAGAAATCTTATTTGTTAATACACACACACACACACATATACAGGATATTATTCAAACTCAGTTTGGCCTCACTATTGCCTATAAGAAATTAAAATATTTAGGAGTCTGGTTAACTAAGCATTTTAACAAAATCATACATTATAATTATGCCCCGATTATAAACAACTCTTTGAAACAAATATGGGACAAAAACGGGATGCATACGGACACATACAAATGTCGTTGACATTTGTATCATCAAATATGTACTGAATATTTATAGGAATAGATATGAATGTATTTGAATTCGTACAAATGTGGACATTCGAATATTCAAAAATTGTGTTCGTTCATAGCCCTAGTGGTGGTATAGAATATTTCACCAAGTGCATCAATTCATTCTTTTTGAGGCAATGATTTTTTAAAAAATATTTATTTTAATAAGTCTTTATAACTGAAGAACATATACATTTGTACTATTAAATCTGCCCTCTCCCTTTCTGCACAGACATGGATGGGTTTCTTAAAGTCCAGTCTTTGTTTACAGTCCTCAAGAAATGAGTTTTGTCAGATATGTTAATATTATTTTGCACAAACCTGGTAAAAGGAAGACGATGATACTAAAACAACATCTGATTTAAAAATACCCCTTCTACGATGCAAGGGCAAATGGGTTTTTTTCCACTTACCTCCCTTAATCTGGATCTAAGATGATCCGGATCTAAGGAATGGGTCCTTCAACTAATCCTGATTTAGTTGATCTGGGTCTAAGGAGGTACCGAATGCATCTCCACAGGCGGTGTGACACCCAATAGTAATGGGTGCTAACAAGCTTGCAGTGGAAATGCCAGAGCACCCATATGGCAAATCTGGATCTTCCCACATGGGCCCTGCACATCACCCCCTTTTTTGGGGGGGTGCCACAGGGGTGTGTGTGTGCAAGCTCCAGAGACACTCCAGAGATTCTTTGAAAATTGCAGCAAATAGCTCTGGAGATTATCTCAGGCTTTGGACAAAGCTCTATAGAAATGGCATTGCTCTGACAGGTCATCTTCGAAGGCTGTGACATTCTCTGGAGTTTCCTTTGGAGCCATCTTTGGAACCTTCTTTGGAGATTATGCACAGGCTTCGAAGCTTTGGGTTTCAGGACACCCCCCATGGGTGTCCCCATGGAGCCCACCTCTAGACCCCATTGCCCAATCACAGTGGAAACACACTTCGTATAATCCAGATTTGATGCCCGAAGACCCCATTTTAGAGTCCTTTAATGGGGTCTACAGGAAATCCAGATTATAGGTCCTGAAGGACCCATTTAATCTGGATTTCCCTAGAACAGGTGGATACAAATGTGGTTCTAATGGGGTCTGCAGTGGAAACGCGGTCTTCCTGCTCTGAGCCTAATGGGTCCTTAACGGATCCCTAATGGGTCCTTAGTGCTAGTGGGCAAAAAAACCTTTCATTGAATGTCACTGAAGTGAAATGTTATCTACTTAGTCTGATCTAAATGTGCCTATAGCAGAACGTTTTGCAATTCCTTAGGAGAGAGGGGATCCATTCCAAAATGATGAAGGGGATGGAATTTGGGCAGAGGGAACAAACTTTCCAATCGAGGGTTTAGTAGCAACAAGTTGGCAGACTGGCTATAGGAAAGAAGCAAAGAATGGTGCATTTTACCCCCCCTACACTACATTTTGATGCCTTACACTTCAGATTGTGTTTTGGGGGTGTTCAGAGGAAATCAAAGGCTCAGCATCAATAGGAAAAAGGGAAGTGCACAAATATTTGTAACATTCATTATTCGGATGAATTTGGATGAATTTGGACATTTGTACACGAATTGAATGTTAAACTGGGGATGTGGGAAAGTGGCTGCACTAGTCACATCTGCAATGGATCTATAGTGCATTCGACATGGATTGAGAGCATATTAAAAGTGGATTCAGGTCGGATTTGATGCTGTCAGAGTGGATTAGTTATGGGATATGTAGTTCGTATCCGATATGTATTCACTTGTATCTGATATGTATTTGTTCAGATTGGATACCCATATGAATTCAGACAAATACATTCATATGAAACAGAATTTTACCACATTTAAAAGAGTTTATTTGTACAAATACAAATTTTCTAACATTTGATTCATTAAAATTCAAATGCCAAAAAACACATTCATGCACATCCCTAACAGGAACACTGTTACCCATTCACTTCAGTTTCTCCCCCCATCATTGACTTGATTCCTGTGGTTTCTGACTTTGACCACAGTGGGTAGGAATGAGAGACCTGCCCGTTCAGCAACATCTGGAAAACACCAGGTTCCCTCCTCAAACAGATGGCTACCTCTGCTTGTAAAAAGGAAGATCTTGCCAGCTTGTATATCTTGGGGTTCAACCATATGGTGCTCTCCAGTTGTTGTTCAATATCTGTCATCCCTGATTATTGACACCTTTTAATTTGATACTTTTTAAAATTTCAATGACCATTTTACTAGCTAACAATATATTTACCTTGTTTTTCCAGGAGCATTTAATACTGGATGTAACTACTTGCTACTGATTTGCCGCTGAACTGCACTAAACCTTTTTTAAAAAAATCTGTGATGTAAATTATTCTATTAAATGAGGAAAGCCCCATAAAAATTATATAGAAACCTTTTCTGCACTGCTGCCAAGAAAACCAAAATAAGCTATCCATATAATTACCAATAGTGAAAATTGAAGGTATACAGTACCTTATTCTTAAACATGCATTTAGAATTCTATCCAAAGAAAAGGATGAAGTCCTTTCCCCCCGAGTCTCAAAGGATATGAACCAAGGATTAAGCTGTCTTAACTTATGAAGTAGCCTTCTATGTTCTATTCTCTGGTTTGACAACATGATGAGGCTTAGGATCATTTCACTAATGGGGTTGCACTGTCCTTTAGCTTAAAGATCTAGATATGCCCAGACGTTAATTGCAGACCTATACGGACAGCCTTGATGAATGAGAAAAAGGTTTATTTAGTCCCAAATTGTTTTCTCTTAAAGCAGGTGGCCAGAAGGTTCTACGGACGCAGAGAAATTTCCTGATAAGATGTAAAACCATGTATTGCAAAAGAAATCAGAACTTGCTAAATTGCCTAGTTTTATCCTTAAACGTCAAACACAAATTCCAGTTTGACATTTACCTTTGATACAGATGACATTTTACTCCAGTGCTAGAAATTCTGATGCTTCAGACATGCCAACATTTATTGAGTATTTGGTCTCTTTAGTTCTGGCTTATGCCCAGGATTACAGTTAAATATAACATTATATCATGTCCTTTCTCAATTGCATAAAACTATATAATTGCTCACCAGCTCTCAAACACTAATAAGCATTAACCACTGAGAGCAAATACTGGGATTTCAAGTGTATATGATGTTGGAAACCACCCTGTAATTACTGTTATGAAGAAGAGCAAAGAAGTCAAGGAAGCAGGGGAAACCTGAACTTCGCTTCCCATTGGAGGGATGGAAAAGGCAAAGTTGCCCACACCTGTACTTGGCTTTCACCCTGGGGAATGTGAGTACATGCAATTCCTTCCCCCATGCATCCAGACACTTACTAATGGTGAGTATGGTATCCGGGCACTGCCGTGTTGGAGCCCTGTTGCTGTTGGGTAACCGTGATGGGATGTGCACACGCACTTGCACACCATGTCACATGACATCAGGTGACCCTCCAGCGCCTGGAAGAGGTGCGAACGCAGCATAAAGTTCAGATGTGTTCCCATATGCCAGTCAGAACAGAAGTTGAACAGAAGGGGCAGATGGTTTCAGTTGTAAGTATTCTTATAATCTGATGTTTTTTTATTCCTATTTTTAATGCTGTGTTTATTTTCATTTTATTATTTACTTTTGTCCTTGCCTTTTGTTTTTTTTCTCCCTTTTCCTATTATTTCCTGTTGTCCTTGCCCTGATGCAAAGGTAATAGGGTGATATAAAATCCAAACAAATACTTCCCTGTAGACTCCAGATTACGTCTTTCATTTCTTGGAATAACAAAACTAGAAGGCACCACTGGTCAAAGTCCTGTGCAGAGTCCCCTGTTTCTTGTGGAGATCCGAGGGGTCCCTGAAGTATGGCGCTGCCGGAAGAGGCGGTGACAGCTACCAGTCTAGATGGCTTTAAGGTAGGGTTAGACAAATTTATGGATGACAGATGTATCAACAGCTACTAGAGCAAATGCTTAGATGCATCTTTCAGGCTGGGGAGGGGGAGGAACTGGGGCGCTTCTAAGGCCATCTGCTGGGACTCGAGAGCAGGAGAAGGTTTGTCCTTGTCTCTGCTTGAGATGCCCATGAGCATTTGGTGGGCCATGGTGTGCGGCAGGATGATGGACTAGATGGACTGTGGCCTGATCCAGCAGGGCTTCTCTTATGTTCTTATGTTGGGTGGTAGATGCAATGGGCTGGTCCTGATGACCCAAACCCTGGTCACCAGCTTTTTGGCAAGAGGCAGCAGAAATAGGGCCGAAAGAACAGGGTCAGTTTCCCTACCTGTCAAACAGCTGATCAGTGGAAGGTTTAATATTCTATAGTAGTCGTGATCAAGACAAAAAAGAAAGGAAATCCTTCTCCTCACTTTTCAGCAGCCCCAAAGATGGAGGACGCTGGTTTCACCCCTTGCTGGCAACATTCAGCCCTGCCGCTAAGGAGAAAATATCTCACCCATCAATTGTTTGGCAGGACCAGAGGCAGGAGATCACTGCCAGTCCAGCAATGACACTATGCCCATCTCCACTAAACAGCTGATGGGGAGGGAGAGATTCCTGTTTTTTTCTTGCAGTGTTTGGCATGGGCAGTATCACAGTGCGGCACCAAAGGATATGTTTGATCATCATGTGAAATGTTTTGACAGAACAGAGCCCGGGGATCTTCTGAATTTGGAATAAGCCCGTTTTTTAGAATGGCGGCTTTCTTCCAAGTTCAGGATCCTTGAAATGCCTTGTGGGAAGTACGAACAAAGGGATTTTAACTAAAATACTGATTGACACTCAGTCAAAAATAGATGGACCAGTAGTGAATTTCATCCCACTTATATGCCACTTAGGCTATGTTCACACCTAAGTTTTAATCTAGCTTCATTTCACTTTCAGTGTAAGGCAACGCATCAGCAAAATGACCAGTCATTTTCTTACCACTTTATTTAACCCAAGGGTGGATATTCTGAATTAGATAACACCAAAAGCTAACAGCTTATTACTTTGCCAATGAATTCTCTCAGTCTGAAAGTGGACTATAGCTGAATTAAAACTTAGGTGTGGACACAGCCTGAGATACAAATATAATATTAACAAAACTAGTTTGTTAGAAAAATTCCATCCCAAGATTTGAAGAAGTAGGCATTCTTATTTGCATTAAAAAACTGAATTTTGTAAATTTGCATTTATGACTATTCACTCTTGGTATATAAGCTAATTAGGGGGGCAGCTAAAATATGGTGGTCCATGTATTTGCTGCACTACAAATCCCATGAGCCTCAGTCACTCTGGCCAATGGCAAAGTATCATGGGAGAAGAAGTTCAATCACATCCGAAGATTATAAAGCAGCTTCCTCTGAATCCATCCAGGCAGGGTTCGGAATGGTATGTGTTGTCATCCAAACCATATGGAGGAGACGAAGAGCAAATGGTGCTTCTTTCATAACATAACTTTATGAATTCAGGTGGCTAAATTTTTAATGGTCCAAGAGCAACATTGACTTTAGCAATCTTCTAGAATCAGCAGCAAGGTTGAATGAATGAAGATGTTACACTCCACAGCCATGTGCACACAGAGAGCGAGAGACGTTAAATGTGCAGATATGGGTGTTGCATGATCAGAGTACTGAATTCTTCTTTTGAGATATTTCACTACCAGAGCAAATATTCTTTCTTGTTGGTGGTGAGCAATATAGCAACTTTCCTGACTGGTGACTGGAGAATGAGTGCGCTTTGACTTTGTTTTCCTTAATAGCTGCTCTTTGTTGGGTTGATGGGCAAATCCTTCCTGATCATTAGGGTATTTAAGCGTCTTATTCTCTACACATATGTTTAGATCATTGTGGATTATGGCTGCGTCCCCAAAAGACTTATTTGCTTCTCTACTGTGCCTCTACTGTCCCTCTATTCAAGCGGACTTTAAAAGTGCCATGCAAATCAGGAATAAGCATCTGCATGAAGCTCAGCAAAATGCGTGTTTTTAACGCACCTTCCGTCCCCATGGGAGCTGTGTTTTCTTTCCGCGCATCTTTTTCTCCCTGCGCTTGGAGGGACTGCGCTCGGCGCGGCCACAACCAAGAAGAAACCCCCGACAAGTCCAAAGAAAAATTGTCATTGGTTCTCTGTTCATCTCCCAGATCTTCCACCCCACCCCCTCTCCCTCTCTCCTCCCTGTCCTCGGGCTCTTGCTGCAGAAGCTGCGTGACGATGGCTGCAAGACGTTTTTACCTGTACAGCACACCACTTTCCCGTTACTGCTGTAAAAATCCATCCCATACAGTAGCAATAATCCACCCTCTTCACACCTGATAGCAATTGCAACAATGTTGCAATTCTGCGTGGTCCTGGCTCTTTAGTTCTGAGCTTTAGAAAGGGAAGCTGCTTGTGTTATTGCTGTGTGTGTAGGCGGCAATCCCCGCCCCTTTTGCCACAGAGCATCCCCAAGGTAAATGTTGCAAGGAAAACCTGCAACTTCCAAAAGGAGCGCTGAAAGTCTTATTTAAAGGGCACTTTTTTGTTGCGGGTTTTTCTCGTTTTGTAGTGCTGGAAGTTCGTAAAAAACCCTGGCATGGGGGCGCTCAGGGGCAAAAGAGGATTTTTAGCAGACTTTAAATTGCTTGGGGACAGGGCCTATGTGTGACCTGAGGTGTGGAGTTAGTTATCTCATTGCTGGGTTCCTGGTTCATTAACTAAATAAGGTGTCTAATTATCAAGGAGAGATACATCAGGATGCTAGAGAATTGTGTTCTGCCATGCAATGGGAAGAAAAGAAATAAATTAAATTTCTTGGTAAGTGGAGGAAAAAGGTGACCCTCCTCCCAAAATAGACTTGCCACTGAGGTCCTCTTGGAGGTCCCACCACTCTCAGGTGTTAGGAGGCTGGGCACACATGGGGGGACTTTTTTCTTGTGGTCCCCAGGCTGTGGAACAGTCTACTTTGAGGCCCATTGGGCACTCCCACTGAATGCCTTCAGATGACTGGGGAAGATGCACCTCTTTGATCTAGCCTTTGGCTGGGGGAACAACATACCCATGATTTGATTCCGCACTCCCCCATGAAGCCAGCTGGGTGACCATGGGCTAGTCACAGCTCTCTTCTGAGCTCTCACAGTCCCATCCACCTCACAGGGTGTCTGTTGTGGGGAGAACAGAAGCTTTGTCAGCTGCTTTGAGTCCCCTTAAATGGGTGAGAAAAGCAGGGCAGATAAGCCAACTCTTCTTCTTCTTTTTCTTTTTCTGTCATATGGTGGTCAAACTTTCAGGATTGCTGGGACTACACAAGGGATGGAGGGTGCAATTAAGATCAATGACTGATCTGACAAGGTGAAATGCAGCTCAGCAATTGCCATGTTTGGATCCTTGCCTAGCCATCTGCAGTGTCTTGTTCACCAGCTTGCTCACCAGCTAGTGCTGAATTATACATGATTGCTCCTACCTGAAGCTTTCTTGGCACTCTAGTTTGGAGACACTGATATGGAAGCCAGAGCTATTTGCCTCTTTAGAATACCTCCTTCAATCCAAGAAGAAGTCTCTTAAATGGACAGTGCATTAATTTTCACAATGCCAAAAAGGAGAAACTGCAGTTCAAACTTCAGTAATAAGCAAACAGTAGAAAGCAACTGGCCATGAACCACCAGAAATGGTTGGATGAGCCTGAGAAAAAAGCCTCTATATTATAAAGCAGAGGTCCCAAACATGTTTTGCACCAGGGACTGGCTTCAAGCAAGACCATTTTTCCATGGCCCGGCAGGGCAGGGTGGGGCAGGGTCAGGGCTTTGGTCATATGGGGTTGGGGTTATGGAGGGGGTTGGAGTTTAGTGCATACTTATCATAATGTTCTCTGCTGGGCATTGCGTCTACTGAGGCCAGCCCACTTCCCCACCCTGTCATGCCCTGCTTAATGTTCTGTTCCAGGAGCTGTGATGCAATGTCATAGCTCCTGGCAGTGAACATTATGGGGGGCATGACAGGGTGGGGCAGCAGGCAGCATCCACCCCACACAGTGTGCTTTGAGCTGCCACAGAGAAGAGCACACTGTCAGTGTTTAGTGCTGGTCTGCGGCAGTGGTGCAAACCGGCAAAAAAAACCCCAACGGCTCGGTCCTGGTCCGCAGAACAGTGGTTGGGGGCCCGTGTTATAAAGGGATGAGTTGGCATAGAATGGTTCATTTCTGCAGCCATTTATTTCAGCATCATCTACCAATCAAGCAGAGAGAACAGAGTGGGGTCGGAATCAATTCTTAACTGGAAGGTGAGAAATACATACAGCCCTTCTTTTAATTTGCTCTCGTTTCATCTGCCCTCATTTTGTACAATTGTTCGCACATGAACAGAACACAGTTATAATAAAAGAGTTAAAATTAGCACTGAATCCATATCTCTTAACCTGATACCTGATGCAATTCACTTGGGTAATGGGATACTAGAAAATAAAGAGCCTGTTAAATGGAGGCTGCACTCAAATTATTTAATTTTATTCCATCTTTTAGCTAAATAGCACTCATGGGCAGCTTATCAAATCTCATGTAAGTATCAGTCCCATTCCGACACAATGACACCTTCAGATTAATTAAATAAGGGAGATTTGTGTTTTAGTCCTTTCTTTGTCTTTATTCGGATGCCTCCCCATTAGCTAGACTGCAGCAGGCTGAAGCGGAGCTATCCAAACATCCTGAAAATTATGGATTTTTAAAGTACAGGAAGCCACCATCTCCAGTAGGGATGTACACGAGTGTTGCTGTTTTCTTGCATTTGCATTTTATTCGAATTGAATCGAATGTCAAAACATTTGATTCAGTTTGAATGTTTAGAATCCGAATGCAACAAAATCCGATTCAAATCAAGTACATTTGAATCTATTCATTCAAATGTTAGAGTCGAATCTGAAGATACAAATGTTGACAACATTCCTATGTGTCATACGTGTCTGTATGCATTTCGTATGCAAATGCATGCAGATACGTATGTGTACATTCATATGTGTACATTCATATCTGTAAATACGTATCTGTGCGTTCAAATGTTTTGAATCATTTGAACGAATGTTTCAGAACATTCAAAATTAATTCAAATGTTTAAATTTGAGTGTGTATACATTGTATTCGAGTTTGAGTGTCCACATTCGATCGGATTTCAAATGTTTAGAACATTTGTGCACATCCCTGATCTCCAGTGTACATAGTGTTATGTCCAATATGTACCACGCTGGTGTGGGGATCTGAGAGGAGACTGCAGATGGGCACAGGATGTGAATCTATGGTGCTTCTTGAGTAACTCCATAGTAAAAGCAACCGCATAGCATGTGAGCCAGTTTGGGCTTGGGCTTAGAATGCCAGTCTCTTCTCTGGTAGTCACCAGTTTTGATTCCACACTCCTCCATGAAGCCAGCCGGGTGACCTTGGGCTAGTCACAGCTCTCTTCTGAGCAATCACAGCCCCACCTACCTCACAGGGTCTTCTGTTGCGGGGAAAAGAACAGAAAGCTTTGTCAGCCGCTTTGAGTTCCCTTAAATGGGTGAGAAAAGCAGGGTAGAAAAGCCAGCTCTTCTTCTTCAATGGGCCATTTCCATACAAAAACGTAGCTGCTCCCATATTTTTGCTTGAAAAACAGGCTGTATGGAAAAACAGCCTCGATATCACTGTTAAAAGGTTTTTCTGCCCTCAGATTTAATCTGTACTACTCTCATAGTTGGTTTTGGGATTTAGTGAGGATTTGTGAGGCCCTACCTACTGTTTTTACACTCCATCCATGCTGGATATAGAGTCCTGATCAGGATTCTTGGTAGATCTTGACATCAAGATCTATCAGTAGACCAGTGCAGCCTAGTACAGAACATGTAGGCATGAAGAAGGTATGCCTCCATCTTCAAACTACCAAGTGCCACATTTTGGCAGAACACATTGCCAAAATGGGTCCTTCTGGTGGCGCCAAGGGTTCCTGGCCCTTTGGAGCACTCTGAATCCAGTCTTGGAGCTCACACAGATGGTTCTGTTCCAGACTCCACCTTTCCATCATCTGAACCAATGGGCCTGGCTCATTTTCTCTATCCACCTTTTCTATACCATGCATGATTTTATGTTCAATCAGGTTCCCTCTTAATTGCCATCCCTCCAGGCTAAAGACGCCTAGACGTTGCAGCCTGATTTCGTAAGGGAGATGTTCCAGACCCTTAATCATTCTGTTTGCCCTTTTCTGCACCTTTTCCAGTTCCACAGTATCCTTTTTGAGGTGTGGTGACCAGGATTGAACATAATATTCCAAATGTGGCCTCACCATAGATTTATAGAGAGGCAAGATGACACTTGCTGACTTGTTTCCCACTCCCTTCCTAACTATTCCCAGCATGCAATTAGCTTTTTTCATTGCTGCCACACACTGGACTGACACTTTCATTGACCTGTCCACCAGAACCCCAAGAACCCTTTCCTGGTGTGTTGCAGAAAGCTCAGACCCCATCAGTTTGTAGACATAATGTGCAGTACTTTGCACTTATTAAGATTAAAGCACATTTGCCACTTGCTTGCCCACCAGTTTGGTCTAATGGTTAGGGAGCCAGACTCTCATCTGGGAATCCCAGGTTTGATTCCACCCTGCTCCATGAAGCCACCTGGGTGATCTTGGGCTAGTCACAGCTCTCTTTCCTGGTATTGAAGTCAGGCTAACAGGCCTGTAGTTCCCTGGGT
>MTQE01002217.1:1036868-1055429 GCA_014337955.1 Aspidoscelis marmoratus | reverse complement strand
CCAGGAGGTCCCCTCCAACTCTACCATTCTATGATTCTATGATTCTTCTGAGCTCTCATAGCCCCACCTTCCTCACAGGGTGTTCTGTTTTGGGGAGAAGAAGAGAAAGCTTTGCCAGCCCTTAAATTGGTGAGAAAATCGGGATAGAAAAAGCCAACTCTCTTCTTCTTCTTCTTCTTCTTCTTCTTCTTCTTCTTCTTCTTTTTCCTCCTCCTCCTCCTCCTCCTCCTCTTCCAATGCCAAGAGATCCCTCTGGAGCTTTTTGCAATCTCAGTTTTTACTATGCTGAATAATTTAGTATTATCTGCAAAGCAATAATGAAAATCTGAACCTGAGACTTTTTTTCCCTAACAAACTTTCTACTATTCAAACATCACCTGAGTGATGTGTTTTCTTGGATCTCTGGAAGGATCACAGGGATATTATAAGAAACCTCTAATTAATAGTTCTAAGGTTGGTACAAAACGTGGCAAGGAAGCGTGGTCTATTGTGCACTCTGCATTCCACAGAAGAATAAAAAGAAAACATGTTTCAGATGGTGCAGTACAATGCACTAAGCCAAGGAAAACACAGTTTTAAAGTCCATCTGGGATACTTTAGTTTTATGTAAGAATAGATATTTTTCTATAGCTTGAAAATATTTAGGATTTCCCCTTGCATACTTGCTGAACAGCTGAATGCAGTGGAAAGGAGAAGGGTTTGGCAGTTCACACAAGAACTGAGAGGGATCTCCTTAAACTGCACCAGCATGCAGAAAGAATACCCATAGACCCTTCTTATTTTTCACTAGTGGCAAGTGCAGAAAGGCCCAATGTTTTGATACTATGGGTGCGTCCCCAAGCATGTTTTGCCCCAAATCAAAATTGGATTAAGGAAGGGCTGTCCCCATGCATTTTTGATTTTGTTCAATTTTCTTGGACCAATCTCCTAAACCAGGACATAACCAGGAGCAAATTTGGTCCTAGAAAAAACTGTTCACACCACGGTTTGGTGGCTTGGCATTGGGAGGCGAGCCTGTGCATAAGGGCAGACCTGGACTATTTGGAGAGGTGATTGGCTTGATTTTTCTCCCTTTTCCACGGCAAGCAGTCCACCCCCATTCACAATTGCCAAGGCAGGAAGGGCAATGGCTTGATTTTTCTTCCTTTTCCACTGCCAGGTGTTCTCGCTGTTGCCATGTGAAGCGGAGGTGTGCAAAACAGCTCAACGGCATGGGGACAGCTGTATGTGTATACAGCCTGTGTTAGCGGTGATGCCATGGGGATGGGCAAGATTCAATTTTAGTCCTGTATTCGAACAAAAACAAGCCCAAACCGCACCAAATCACTTGCATGGGGACACAGCGTATGTTGGAATTTGAATGATCTTGACTGGACAATCGAAAGGAGCTCTCCCCAAATGTTTTCAATCAACATTATTATCTGCAATAATCTCTGCTCAGCTGTCTTTTACCAAGGTTGTATTTCTCAAAACACAAAAGCAAAGTAGTCACAGTGGCTTTTTTCTTTGCCCCCCCCCCAGCAGTTTGTTGGTGAAAATTTCCTGATACCTTACAAACCCTGACAGCAAAGGTGTTTCTGCACTTAGCTTCCCATCTGCTGCATTTTCCACTAGTACGTGCTACCGTTTACACTTGAGAATGCTAGTGCATGCCAAACCAAGCACCATGCACCCAGAGACATACCTGGGTCTGGGCATGTGTCCGGGCACTGGCAGCATGTGTCCATGCACTGCCATCTTCTTTGCAGAGCCTGGCATGACTGCATGTCCATCATCACTGCTACCACAATGATGGTGACACTCCACACATGCGCTATTGCATTGAGGGTCATTTGAGGTGCCAGCATGCTTCCATATCACCTCAGATGACCCCAATCCTGGCAGAGGTACAAACAGTTGCTCCTCTGGCCAGGAAAGGTAGGGATTAGGAAAACATGTGTTGCACAATTTAGTCCACTGCTGCTAGTAGATGCTGGGCTAGCATCTGGTAAGGCAGGAAGCAGATCTGGGTTGAAAACACCTCCAGCAAGTGCTCCTCCTTACCAGAAGCAACTCCATTATCAACTAAAAGACGTGGGACAATTTCGTGCTTCCCTTCCCATCCTGTGGTCAATTGCTGGGCTGCTCCTCTTCTGGGTGCTGCCATCTTGACAGCACAGTCACAGTCATGACAGGGGATCATCAGAGCTGCCAGCACGCTTGTGCAGCAGCTACGATGACCTGCCCAGCTGGCAGAGGTGCAAATGATCGTCGGCTGGATGCTATCAGGAAAGTTCCAGTCACGTTTGGTTGTTTGTGGAGCACGATTTTGTGCTTCAATGCTAGTTCATGATTAGAAGAGTTGGCTTTTCTACCCTGCTTTTCTCACCCATTTAAGGGGACTCAAAGGGGCTGACAAAGCTTCTATTCTTCTCCCCACAACAGAACACCCTGTGAGGTAGGTGGGGCTGGGAGAGCTCAGACGAGAGCTGTGACTAGCCCAAGGTCACCCAGCTGGCTTCATGGGGGAGGGTGGAATCGAACCAGGTATTCCCAGATAAGAGTCCAGCTCCTTAACCACTAGACCAAACTGGCTCACATCTAGGGAGTTAGGGGACGCTTGCAGGTTGTAAGCACCTCCTGCAGGTATGATGCATCTCCTCAGATGTTCACCTATCTCATACTACGGGCCAGAGTGCGAAGTGGCCCCAAGTGCGAAGTGGCCTCTGGTCAGGATCCAGTTTTACAAACCGATGAATTCTCTTAATTTTATTTTTAATTAACAGTGGTCTTTCACACTCTGACTGATCTCCTTAGGTATTTGATGGAGTCTCATTTCCACTCCAGCACCAGCCATCAATCCTTATTTTGCAAGTGTGTGGCAACTGCGGCTGTAAATGTGAGCTCTGCTGGCAAAGCTGGCAAAATGCCCCTTCCTCTCCCCTTCCCTGGCACATGGAGCATTAATGGCCCAAGCACAAGGCCAGTTCCTCTCACAACCACCAGTGCAGATAATGAAACAAATGGAGCGTAGACAGCTTAAGTGGGTGGAGGATGGAGGACAGTGGAGCAGGAAATAGAGGATCCCATCAATTCAGGTTGCAGAAAATGCTCACAAAATCATGGGAAGCTCAATTCAGAGTGGGAAGTATTCTCCACTTGTGGATGCCTGTCATAGGGATGTGCTCAGATATTCAAAAAATTGAAAATCCAATTCAAATCCATTGAATATCAACATTCGAATCAGATCTTCAAAAATCCGAATTAATGCATTCACTCAAATTTCGGATATCCCAAAATCCGATATGGATTTTTGAATAATTCAACTGAATAGATCCATATATCATGTTTATTTGTGCATATAATGCAGGATGAAAATGAGATGCATATAGAATGAAAAGGAGATGAAAACAGGATGAAAATGGGATGCAAACAAATTCGAAAATTGGTTGCTGACATTCGTATTTTTGAGTTCGAATAGGATTTTCTAAATTATGGATCCGGATAATCCGAATTTGAATCAGATTTTTTGAAAATCCGGATTTTTAAAATTCACATCGAATCAAATATTCGAATCGACTCAAATTTGGAATGCAAAAAAATGCATTTGTGCACAACCCTAGCCTGTCATGTATTTTGTAAACCAGTGTGTTTAACAGCAGGCTAAAAATTATACTTAGGATGACTCTGATGGTGATAAATGTCAACACATCTATCCTTTGATCTAGAAGGTTTACATTCTTGCACAGTGTAATTTCCACTTTATTATAGAAAACACATGACCTTTCGCAAACCATATGTTTGAGGTATGCATCTGAAAATATGCCATGACCTTGTGGGTGTTTCTTCTAAAAGTAAGGTAGAAGATCTAAAAACACCAGGAAACGGGCGAGTCTGAGTGCAGAAACCATCCCCAGACTGTGGATTATACAACCAAGCCAGAAATATCTTGTGAGCAAAGGAATCCAATACAGTTTCCAAAACCTGAGAATGTTGTTCTGTTCTACTCCAGCTCTTAAGACTACATCCCTGGCCCTAGGAATAATCTTGCCCATTTTTGCCAGAACTATCCTGAAAAAAAATGTGCCTTTCTCTTTTGATTACAGTCACTGCGGCTTTAGGTAACTCTAAAAATTCCACAGATGGTTTGGCACAGGGATGAATGGAGACATGCCATTCAGAGGCAGGGGAAGGGTGTCTGCACCATGTAATATGGCTTCACAGTTTGCCTGCAGCCTGGAAATGGAGGTGGGAAAAATGCTTATAAAGGCATGTATTATAACAAGCATGCCCATCAAGAAATCATAAGGTTAATTCACAGTTGGCCTCATAGTTTGCAATAGGTGAACATCTGGACAGGTGCACCTGCATTTGCAGGAGGCATTTACAGCCTAAAAACACCCCCTACCTGCCTAATGTTCACCTATTGCAAACTAGTGGTGCTGCACGAAATCATGCACCACACACAAATTAACCCTACACAATCCTGACCCAAAACTGACCTCTCACAACCATTTGCGACATTTCCAGTGCAGGGGGTCATCTGAGGTACCACGCAAGCGCACTGTTACCTCAGATGACCCCAGATGCGACTGTGTGTGCACAGAGCATCATCATTGCCACAGTGATGGTGCAGGCACACACACAGTCGCACAGGGCACCAGGGATCGGACATGCAACCGAATGGAGGTGTCCAGGTGCATCACAGGTAGGCTACTGTGTACTAGCGTTCTCTAGTGTGAACACTCCTACATGTTAGTCTGTTCTGCACTCTTCGGGCCTTTCCGTATTTGCCGCTGGAAAACGGATCTAAATGGATCCGTTTTCCCAGTGAACCATTTTTTCTGAGGATCTATCCCAAATAGGGACAGATCCTTGAGGCCCCATGCATCCGTACACGCGTGGGGTGCCGGCAGCAAGGCCAGATTGCCGGCACCCATCCCAATCCGGCCTCTGAAGGCCCTCCCCCCAGCCTCACCCATTGGTGAGCTGTCAAAGTGGGAAGGGTGGGGGTGTAGGCTGTGATCGGGCCTTCTCAGGCAAAGGGGAACCCAGGGAAGCCAGCTGACAGCCTCCCCATGCTGGGCTCCCTCTTTGACAGCTGGGCATGCGCCGGGAATCCGGCTCTTCCATGGCTGTTTGTGGAAGCATCCTGCTTCCGAAACGGTTTCAGGGAAAGGGCTGGATTAAGACCTAATTTTTTAGGTCTTGCAATAGGGTAGGATTTCAGAGGATGCGGCTTCCTCAAAGGGTCCCTAATTGGGTTCCCTATGCGGAAGCCAGGTTTTAATCCCTCCCCAATCTGGCTCTAAATGCATTTTTAGAGCCAGTGCAGAAAGGGCCTTCCTGTCCAACAAATGGGAAGACAAGTGCAGAAATGTTCATAATTTGCTTTAGATCTCTGCTGAATATATTATCACTGATTAACCTGGGTATGCCTAGCCATAATAGGTAAAATTGCCCAGACATTAAAGTGATTTCTCTCTCTCTTACACATACATGCACTCAGAGGACTTTAGAACATCAGGGTTTCTGCTTAACTGTGGGCCTTTTTGCACCTTCATAATACACTGACAAAGGTACAGATTTGGAATGAATGCCCAAGCCATCCCAAACTTACCTCACACTTCACCAAGTGCCAGGCAAGTGCAAACACTGCTGTAGCAGTGAGCATGTGCGCTGGCCTTTGGTACAGTGACCTGGCAACATGGTGTGCCCCCACACCCTTCTCCCTGAAGAGGTGCCAAGGATGCATGCCAGCATGTCCTGGGCATGTCCTAGACATTGATAGTATAGCTGTGGGGTCCACTGCTATGTGGCTGGGGCATTCCAGGAGTTCTCTTTTAGGACACGTGTGGAAAGGCCCTGAATCCCCACATTTATTTGTGGTCCTTTCTGCACTCACCTCTCTGTAGCCTCAGACAGTGGCTTTGGATCAGCCAGGGCCACAAACTCAGACCACAGAAAGGCACGATCTGGAACAGTACCATCTACTTGATGGCACTAATCCAGATCAGCCCCCACTTCAGCCCTGAAGCTCATTCAAACTTCAGAGGTAGCCTCTGAGGACTAGGAACAAACATTTTGAATCTCAGAGCCACTGGGGAACCCATTTCAGTGGTGCATTTTTGTGAACCATCAAAATGAGTCCTCCAGTTATCCCTAACACAGGGGGTACGCTTTCTCGCTTTCTGCACATCTCTGTGTTCTGGACAAGGCCCTGCTAGTCCACCAGTAGACCTGTTGATCAGATCTTGATCACACTCCATTTGATGATGGAGCAAACCAGAGGGGTGCAAGGCTCCACTAACATGCAGACTCATGAGGATTGTAGTACTGGGGCCTTTCTGCACTTAACTGATTAGGCTGCCATGAACTAAGGCTGGTAAACTTCTGGTGAAGGTGGACCATTTGCACTTGTCCTGAGGAAAGCTTCCCCAAAGCATCCATTATCAGCCTGAAGTGCGAATGGTCCTCCCATTTACCAGCCTGCGTCACTGCATCCAAAGCTGCCATGATTGGTCATTCCGTGACATGCTCAGACACCATTGCAGAGGGGCATGTTCAAGCAGAGGGACGTATTGCAGCCAGTCATGTCAGAGGCCAGTGATCGATCATGACCGCCAATGCCTGCACCGACGCTGCCTCCTCTGCCCGCAGACAACCGCAGACAACCAGAAGAAGAGCAAATGGTTGTGCCACTAGACACTTCAGGTAAGCTTTTGGTCAATGCTGGTAAATGTATGGGAGGCAGGGCACACTTGGAGGCTGTAACATCCTACTCCATATGCGGATTCTCTTTACCAGAAGTTCACTAAGGCTGCATCCCCATGAAAACCATTTGCCGCTGATTAGGTGCCGAATGGGCTCGCATGGGACCGGGTGCAGAGCCAAGATCGAATCTTGGCCGTCTGCATGCCATTCCCAGTAATGCGGGCTAGGGGCAGGCTGGGGGTGGATTCAGCTCTCCCCATGCAAACCGTGCCAAACCCTGGGAGAGGTTTGCTTGGAAAAGGGAGTAAAACCAAGCCTGTCAGACAGGACCCTGTTCACGGTCCTGGCTGACAGGCTTGGTTTTACTCCAATTTCCAGGCAAGCTAGTGGCTTGCCTGGGAAAGGGAGCAAAGGCAAGCCTCTCCCAGAATTGTAAGCTCCCTGTTCACGGACCTAGCTGACAGTCTTGGTTTTATTCCTATTTCCAGGCAAGAAAGCGGAGTAAACACAAGCTTCTGCCCTGTCAGCCATGATTGTGAACCCCCTGGTCACGATCCCAGCTGACAAGGCAGAGGCTTGCTTTTACTCCCTTTTCCAGGCAAGCTGCTTGCTTGCCTGGAAACAGGAGTAAAACCAAGTCCGGGACTGTCCCCACGCACAGGTTCAGCTCAGACCAAATCACCCAAACCATGCTCAGACTTGCTTTTTCCAGAACCAAATTTGGTCCTGGTTTGATCCTTGCATGGGGACACGCCCAATTGTTGTCTACTGGCAAAAGTGCAAATAAGCCTCTGAACTCAGGTAAGTGAGGAATGACCTATGACACAGTCCTGAATATCAGTACTTTAAAAAAAAATCTTCCCTGTTAGCATCATGGGAGAAAACACTTTGAAAACAGGCATGCCTGAAAGTTATGTAACAACAAACACATATTCAGCTTTCGAAGTGATCGTTTTTGGTCTTCTTCGTCTTCTTTTTTTATTGTTCTGAAATTTCACCATTGCTGCCTGTATTTCAAAGGAAACAATAGCAGAAGAGGATGACTCCAAGCCTACACACATCAAAGCTTTCCATTTCTCTGCAATGTAGCTTCAATCTGTTTTCAGAAATGTCCATACCAGACTGAACATGAACAAACATTACTATCTTTACAGCACAGAAGGCAAGAGCTGGGGGGAGGGGATATTTTTCTTCATTCAGTAACAACAACAGCCTCTTTTTTGTGATGTTTTCCCATTTTGCCTTCACACAATACATTAATTCCAACCACTGAAAGAGTGTAAAGTATATTTTTGCAGCTAACAGTAGAAATGGTGATTTGGCATGACCTCACTAAGTGGTCTCATGTAAGTCAGAGCTCTCAGCGTGTCTTAGCATCGTCCTTTCATTCGTTTCTTTGTTCATTCATTCATTAGTTCATTCATTTGTTCATTGTTTGTCTTTATTGTGTATGTTTGTTGCTCCACCCTTTGTGGAAGGGGCATTATAAACAGACATCATCATCATCATTGTGCTATTGCTTTAACCTTTGTATACTGCCTTTTCTCCAAGCAGCTTAAGGCAGCAGCCATGTTTCTGTTCCTCTCTATCATCCTGTGCAGACAATGGGCACACAAAGGTCCCTTTCAGTGGCATGCTTTGGTGGAGCACTGAAATGGGTCCCCACCAGTCCTGATCATGGGCAAGTGCCTTCTGTATGCTTCTATGATTTGACCAGACCAGAATCAGCTGGTCTAGACCTGTTTAAACTAGTATACTAGTAGTCCTGACCATGGCTGTGCTCAGATGTGCCTGAGAGAGACAATACCTTTTCTAGCACAGAACATTCAGGAGAAGGGAGAGGGGCAGACTGGTGTGTGAGCCATCCCATACTGAAGCCTACCTCAGAGGTGGGTGGGTGGGTGGTTTTTTGCTGTGTTTGATCACAGCCTCAGTCTAATACAGACCAAGTGTTTCAGTGGGGGTCAGGGCCTCAGTGACCCACACTAATAGGTGGGCCAATGATGAGATCCAGAAGTGGACTTCATGTCCCCATAGTCTGGACTAAAGTGCAGAATGGGTCAATGATTGGCCTGAGGTGAGCCTCAGATCTGAGCAGTGATTTCAAGTAATGCACGAATCACTTTCAGTACCTGGAAAATACTAACATCCCATGACAGCAATTCCAGATGCTGTTGCCTAAGGAAGAGCCCATCACTAGTGTCAACAGGATGTTCTCCTATACCTTTTGAGGAGAGGAAGATGGATTTTCAGCACAACCCCAGCTTTGGAAAGGAGGCTTACCATCCACCACTCTACTCATTTATGGAGAAGTCTCCATCTGACAAAGACATATTTTAAATAAAAGTGAAGGGTGCATTTAGCATCAAGTACAATTTCAATAATAGCACAAAAGGTGGGGAATAGGGAACAGTGCATTTAATTTTCAGCCCAAAGAATCCATAGGCACCTTTCCTTGCCGTTAAATATGGATATGCCAAACCATATTCTCCTCTCCATTGCACGCTGAGCGAACAAGAGGAAGATGCAAGCATGCTCTCCCATGACAAGTGAGCTGAAAGGGAACATAAGATAAGCAGGGCAATAAATCATCATCAGCTTTCATCAGAAGTACACAAGAAACCACAGGGCACAGGCAGATCTGTCTAATATCCAGCTGAAATGAGGAATCGCTGCTCAGTGGTGTAAATCAGGCTGTGTTTTCCTAACCGTTCTTTCTTATTCCCCGTAGACATAAGCTAATATTACAGGGATCATTAGTGTGATAATTAGCACAACAAAGAGTTAGAACAAAGAATGGATGGCCAATAAAATGACATATTTAATAATAAATAAATGGATGGCCAATAAAATGACATATTTAATAATAAATAAAATCTGGACAGGGACCAACGCTGACACTTCTTTCCACGCAAGGCTTTATTTACAGAATGAATGCATGAAGTGGACTCAACGAGAAAGAGCCCATATTTTTTGTTGATTTGCTTGTGCTCGCTTAGAGGAACTGTAGGGCCTTTTCACACTTTGCTTCACTGAGTGGATGCTAAATCCTCCCAGAACCTCCTCCAAACCTACCTTAGGCGCAGATGGCTGCCCGGAAGGTAACCATCCTCGAATCCTGGTGCCAGCACCAGTGCAAACGTGCAGCACCATTACCAGGGCAGCCACATCAGCCCGCAATATCACATGCATGTGTGCGTGCACTGGGTCACATGTAGGGATATGCATGGATATTCAAAAATTCAAAAATCCGATTCGAATCCAATGAATGTTGACATTCCAATTCAAATTGGATTTAATAACATTCACATTTAGACATTCCAACGGATTTCAGATGTTCCGAAATATTCGTTCGAATGACTCAAATGCACAGATACGCATGTATTACATATGTATCTACAAATATTATATGTATTTGCGCTTATAATACGAGACGAACACGTGATGCATACAGCATAAAATGGGATGCATATGGAATTCGCACAGATATCTATAACAGATATGACTGTTGTCGACAACCGTACCTTTAAATACGAATCTAACCTTTGAAAGAATAAATTCAAATGTTACATATTAGAATCGGATTTTTTTACTATTCGGATTTTAAACATTTGAATCGAATTGAATGTTCTGACAACCAAATTGACTCGAATTTGAATGCAGAAAAAAAACATGCACACCCCTAGTCACATGGTCTTCCAGCACCTCTTTCAACCTGGAAGAGGCGCATATGCTTCATCTGTAGCTATATTGGCTCCAGCGCTTGGGAAAGGTAGGTGCACGTGGTCCATGCAGGGTAAGCTCCCACATAGAAAGAGCCGTTTCTGGCTCCTTCACATGTGATGCTCTTTCTGCAAACTTACCCCACATGGGCTAGCAGGCCAAGTGCAACTTGGTCGGTAGTTTGCTAGTAGAGCAAACTAACTATCCTTTGTTCACCCAACTATTTTGCATGTTATTTTACTGGAGATTTAAAAGCCTACGGTACTTAACACAAATGCAAGCTTCCTCATCCAATGATATTAGAGCAACAAGAACATATTTATGCAAATTGGGCACTGAGCCAAGGAAGGAGACCACAGAGGGGACAAGGTTTTATTAATTCATTAGCCTTGTGCTAGAAAGTATTATGTCCTAATTCAATTTTTAAAAACCTATTCATTCAGCTGCACATATATACTCATGAAAATTGCATAGACCTTGATAGCTTCCAATCCCAGAACCCTTTGCATTTCTAGATAGCTGAACTCTCCTCAGCATCAAATCCGTTTTACAAGAGTGTCTTTATGAACCATCTCAGCCAAATCTGCCTATCAATGCCTGTCCACATTTCATTGCAATACAAGGACAAAGGGTGTTTCCACATTGACTGCGGAAACCGGTTTAACCCACCAGAAAGACACATTAAAGTCACTTACCTTAAATGCCTTCTGCATTGGAGACACTTTCTAGCACTCTTTGCGGAGGGCGCTTCCGCATTTTGGCATGCAAGATCGTTTTTTTAAACTGGTTTTGCCGCCAAAATCTGGATTAAATGTAAGGCCTGAAAAATCAGGTCTTACATCTGTCACTTCCTCCTGGATGTGTGCAGAAGCAAGACACTTCTGCACATGGCCAGAAGAAGAGATGGATTCCCGTCGGCCTCCATTTTGGGAAGGGTGGAAACAGGACTGCCTGCTTCCAAAGCCCTTCCCCCGCGTGCCGGTCACCACCGGAAACACACAGTGATTGGCAGCCCCATGCTCCAGTCCCGTGTCTCCGGGGCCAGCACCGCCGGCACGTGAGCCGGAGGACAGATTGGAATGGGTGCTGGTACACCCACACGGCACCCACTCCAATCTGTCCTCCGGCATCTGTCCTCCCCATGTGTGTGTGGACCCGCAGGGGTCCCTCCGATCCGTTGCACCTCCACAAACACAATACACAGCATAGATTAAATAAAAAATGATAAAAGGGGGCATGATAAGATGGGAAAGCGGCTCATTGCTTGAAGCTGCGGCTCATTGCTTGAATCTGAGTTTAGCAGAGGTGCACACCTCCGCATGACAACAGGCACACCTCCGCCTGACAGTGAGCTTTGTCTTCTTATCCTTCTCATCCTGGTGCAGGGAAGCCATGGGCACTTGGCCTGTTAGGGTGATGCAGTGCTCATGTGCTAAATCAAGCCCTACACACATGCCTTGCCAATTGGGCGATCAGGGAAGGGGGCATCATACTTGTAGCCAGAGAGACGCTTGCAGGGCAAATGAGAGCCATTTGATACCCTCGTCACTTCTCTTTCAGCATAATTTCTTTGAACAAATCCCCAAACAGTTCCAATCGCAGCATGCACAGCAGGATCAGTGAGCAGAGGCAAAACCCTGCCCGCTAATCCTGCGATCGCCAATCTCCTCCCCCAATAACCCGGGGGCATCCCCATGCCTCCACGATAATACGTGCTTGCCTCCTAATTCGCCGTGAAAACAGTTGGAAAGATATTTTTTTTGCCGCGGATTTGTGCTGTTTGTCCCACATGTAGCCCAGATGAGAGGCTTTGCATGGGGACACTCCGAGGCAAACTCAGGTTCTCTCCGGAGTATATTCAGCATAGGGTCAAGCCCTTACAGACACGTGATGGCATGCTAGGTGCCCATTCGTACAGGGAAGTTTACTCCTTAAAGGATGCTTTGTTTCATCGATGTTTTCTACTGCAATTGAAGAAATGTAAGTTGAGCTTTGCTTGAATACACTGTTAAGTCTTGTTTTTAACTATTGCAAGCTAGTTTTCTTTACCTAAATGCACTCAAAGTAACCAGCTGAAACTCAATCCAGTAAAAATTTTCTAACAGATCTGCCCATAAATACTAGCTGGCTGTTCATTGCTCCTTGTGTGTGAACATCAGTTCTGTCATAGCCCACTTTAATTCCACTATAGTGATTCTGAACCATGCTTCTTGGCAGTACACACACACACACACACACACACACACACACACACACTGACAATGTGCACATGGTTCCACCAGCTGGCAAACAGCTCAATTAATTCATGTGTCAATCGTTCTGAGATCCATATTAATAAAAACTGCTTTGAATACTGCCATATGTAGCACTTTGTTTCTCAACAGAAAGCTATCAGATGCTTGTGTTTGCAGCATGATTTATTTAGCACATCTGGACAATGCTGAACCCAAATTTTGTGGCCCATGTAGTTGATGTCAGAACATACATACTGTTACTTTGGCAATGGAATTAAATACTTAAACAGTTCAGGCCTAATGGAGGGAAGGGACCAAAAACAATTCTTCTTCTCAAATATCTCCTCAAATAGAAACTAAATTTAAAAGCCGACGAGCACAGCAAAAATTTACTCCTTTTGTTGTCTCAATAGCTGGTCATAACATGCAGCACAGCAAAATTCATTAAAATCAAGATATACAGCATAGTAATTTGACATTTTTTTAAAAAAAATGATGATATCGAAAATAAAACAAATCAAGAGCAATTAAATACAGACTCAAAGCCCACAGAAATTGCAAATCCAAATAGACTAGCAAGAAGGGTAATATTTTATGGGGAAATGCAGCTGCCTGGTGCTTGCTTGCTTTGCTTGCTTAATTATGTATGTATGTATGTATGTATGTATGTATGTATGTATGTATGTATGTATGTATGTATGTATGTATGTATGTATGTATGTATGTATGTATGTATGTATGTATGTATGTATGTATGTATGTCCCACACTTTATCCAAAGGTCCTAGGGTAGATCAAAACAACAAAAAGATAAAATATTTAGGATAATCTATATTTATAATATAACCCAGGGCCTTTCTGCATTTACCTTTGGGCTGGTCTCCCTTCTGTATACTAGATCAGCCCAAGGAAGGCCCGACATGTGACCACATGGGATGGTGGCGCATAATCCAGATCAAGGGCCCTTGATCTGAATTGTCAGAAGACCTGATTAAGCAGGTCTACCAGGGGACCAGCAGAAGGCATGCCTCTGTTTTTGAACTACCAGGGGATCCTTTCAGAGGCACCACTAAAGCACACTGCCGAAATGGATCTTCCTGGGGCTCTGAGGCTAGGAACCCATGTGAGCTTTGGAGATGAAGAGAGGGCTGGTCTGGATCAGCGCCATTGTGCTTTTCTAGATCACTGCATGCTGTAATCTGGACCAGTAGATCTGGCTGGTCCTGACCACTAATCCAGATCATGGCTTCTGAATGCAAAAAGACACCCACCCACACTCACTCACTTACTCACTCCCTGGCGGAGGCCATGGTCACACGTTCACGTTTTCCAGTCCATCTTCAACTCTGATTGTTCACAGCTTTTCATTTCTATCCATTTTATTTGTGGACTCACTGCTCATGAAAGTCCAAACAGAAGGTGGAAAGTCCACAAATGAAACAGATATGATTGAAAAGGTGTGAGCAATCAGAGCTGAGGATGGACTGAATAAGGTTTAAAGTGAAGGTGTGACCCGGGCAGGATAAAGCTAAACATCAAAACCTTGATGCTCATGTTAGCCTGAGCATCAGGAGCATTTATTGTGGATAAGGACAGGCGGAAACTCCTGTCCCACTGATTGGATATTTATCTCCAGATAATCAGGTTCCTCATAGCATGCCTACAGTTCACCTACCACCACCCCTTCCACCATTTTGCCCAAGAAGGGTATATGGGTACATCAGCACCAGGCAATAATTGCTTAGCACCTATACATTATGCTATGTAAGCATGAAGAGAGGGGTGACCCTAATCATCCACGTTCCAAAGCAAGATGGCCCTAGCCTCACACCATTCTTGATCTTATTTTAGGAATAATGCACTTTAGAGACAATCTACACAGCAAGGATTCAATCTCGCTTATTTGAATGATACTATAGTTAAGCAGTAATCAAATCCTGTAGGGAAGCAGCGAGAAGGAACAAATGACCTCTCCATCTGCTCCTAGCGACAGGCACAGAGAGGCCCCATTGCCATCTCTTACAGAAGCCTCTAATGAATATATAATGCCAGCTCATACATTAAACACTCCAGTGGGGGTTTCCCCAGTGAGCAAACACACAATGGCATTCTCTCCACCCAAGATAGCACTGCACTAGCCCGTTGTTCTATTGTTCTTGCTCAGAATGGTCTTACAAAATAGCTGTACATATAATGGAATGTAAATTATAATATAATACATTGTATAATATAATGGCCTTACTTATAATGCACAGAACAATGTGGAGCTTTGCAACCGTTAACATTCGAGAGTGAAAACTGACAATTCCAAATTCATTCAGAAAATTCCCAGTTGCTCGGCAGACTCAAATGAAGGAATGCTGACGGATGCATTTCAGCAGTATTCACTGGTTGCTGATATGTCATAATCACACATTTCATAATTTGTATTATTCTTGTACAAGCTGCCTGCAACTTCTCTTCCAAGTAACATCCAGTAGTGTTTAGGCAGAGGTTGCACTAAAGAGCATCTGCTGGTCATAAGAGCTTGTGAAAACTCTGCAAAATGTGCACTTCCTTTTATCATAATGTTTCAGGAACACTAACAATGACTTCCCCTTTTGGAAAAATATGCATAAACAGATTGAAGAAAAGAAGAAAGAGAAGGAAAAGAATTGGCTTTTCTACCCCACTTTTCTCACCCATTTAAGGGAACTCAAAGCGGCTGACAAAGCTTCTGTTCTTCTCCACACAACAGTTGCCCTGTAAGGTAGGTGGGGCTGTGAGAGTTCAGAAAGAGAGCTGTGACTAGCCCAAGGACACCCAGTTGGCTTCATGGAGGAGGGTGGAATCAAACCCAGTTAACTGTGAGATATGAGTCCAGCACTGTATCCACAAGACCAGCCCTGTGAGGTAGGTGAGGCTGTGGGAGCTCAGAAAGACAGCTGTGACTAGCCTAAGGTCACCCAGCTGGCTTCATGGAGGAATACAGAATTGAACTGGGAGACTACCACATAAGCATCCAACACTCTAACCACAGGACCAAACTACAGTTTTGGAAGAAGTATCAGTGGACCTACAAAATTAGTCTGAAATGATGTATATGACAGGCTCCTGAGGGTAGGCAGCTCCACCAAGGCATCATCTCCCCAGGACCACCAGGTGCTTCCACAGCTTCACTTACACGAAGCAAAGGTGATTTGAGCGGTTTTTGCACCTGAGTCAAGAGACTTTCCTGTATCCCAATAGTCTACCATAAAATAGACTCTGATAATCTGGTGCCCATCAGATCTCCTGGACTGTCCTTCCATCATCCTCATGTTCCATCAATGCCAGTTCTGCCAAGGCTAAAATATAGGGTATTTGAATATTTCCTTTGGAAATACGATATATTCTTTTGTAAAACAATGCATATTTACTTATTTATATTTCTACCCCACCCTATACCCTAAACTCTGAAGGCAAATTGCAATTCAAGGACATGAATGACTTAATAAAAATGATGTCCCAGTAGAACCATGGAACTTTCTGATTGAGGGTTTGTTTCTCACAGGAGGGAGAGGGAGAGAACTAGGAAGACAGGATATTTTAATGAATAAAATTATTTCTGATCAATTTATATATTATATTAATTTTTAAATCACCAATCCATTGTTATGGTATAACAATGTAGCTCAATTAAAATATAATTAAACAGACTAAGGACATAAATTCAATTTATGAAAACCTCCAATAAAAGGGCCTTTTCAGTGTTGGCTCCTGGACTGTGGAATAGTCTCCCTCCTGAGGAGTGTCAGGCAGTTTCACTTTATGCATTCAGGATAGCTGTGAAGACGCACCTCTTTGCCCTAGCGTTTGGCTAAATGAGGAAACAGCTTTTCCTCCCCACATTGAGGCACTGTTATGATTTTAATACATTCATTTTATATGTTTGCTGGTTTTTAATATTGTAACCTGTCCTGTGACCTATGGGTACAGGGCGGGATGAAAATTCAAATAAATTGTAATTAATTAATTACCACTGATTCCTAATTAGGAACCCAGAATCTCAGTGCTTTTTTTGTTAAGTTAATGCACATTTTTTGGCATTTTTTTTTCAGTTGCTCTAGACAGAAATGTTGTGATAACAGCATTCTAGCCTTCCTGCTTGCTTCCTTAGATCAGTAGAGGCCTGTCCCCTGGCGCTGTAGCTTTAGTCTAGACAAGTGCAATTTATGCATGCAGGTCAAAGGTCTGGGTTCATCGATGGAAGGAGGAAAATCAAGGTCATGTTAGTTGAGCTTACAAGATAGGTGAAGTTCATGCACAGGGCAAATAGATTACACACTCACATACACAGAGAGAGAGAGAGAATGCATCTGTGGTATGGCAAATAGATGGCAAAGCTTAATGAAGAGGAGAATATATCAAAATTCAATTACAGCTGTCCAAGCATGCCTGGAAACACGACATGTTAAAACCCCCAGCTTAAAGCCAGTCATTTGGGGCTTTTGGTTTCTGATCAGGCTTCCTTTGTCTATTGTCTCCTTGCTCAGAGCAATCATACAGACAATGAAACAACGGCACCATTCACACAGCTTCTTTTTCATGTCTCTGGGCATGCGAGAAACTGGGCACACAAGCACGTCTAACCACTTACAGCCCCCAACATGGCCCAACTCCCAACAAGTGTGGCCTACTGCAGTGGATTGCAGTGTCCTCTTCATGCAGACGCAACAGAGCTGTCGTGCTCCTGAAGTGGAAGCCTGGGACCTTTCTCCATGTCACTTCCTGTCTGTGGGTTAGGAGCAGTCCATCGCCACTGAGGTGCACTAGATTCACATTTGTGAATGCTAGCACACAGCAAACTCACGTGCTCTGACACTCACATGTGTCCAGGTGCCATCAGTGTGTCCAGACGTGTGTCCAGGCACAGTCAACATGGGCCTGGACACTGCCATCTTCACCTCAGAGGCTGGGACAACAGCACATGCACTATCACCAGGATGACGGTGATATGCTGTGCATGTGCAATCATGTTTCCGGTCACCTGATGTGCTAGTGTGCTTGCACAGAAGCAGTGTGAGTGCTCTCTCCAGTGGCCAGGAAAGGTAAGTTTGTGGATGTGTGTTATGCATGATTTCGTACACCACTACTAGTAGCCACTGGGGTAGCTTCTGGTACAGCAGGAGATGCTTCTGATGTGGAAACACCTCATGCAAGTGCAGATGGTGCTTCCCAGAAGCTAACCTGGCTTGAAAATCTGGAGAACTTCTGTCCAGCAACTCCAGGTACATAAGCAGCAGTCTGTCGCTCAAAATTTCCCGACAAGCTCCACAGTTTGTCATCCCAAACACCCCAGATCAAGGGTTCCCAGTATGGCTGTGGCCAGTAAGTGAGTGAAGCTGATGGACCTTGCAGCCAAAACATCAGGAGGGCTTTAGGGTATGAAATCTGTTCAAAAGATACTCTTAAAAGTTCAGAGGGTGAAATCTGGGTTTTGTGAATGTCTGCAAAAATGTATAAAATGCATGCATGTTTACAGAGGAACTGATAGTTTCTACAGATGCCTTTGGAGAAGTCAACTGAGAAAACTTGCTACATAATAAGTTAAACCGTCTGCAGCACCAATTTCACCAATGGATGGCTGGGATGTCTCCTGCTGATGTTTTATGGCACATAATTCAAGGGTGCCAAATGGCTGTATACTGCGGTTATGCTAAGAGATTGGGAAGACTTCAATTTAATGGGAATAGGGTGTGAGCTCAGGTATATCTGGAGAAAGTTTTGCGAGAAAATTGCTTTTGCAATTTTTGGCAATGCCTTCTTAATAAAGGATAGACTTTTGCACTAAAAGAGTCCTACACTTTTGCCTGGGAATCTGACAGATTATCACACAGCACCCCAAGGCCTTTTATTTATTTATTTATTTATTTATTTATTTATTTATTTAT
>MTQE01002217.1:1006362-1017597 GCA_014337955.1 Aspidoscelis marmoratus | reverse complement strand
ACTGTAGTTTTCACTTGGCCATTGCACGAACTCAGCATCCTAACAGAGCCAAGCTGCTCCCAGAGAGGGCAGGTACTTACAGGATCGCTGGGCATCGTGGCAACAATTTTGTCTGAATATAAAACAACAGTCACAAAAATTCTAGCTACTAACTGAGGAAAAACAGTAGATTTTCTTGTTCTCCTTGATTTTATTTAGAAAGACAATTAATGGATGAATGATCCTACAGAGCATAATAATAAAATTTCTCTAACTCTGGCTTTTCTGCATAGACACAAGAGAGGTCCTTTCCTGAGGCTCTTTCACACTTGGCCTGCTATTGCACGTTGGGGTAGCTTCTGGGAAGCACCGTGTGCACTTGAATGCTTTTTTGGCATTCAATTTGAAATGAATCAAATGTTCAAAAATTCATATTTGTACAAATAGAAGGCATTTGAATGTGGTAAAATTCTATTCGATAGGAACCTATTTGTATGTATTCATACAATCATATGCTACATATCGGATACAAATGAATATGTATCCAATATTTTTCTGATACCAACAAATATGTATCTGATATGAATAGATATGTATCAGATATCAGATATGTATCAGATACGAATAAATACGTATCCAATATGTTTCCCCAGTTGAACGAATGTCTGAATTATCTGTACGAATGTCCAGAAACATTCATATTGCTTCAAATATTAGCATACAAATATTGTAACATTCAACTCAAGTTTGGATGTCTGAATTTGGCCGAATTTTGAATGTTATGAATATTCATGCACATCCCTAGTTTCCACACCACAAATATCTGCTATCCCAGAAGCTACCCAAGTGACCACTAGCGTTGGTGCATGAACTCATGTATGCTGACATGTCAGGTGACCTAAGATGGGAGGTGCAGTGTGAAAATGGCCACTGTGGGTCTTGACTCTATACCCAGAAGAGGCATGACCAAAGAGGGGATGTAGAAGCAGGTCTATAGTGACCCCAGGCATCTTCACACTTCCCTTCCCATCCCGTGGATGGGAAAGGTGGACAGTCAACTAATGTTAGCCTACCCCCCGCACACCTGAGCACTCTCCACTGTTTGATTACTGGGCTGATTACCTTCTGGGCACTGCCATCACCCTCCTCAATGGTGTCCATATCAGTGCCATTGCTGTGACAACCCTGACACTCTGCACAGTTGCAGTTATGTTGGGGGGGGGATGTCATCAGATCTGCCAACATGCTTCTGCAGCAGCTCTGATGACCTTCCCAGCCAGCAGGGGTGTGAAGAAGAAGAAGAAGAGTTGGCTTTTCTACCCCACTTTTCTCATGCACTTAAGGGGACTCAAAGCGGCTAACAAAGCTTCTGTTCTTCTTACAACAACAGACATCCTCTTAGGCAGATGGGACTGTGACAGCCCAGAAGAGAGCTGTGATTAGCTCAAGGTCACCCAGCTGGCTTCATGGGGGAGGGCAGAATTGAACCCGGTATTCCCAGATAAGAGACCAGCTCCCTAACCACTGGACCAACCTGGCTCACCTGCTGAAAACTTCAGGTAAGTGCCTGGGGAAGGTTAGCATGCTTGTGGGATACAATTTTGTGCTCTGCAGGTAGCATGCAGTTCATCAACCTCTGGCCAGGCAAGGGGAGTTTCTAGGCTGTAAATGCCTGCTGAAAGTACAGATGCACCTGCCCAGATGTTGCCTCATTGCATACTATGGGGTGAAGTGCAAATTCTGACAGACACTCACTGCTGGATGTCCTGCAGGAGCAGAAATCTATTGCAAGTCTTCAAGGCTGAATGTCTGCTGAAACACTTTATCAACAGATCCTGTTATTGCATTCATTATTATGGCTGCTCAAGTCCAGTTGTGTTATGGGAACCCACAGCTCCTGAGAAAATGGTCAAGCTGACTCCAGGAGCAATCCTGAAGCATGATTGGACACGAGAAGCCACATGACTTTGTGTGTTGAGTACTATACCCTTCCACTCACATACACGTAACCATTCTTCCATTCTTTCTTTTTTCTCACCTGTCTTATGACAATTACTTCCCATGCATTTATTCATATATCGATGCATTTAACCACCAAGTTTTATTACCATGTACTTTATTTTATGTCTGTGCTGTAACCAAGCAATAAATCTCCTTCCGGATGAATTGGCAACTCGACGCCTTGCCTTAGAACTACCCTGTTGCTCAGCCTGCTGTATTTGTGCTTGGATGGCCAAAACTCTGCTAATACCTCTGGCCAAATCTCTGCTACTAAATTCAACCCCCATTTCCCGTCGTAGAAGGATGACCACATGTTTACCCCACAAGTGTGGACACAGTGTCTGTGAGAGGCAAGATTTAAATTTGGTAAATAAATCTACAGAAGTTATTTCGGCCCAAAGATTCACACAGAGAAAAGAAAAAAAATAACAACAATATTGTATAGTCTTGAATGCCACAAATGAGTACATCTTCACTCCCAGTCATATCTCTCAGGCAAGATACATTAGTTCTTTACAATACAATATGGCACAAGAGGTACTAAATACTTTAAAGAATTTCATAAAATGAGCTGAGAGGCTGACACAATTTCAGAATAAAGTTCCTATAAACAACTGGGCAAAGCAAGGAGAGCCTTTTTTTCACTATTTTCAATGGTGATTTTCTCCCTTTTCCCCTCACTGCAGCACGGCATGACTCTTATCGGGGAATACCAGGTGTGATCCAAACTCCCCCATGAAGCCAACTCGATGACCTTAGGCTAGTCACAGCTCTCTTTCTGAGCTTCCACAGCCTCACCTACGTCACGGGGTCATTTGTTGTGGCGAAAAGAACAGAAGGTTCATCAACTGCCTTGAGTCCTTATAAGAGTGAGAAAAGTGAGGTATAAAAACCAACTCTTCTTCCTACATGAAGCCAACTGGGTGTCCTTGGTCTAGTCACAGCTCTCTCCTGAGCTCTCACAGACCCACCTGCCTCACAGGGTGTCTGTTGTGGAGAGAAGAACAGAAAACTTTGTCAGCCGCTTTGAGTCACCTTAAATGGGTGAG
Organism: Aspidoscelis marmoratus; assembly: GCA_014337955.1. Lineage (NCBI taxonomy): Eukaryota > Metazoa > Chordata > Lepidosauria > Squamata > Teiidae > Aspidoscelis > Aspidoscelis marmoratus. The sequence goes on along the minus strand of MTQE01002217.1, from coordinate 1,014,568 downwards.
AAAAGCAGGGTAGAAAAGCCAACTCTTCTTCTATAAATTTGTGGTGGAGCTGTAAAGCTTTTAGTTCATCTTGGACTGAAGTGAATAAGATTATTACTAATATCCTGAATGAATCTGTCCAACATTCACCATATTTGATACTTCTCCAAAACCAATCAAACAGAAACAGTTGTTGAACTTTCTTCTTCTTGCTGCAAAACTAAATATCTCTCTGGGCTGGAAAATTCTTTGATTGTGAATGTGCAATGTTGACTCTGGAAGGTTTGGGACCTGTTTGTGATGGAATTATTTATTTACCCACTCACAATCACACAAGATATGGAGCCAAAGGAACAATTCATTGAAATCTGGACCTCCTTTCTGGACTCCTATGGCCACTCATTTCTTGGAGACCTTCAATATATATCCTACTTCCAACACTTATTGAAATATTTCTCTTTATAATTATTGTTCTTTGTTACTTATTATTGAGACAGGTTGTTAAAAGGTTGTTATAATTTCCCATAGTATTAAACTCCATTATTATCTTCTTTGTTATAGTCTATGTTTGTGCATGTATAAATAAGCAAAAGTTTGTTGCAATTCATTTGTTACCAGTTTTGTAATTTTATCCTGCTCCTGTTTACTGTTTATTGTTATGTTTTTCATTTTCTCGATTAATAAAAAGTTAAAACTAAACTAAATAAACAATTCCTCTTTCAGAGGAGCCATAAAGGTCACAAGATCATCTCAGACACAAATTTTCTGGGTTTGGCTGATGGCTCAAAATTACAATGTTTATATGAGGTTTTTGCAAATGACACACTTCTCCCTGGAGACAATTTGACAGAAACAGGCTCCAGTGCGGAGCATGCTGACCTTGCTCTTCAGCACCAGACAGCACATAATTTGATAGTTCATGCTCTCATTTGAATGTTTTCTGAAAGCAGCTGAGCATTCCTTAACAGAAACTTCTTTTCACCAGCCACTGAAAAGGACCTAAGGTTTCAAAGTGGAATCTTTTGATACTACAGAGGGCAGACTAGACTCCTTGCTATCTACGGCCCTTTCTGCACTGGGAATATATCTGCCCATCCACATGGCAGTGCAAACAGCTACCTTTTGGGCACACATGGGGGACACTTCCGCATGGCGGATTCACACCACACAGAGCATTTCTTCACTAGGAACATCTCTGTGTGTGCCAGAGCATCCACCATGCAGGGCTAGTACAGCCCCTGCACAATGCATCTGCACTTCTTCCAGGTGGAAGAGGTGCACAGGGAACATGTGACCGGTGGAGCAGATATGCTGGTGTGCTGCCCTAATGGCAGTGATTTGCATATAGCTGTGAATGTTTTAGGCACCAGCCGGTTGGACTCCTAAAGGATCCCAGCACTTTGCTTCCCAAAGATGGGAGGTGAAGTGCAAATTCAACCTATGACGGGGCCCATCCAGAGCCTGCCCTAATTTCCACTAGTATAAGGATGGCAAGTCCCTTTTCCAGGATATATTACGGGATAAGGTTCAGAGCAGGAAAGCCCTATGACAGCCTCAGCCAGTGTAACCCATGATCACAAACACTTGACGCTTCAAATCACATAATGACTGGTCAAATGGCAGCCCCGGAGCCTTTTCACTCTTGGCCTTATTCTAGAATATAGTCTGGAATGTAGTCTGCCATGACAGGCTCCAGGTGAGACCTATCACAGTCCGCATTAGCGTGTGGACAACAGACCTATATCCTGAGATATATTTTAAAAAAAAAAGGCTAAGCACAGAAAAGTCCCTTGTCTGACTGGTCAACTCCCTGAAGTCTAAACCTAACTGAAGCCTAAACCCCCAAAGGAGAATTAAAAGTAAGATCAAATCTTTCACTTTTTGTTCTTTTCTGCCACTACCAATCTCACCTGTGCAAGAATGTTTATTTTGAGTTGTACATAATGGTCTGCCTTTCCAATCGGGACAAACCAGATTTACAGAAGAATGGTCCCCCTCTGCCACGTTGTTATAATTGGGTCAGAATTTATTCCTCTTCCAAACCTTCTTTTTTACAGGTGGAAGGTCCCTATTCTGGAATATAATCTGAAATAAGACCCAGGGCAGAAAGAGCCAAAAGTCTCAAGAGGTTCGGGGACAGAGCAGAAACTGACTTCCGTTTCAGTATGCACGGCAACAAATATATATAAGGAAGGGGAAAGCATATTTTGGTTACATATTTGCATGGTTGCACCTTGGTATCTGTGGGGAATATGTTCCAGGTCCTACCATGGTTACCAAAAAAATGCAGATATTTCAAACGCAGAGAAATGCACTCATATTTCCCTGCATTTGAGATATCGGGTTGGGGGGGAGGGTTGTTAATTGTAGTAGGACCTGGAATGTATCTCCCACAGATATGGAGGTCCACAGAAGGTCTCACATCATTTCCTGTGATTTTCTGAGTATCGCAAGCCTCTGAGAAGCTCCAGGTAGGTCTAATGGCACCATCAGGAGACGGCAAGGAGGCTGGTCTGGTTACTACGGAAAACTGAAACCACAGTTACCAGATCTGTGCTAGCGCTCTTTAGCATCCATTTGCTGTTCTAAAGCCCACACAATGCAGATGATTCTGCCTGTGGTTAATCTGGATCTAGTGACTAGCTAATACAGATCTAGGTAATATGGATCTAGCTAATACAGATTAACTACACGTAAGTGCAGAAAAAATACTGCATCCAAGGCCAGTGCTGGAGCCTAGGATAGGAGGGGCTGTCGAAGTGCAGACAGCTTTATCCTGTCCCAATGGCAACCCCTCCCAGAGTATCCCACGCAGACAATTTGTTCCTAAGCAGATCTTTGATCTCGGGCAACTTTGGACTTCCCTTCCCATCTGTTGGACAGGAAAGGTATGTGATGAACTAACGTTGACTAGCACACCGCCTTGAGAGCACTAGGCAATGTTAGCCTTCACACACACACACACACACACACACACCGTGATCAAATACTTACCTCCATTCGTTTGCCATGCTGGTCCTCTTCAGGACGCCACCATCTTGAGTGCAAATGTGACCAGCTGGACACAACAGGTAAGCTTTCGGGGAAGGTTGGTAAGCTTGTGGAGCACGATTTCATGCTCCACACCTAGTTGATAATTAGGGAACTTCTGGGCAGGCAGGAGGCGTTTCTAGCATGTAAACGCCTCTTGCAAGTGCAGATGTTAACTACCAGATGTTGTTTAATTACCTCCCGGTATAGGGCGGGATAAAAATGTAAAAAACAAATAACAAACTATGGGCTGAGGTGCAAATTGGTCTCTGGATTGCAGTGCAGATGACGTGTTCATACCAAGTCCTTGATCTGGATTAAAAAGCAAGTACAGAAGGGATTCCAATAAATGTGATCTACTCCGATGATCTCTTTAGCATGCCTTTGCTCTTCTAAAGCCCACACAATGCAGATGACTCTGCCTGTGGTTGATCTGGATCTAGCGACTAGTTAATACAGATCTAGCTAATATGGATTAACTGAGGTAAGTGCAGAAAAAAGATAGCCATTGCAACCTCATTTTTAACTAATCTGAGTAGTAGCACTAAAAGCTTTAACTGGACAAGGATTTATTGTCTGCACATTTTCCAGGGTGATGGACGTCGCTTCCAGCAGACAAAGACGTTAAAAACTGCAAAGATGAAAATCAATTTTTAAAAAAGCTGTCTCCATTTTAATTTCAGCATTGCCACATCAGATCATTATTGCTAGTGAAAGTACCAAAAGCGAGGTGACAAGGAAATAGACACTGGTCATGATATGAAGGCCTGGGGACTAATTTATATCCCTGGCAGAAGTTCCTTAACTGTGTTGTAATTTGCACAGCAACTATTAAAACGACCTGAAACAGTTAATCTTCTTTTATAAAGACCCATTAAAGATTTCTTTTCAAGAAAGCTAAAGTGTTTCTACAGGTCATTTGGGACTGTTAGGAAACTATTCATAATGCATTTATGAAGGGAAGCAAAGGGCAACCGCATAAAAGGATGATAAAGCCACTCATCAGTCTTGCCTTGTGTACCCAAGAGTCATTCCTGATGGTCCTGTTCCATTCAGCCCTTTATTTCCTAATGAGCATTGCTGGGAATAAGGCCCTTCAGATATGTCAAATATGCAATCAAATTTGCATATCCTGTTGGACAACTCTGATGCCTTTATTTGCAACAGAGAGCTTTGGTTTGGAAGCTATTGCCACCCTATGCATGATGTTTGTGTTCCTCATTTCACAGCATATTGTCTGCAAGCAAGCAAAGTCATACAGACAGTTAGCAGTGACCACCATCTGGCTCTTCTTCCCACACGGATGGACCAATTCCATTGTCTGTAATATCTCTTGACACCAACCAGGTCTTGTGAATGGAAGTGCATTCCCTGCTGATTTCTTGAAGTAGAGCAATGTAAGGCATCCCTATACTCTCAAAGAGGCCCTGTCTGCGCTCACCAGTAATTAATCATGGGGCCACTTCACACTTCAGCTCGTAGGTGAACATTTTGGCAAGTGCACCTGCATTTGCAGGAAGTTCTTACAGCCTACAAGCCTTCCCAGATGTTCACCTATCGCGAACTAACTGTGGTGCATGAAACTGTGCACCAGAAGCTCACCAACCCTTACCCAACATGACCGGAACTTACCTGCAAGCATCCAGCCAGTGACCATTTGCACCTCTGCCAGGTGGGGAGATCATCGGAGTTGTCACACAAGTGTGCTGGGAGCTCCGATGACCCCCTGACGTGACTGCGACTACACAGGGCATCCACATCATCACCGCGACAGTGCTGAGGCAAGCACAGTCACAGAGGGTGTCACACTCAAGATGGTGGCGCCCAGAAAAGGAGCAGCCCAGCAATCGAACACAGGTAAGTTCTTGATCATTTGGGGGTTGGGCTGTTATTATCAACTAGTGCTCACAATGCAAGAGCTAGTCAAGGTTAGTTCATCCATGGAAATTGCCCCTGGATTGGTGAGCCCCAGAATAGTCTGGCCCATTAATCCAGTTCGCGGAGAGACACAGGTGGGATCAGAATGTGAGGCTCCACCCACCCACAGCATTTATGCTTAAAGAGGGTGCAAAATCTGCAAGCAGGAGCTCACCAGCTGCTCCCAGTGAAGCTGTGGACGGGTTTAGTTGTCCACAACTACTGAAGATCAAGGAAGTTGGAGGAAGCTTCTGATGTCTGAGGATGCTCTGGGATGGCAGTGGTGGTGCGCTGTGTTGGCAGGACTCCCTTGAAGTGGCTGGAACCACTCCAAGAAGGTAAGTGCAAACAGTAAGTGCAAATAGGCCCTGAGTTGGCAGCGTTGGGATACAAAGAATACGGAAACGACATGGAAAGAGTGGCAGGACTCCCGGTTCACACTGATGATGCTAACTAGCCTGACGGCAAAACATCTGCAATCACAAGATGCAGCTCAGAAAACTCCTACAAAACAATACTCTAACTCTGATTTGAAATATTCTCCACTACACCATAGCAAGTTCTGCTATATTAAGAATCCAAAGGTACGGAAGGGGTGCATCCAGACTCATCCTAAACTGCAAATGGAATGCGCAGTCCCGATCGTCGTGTCAAACAGGACAATCAGTCTTTCACTGTCGCTCCACAGTATGTAGCAATTGCAAGTTTGCCCAGGTTTTTCCACCAGCTTCTTAAGCCTCAGGGTAAAAGGAATCTCCCTGCTTCCACAAGCTTGCAGTGTACACTTGACACCAGCAGGGGCTGGACTCTTAGCCTGAGAGCTTAATGGAGTTCGGCCACATGGTGCGCGTAAAGAACAACCTTCCTCTTCCTCCGGCCACAGGATGTGACATCAGAAGGACTTCTGACCTGCTCAGCTGATGTGGCTTGACCTATCCGGTCTCTGGATTGTGGCTTTACATCACTTCCTTCCCCACCCGTCTTGTGGTGGGCTATTTAAAGCTCTGCACAGAAATAAATCTCTCTCTTCCAGCTGATCTCTGCCTCATGCCTCTTCTCTCCCCTTCCCCATTTTCTAGCTACTCAGGGTCAGGCCAGACATGGGCCTGATCCCTGGTTATCCGGACCAGTCAGATAACTGGAATACTTTCGCAACACCCGGTGAATCGTACCAGTAACTACTGGTACCAAGTATCGTTACCGCCCTTGGGTTGTAACCACGTATCGCTGTGGTTCTCAGGACTGCAGCCACGATCGAGGTAGCCGTTAGCTGCCTCCCCCTCAGGTTTCCCAGAGCCAAGGATTCAGGTTGCAAAACCGGATTGCAACAGCAATATATAACAATTACAGTGCATTTTCCTTAGTATGGGAGAAGGAACTCTCGCTGTGCAGTATGTGGTTAGATCGCCTTATTTATTTATTTATTTATTTATTTATTTATTTATTTATTTATTTATTTATTTATTTATTTATTTATTTAATTGTTTAATTGTTTAATTGTTTAATTATTTAATTATTCATATTTTTATCCCGCCCTATACCCAAAGGTCTCAGGTCAGGTAACAACATTTAAAATCAGGCATATATTAAAACAACAACAGTCTATATTAAAACAGTAAGGGTGTGTCCAGACTTATAGATACTGTGCATTTCAATGCACACTCGGGGCATGGGTGTCACACCTGACGCCCAATACTGCGTAGCAGCAGCGCATTATGCTGCCACTACTTTGAATTTACCAACTTCAGAACGATGAGCACTCACTCCACAGTATCAGGTAAATTCGAATTCTCTCCAGCCCATACAGGATGCCGAGAACAATGAACGAGAGCTGAGCCTGCAGCTCAGCTCCCTTTGGCTGCCCCTTCCCACATAATGCATACCTCTTTCCACACGCCACAGAACAATCACAGAAGGCTCCCAGAATCTGGATGGCGCATCGTGGCTTCAGAGCAGGTAAGCTGCGCTTTTTTTTCTAACAGTGGATTTTGTTCCACTAATCTGGATACGGCCCAACAGTGTCTGTAAAGTGGGAAGAGCCAGTATACCTAACCAACGGCTGTATCATGCAAATGCAGGCGGAACAACGAGAACTACAAACGAGAGGACACTAACCCTGGAAGTGCAGCTTGAAAACTGATTGGCCCTCTGAACCCACGCGATGGTGCGTGGCGCCTAAACTCCTGTTGCTCCGATGCCTCCTTAAACAGATAACTATGGAGTTGTTCTTTAGTCAGGACAATTTTCCCTTCACAGTGAGTATACAGCGATTTATTGCCAAACTGTGAATTTAAGCAGCTCTGTCTGGAGGCAACCAAGATAAAAGCAGAAGAAACTAATCATTTGGTGCACTCTTACCACCCACTTTTCTCTCTGTTGCACTACCAAAAAGAGAAAAGAGTGGATTGAGGGAGTGAACCTATAGCCTTGAAGTCCCCAGGAACTCTATCAATGTGTCCATTAGTCAAGGACAATGAGATCTGTGGTCTAGGAAGATCAGGAGAACTACAGCTTGTTTTTAAGTTTCAAGGGGCTGAGAAAAGTCCATAGGATATGTTTTGGCACCATTCAGTTCTACTTCCATTGGTCTTTGATCCAAAGAAGAAAGATAGTGGTGATAATCTTATTTATGGATTCATATATCCATAAGAAGATAAGCTGGATCAGGCCACAGCTCATCTAGTCCAGCAAACTGTCTCACACAGAGGCCCACCGATTGCTTCTGGGCATTCTCAGGAAGAGTGCTGTAGAACTTAGATATGGCAGGGGAGCTACCAGAAAAGCTTTCTGCGGTTGCATGAAGCCTGGAGGGTCCTGGAGGTAAGCCTGATCCAGCACTGAGGCTGGCACCATGGAGACACATCCTCATGTTCCTATCACACCTTCAACCTACATTTAAGGTTCTTAAAAGTTCATTTTCCATCCTTTTATTGGATTAGATCAGTGTTTCCCCAAGTGTGGTACGTGTACCCCCAGGGGTACGGGAAGAGTTTGGTGGGGGTACGTGTTGCACCGGAGTTTGGTGGGGATCATGTGGGAATATCCACTGCACCGTGCTTAGCTACGCCCACAGAACAAGGAAAGAAATAGGCGCGTATCACAGTTTTTACATGGGAACTGGGGCCATCATACATCGTATCGCAACTCATGATGTCAGGGACTTCTGCACATCCTTCGCGCAGCTCGGGTTCAGATCATTTTTAAACTGTGGGAACATTAACAGTTGACACTGAGCCGCGGAGATGTTTAAATGCCAGAGAATTGCAGTGTTATCTAATGG
>MTQE01002217.1:960046-980932 GCA_014337955.1 Aspidoscelis marmoratus | reverse complement strand
TTTTTTTTTTTTTTTTTTTTTTGCCTGAATAACAACAATTTGAGAGAGAAGTATTTCTGTGTTCTTATGTCTCCATGTTTGTGAGAGACCATGTGCATGCTGAGTCAATTTATATAGTTACAACCTAGATTTTTTTGGTTAACCCTGGGCTTTAACAAAAGATCATTTGATGACATAACGGAATATGTTGCCTGGCAGAGAGAGCCTCCTCTGAAGTGGAAGGAGGCTTTAATGCTATAAACCGGAACAGCAAAGAGGTTGAAGAAATGTAAAAGTAAACCTGAGTTCATTAGGACATTTCCCGCCCTTACCTTACTCCTGCTATCCTGAAAGAAGCCTTCTACACTTGAAAGACTGTTCTGGGATAGTGCCTGCATTGCCTCCAAAGATGGCATGATCTTCAGAGGCAGTTTTGTAGCATCAGAACCCCCGGGGGATCCATTTTCGTGGCACAATTTTGTGCGCCATCAAAGAAGGGTCTCCCTGCTGAACCAATCCCTGGAGGTGTGAGTCCTGAATGCCATCTGGTCTGACCTAGCACCCACTAGACCTTGGTTGACCTGCTAAAACAGGAGCAATTTCAAACTTCCCTTCCCGTCCCATGGATGGGAAAGCTGTGCAATAAACTAATCTTGACTAGCGCTCGCACTTGTGAGTGTGGGTTGCTGACAGTCCACCCACCACATGATCAAACACTCATCTGTGTTAGATGGCCAGGCTGCTCCTTTTCTGGATGCCGCCATCTTGAGTGCAGCACAATCCGCGATGGTACATGCATCAGCACGATTGCTGTGATGACGCTGATGTCCTGCACAGTCACAGTCGTGTCAGGGGGTCATTGGAGCTATCAGCATGCTTGTGCGGCAGCTCCAATGACCTCCCCAGGCAGCAGAGATGCGAATGGTCGCCAGCTAGACACTTGCAGGTAAGTTCCTGTCACATGGGGTAAGGGTTAGTGAGCTTGTGGTGTACGATGCCATGCACCACAGCTAGTACATGATAGGTAAACATCTCAGAAGGCAGGGGGTACTTGTAGGCTGTAAGTGCCTCCTTCAAGTGCAAATGCACCTGCCCAGATGTTTACCTATCATGAACTACAGGCCGAAGTGCAAATCAGCTCCAGATCTATAGTATTCCAGTCTAGGCAGCCATTTTGGCCCCCTAGACCAAGCTATGCTGAGTCCAATGTGGATTTGCTGGCAGTGGGTGTGGTCTCGAAATACAGGAAAATATACAGCCAATAAAATCTTCCAAGCAAAAAAACAATAAAATGGAAAATAAGAAGGTTCGCAAATGGGTAGTACATACAGATATAAAGATCTCAGAGAATGCCTAAATATACAGACAGAATAATATTTTTAAGAACATAAAAGGAATCCTGCTGGATCAGGCCACAGCCCATCTAGTCCAGCATCCTGTGCCACCAATTGCTTATGGGCATCTCAAGCAGAAAGACAAACCTTCACCTGCTCTCAAATCCCTGCAAATGTCATTTAGAGGCATCCTGCCTGTCTCCCCAGCCTAGGCATTCTTTCTAGTAGCCCTTGATACAGCTGTTGTCCATACATTTGTTTAAGATGAAAACAAAATTCATACGTGCAAGTACTGTACGTGGGTACCGAAAAAACAGCACATACCAAAATAATCCAGGACTCTCAACACACATAGGGGGACATAGGACTGTCCACCTCAATATACCACAGAGACATGAGATTATTGCAAATTTCTGATTATGTTTTTTTAAAAATTGATGGAACATTTGCCGTAAGTATGGATCTGAATAGTCTGTATTTTGTGGGAGCTCAGATATTCAGCGAGTGAAGACCCAGGAGCAAAGAGGGTCAAAATGCATGCATCTGGTCACCTGATAAAGTGAAGCAGAAAGTTCCAGGTTTCTCTGGGATGCTGTCTTCTCTCAAATGCAAGATTAGAGTCCAGATTGTTCTGGAATGTATCATTTTTTCACTATCCTCACACAGGAACTGCATACATGGATTTTATTTTCATCTGGTATATTAGTACCTATTAAACATTATTTTCAGGCATTACTTCTAGGCATTCTTTGACATTTTTAATATCCATATATACTACCTATTTGTGATTATTTTATTTTCCATTTTACTGTTTCTTGTTTGGAGGACTTTATAGGTTGTATGTTTTTCTGTGATTGAATCTCTATATTGGGAGCTTTTGTTGGTTTGCTTCCCCATAAACTGTACCAGCACGAAGAAGGGAGGCCTCTGGACTCCTTAATGGCCGTGGTGTTTGCACCTTTAATAACTGGGCGCTTTGAGCATCTATGCTTGCAGAATTTGGGGAAGGGACCAGGGTGAAGATTTTGTTCTGGGCTCCATTTTTATCTGTTTTCTAATGGAACATTTCAATAGTCTTGACTCAGTTTTAGGGATCTGCACAAATATTTGTGTTATTTGTTATTCATACGAATTCAGCCAGATTCAGACATTCAGATTTTAACTGAATGCTTCTGAGCATTCATATGAAGCTTAGGGCTTTTCCACACTTACCACGTGAAATCCGGACTAAGGAAATCCGGATTTCTGAATTCTGTCCCTAGGAAATTCCATCTGAAATAGGGATGGATCCAAAAGAGGCCCAACACATCTGCACATGCATTGGGAGAACAGTTACTGAGGAACGCATTGCGTGGCTGCTGTGCGGATGCCGCAGCACCCATATCCAGAAGGATCAGACGTAACTTGGCGCATATCCAATGTGAAACAACTGCGGGATGGACTATGTAGCCAGAATGTGGTGCTGCTGCCTCACTCAACATGCCAACTTCTGGCCCCGCCCACATCTGTTCCCTATCCTATCCCTGTGCAGAAGCTTCCTTCTTTGATCTGGAATTTGCAAGCAGGAATGGTTTGAAGACCTAATTTTTCAGGTCTTCCCAAAAACCGGATTGGGGAGCCTCTAGACCAGGGGTCCTTAAACTACGGCCCGCGGGCCACATGCAGCCCTCCGAGGACATTTATCTGGCCCGCTGGGTGTTTTTGACCCCGCTGCCTGTCCTGCTATGAATTTATTCATTGTTTTTTTAAAACTGTATTCCAGCCCTCCAATGGTCTCAGGGATAGTGAACTGGCCCCCTGTTTAAAAAGTTTGAGGACCCCTGCTCTAGACCCAATTAGAGATGGATCTGTCCAGCTGTGCAGAAGGTACCTTGCAGATGCGTGCCATATGGGTCCTTTTGGGTGCTTAATAAGGTCTTGAGGGCCTGTGCAGAAGCACCCTTAGCTACACTTGTGAACCTGGGAGTGAGAAAGTGGCTGCCCCAGTTGCAGCTGCAACAGACCAGAGTGGATTCGAGGTGGGTTGAGAGTGGATAGTCACCTCACGGGGCGCCCCTGCACAGAACGAGCAATTTCTAGTTCAGAATCATCTTTTTCGTGTGTGAATGCTCCAACTCAGAGTGCACCATGAGGCGACTAGAGGGCCAAGTGCAGAAAGGTCCCTGGACTGAGAGGAAGCCCATGTTAAAGTAGTTCCCTGCTGGAGATTTCTTGGGGAAGGTTTTTACAGCTGGGATTGGCCCAGGCCAGTGCATTCTTAGTGGGTCATGGTCCCAGAATGCATTTGGTAAGTCCCCAAGCCCACATATCACCCATCTCGCTCCTGCAGTCAGCCGTTTGTTAAATACATAGTACAAGAGCATCTAAGCTCCTTTCCCATGAAGCTTCTCACTGGAAACTGGGGAGGAAAGAGAACAGAAATTGAGAGGCGGGAAAACTATAGGAGAAAACAATGCTAAGGAAATGACTGGGGAAAGGACCTACATAACTACACAACAGGAAGGAATAGAAAGATACCCCCACATAGTTAAACAGCTTGCTGCCAATTTCTAGGCCCAGTTTCACCAGTGTGGAAACTTGTCTATTTTGGCGGGACAGTAGTTGTAGCCATGGATTATAGAAGATGTAGTTCTGATATGGCAACATTAGTGAACCTTTGGAATTGCTACAGCTCAGCAGTAGAGCAAACTGTCTGGAAACAAAATGTCACCACTTCAGTCCCCAGCTTCTTCCTGGAAGTAGGCAATTGCAAACCACTTCTGTATCTCTGCCAAGAAAACTGTGCAGAGGTGCCCATGAAGTCAACCAGGAGCCAGCTACAAATTGGTGGTACCCAACCACTACCAACACCACCAAATGTTTGGCACCATGAGACTTCATCTTCTTTAATCCTCTCATGAGCACTTATTTATTTATTTACATTTCTATCCTGTCCTGTACCTTGAGGTCTCAGGGTAGATTACAACAATGAAAATACACAAAAACAATATCAAAAATAAGTAAAACATTGCAATACACAGAACAAGGGCCTGTTTGCACCTATATCATCCCACTGTGGTTAACAGCAAGCACAGGGAGAGGCGTCCAGAGTTAAAGTACTAGTGTACTACCCAACTCGACCACCAGCATATGAAGTGTGGATGGCCTGGCCTAGCCTGCTTGGATCGCCATGGCAATATACAGTGCACAGTGGGACGTTGCCAGGGTGATTGGCCCATGATGCTTTTACTTGTCCACAGCTATGAAAGATCAAAGGAGCTGAAGGGTTCTCCTGGATGTTTCAGGATGCCCATGACAGCACAGAATGTGGACCGATCTTCCATCAGAGCATCCAGAACCACTCTGTTAAAGTAAGTCTCAACAGTTCTGAACATAGATGGTTTTTAGAGAAAGTCTGGTGCATAAGATGAATTTGCAAGAAAAGAAAAGAAATGCTGCGACTATGAAAAACACCAAAACAAAATGAAACAGCTTGTGATTTCAACAAATATATTCCCTTTTGGTTCACAAGTGATTGGCTCATTATTCCTAGTTATTCAGGGTTCCATTCCAGGAAAACCCATGATTATGAAAATCCATAAATAATAAAGAAGTTAGCTGTTTGGGCCTTCAGATATTGTAGCTGCTTATATTTTTTTGTGTAATTAAAATAAAAACTAGAGTTATATTTTATGCTTTATAATTGTGGCTCATTTGTATGTCTGTTTTATTTGTAATGTTTTAATGACTCATTTTATTTGATTGTTTGCATTTTATGGGCCTGTCAAAACATCTATCGACTGAATAAATACTGATTTGATTGATTGGCTAAGAATAATGTTCTTGTTTTACCTCAGGACAAAATGGGAGTAGCATTATCTGGCAACGTATCTGAAGGAGACTAGAACGGTTTTTAAGTATTTTAAAGAAAAGTACTGATTTAGCTTTGGGGAGATGGAGGAGATGGAAATCATTTATTTGCATTCCAAAGTTGTAGCTCCATTACATTAAAGTTTATAGCATCCCTTGGAAAAAATACTGTATGTTGTAAGAGACTTACTAAACTACTGAATCTAATCACTTAAATCACCTCCCTCTGCAATGTCAGACTAAATAAACTTCAGCCTTATCTGTCTTATATTCTTATTAATGAGACTAATGCCTTCCCTGCATTTACTGTGGTTTTAATCTGGACCAGTGGGTCCTACGGATCTGGATTTTGTTAAACCCACTGATCCAGATAATTTGGAGGCGTGGGCCACAACAGCGCCGTCTGCACTGATACGGGCCATAGCATCCCTAGGCTTTGAAACTCGTGCAAACTTTGTACCCATCCTACCCCTCCAAAGGCTTCCTAGCCTCAGAGCCTGGGGGGGGGGGAGAGAGAGAGAGAGAGAGTTTTGTAAATGCACTATGATGCACCATTGAAAAGCCCCCCTCCCAGTAGTTCTGAATCATGGAGGCATGCCATCTGTACACCTTCCATGATATGGAATAAGGCCCTTGGTCTGTATATAGACCCAATTAGCTGGTTTACAATAGATCTAGATTAAGGTCCTCCTTAATTTGGACCTATCTCTACCATGTGCAGACAGAGCAGACCAGCAGGAGGTATGGTCTAATAAATGCATATTAATGTGCAGATCTATGTGGCTTAGAAGCACGCTACATGAACCCTTAATCCGAATTGAGGGCCCATGGAGAAAGGTCCTATTAATCCATAATAAGGGTAGGTATTAGCAATTGTGCCCAGTGCTATAGGACTTTTCCACACTATGTGAGCTGTTCTGGTCTAATCTAGTGAGTGTCAACTATGCTGGAGAAAGCTAGTAGAACCCAGTCCAAGAGCTGACTGAATTTGGATGGCACATCATAACCCACTCTGAGGCAGAGTGTTTAAAGGCCAAGAACTTTCATTCCCAGACTTTGCTGTTTCCAGGAGGGCTCTAAAGGAAGCAAAGATGTTCTACAAGAGCAGTCATCAGCCACGCAGAAGCAGAACCATGCCACGGAAGACTGTATGTGATTTTCTCCCAGGCCCCTGCTTCATTCGATTCCCCCCATCATCTGATCAAAAATGCCCCATCCAAGTGTTTAAGGCTACCAGACGTGCTTTGTTCTTATTTCACATCAAGCTTTTGAATCACTACCTTCTGGTAGCTCAGAAGAATGTAGAGTAGTGTAATGATCGCCTCAGCACTGCAGAAGAATGTCTGCACTGTTATCCTCCCTGATAGCTGCAGTCTGCATCTTCTGCATTTACACTTAGATGGGGAAATGAAGAATTTCACAGTAGCAAGTGTTATGCTAACAGAAGGCCAGAATTAAGCAACAGGCTAGAGCAGTGGTTCTCAACCTGTGGGTCGCGACCCCATTTGGGGTCGCGCACCCATTTTGGCGGGGTCACCAAAGGCTCCACAGTCCCCCCCCCGCCGCCGCACCACCGCCGCGCCGCCGCTGCTTTAAGGAGAGATTGGCGGCGGCAGGCGGCGATGGCAGTGAAGGGCGCTGGACTGGTGCCTCGCTGCCAGCGCCCTTCGCCCACTAAAATTCAGCGTTTCGGGAGGACTTCCGGGTCGGGGGGGAGCGAAAATGACGCCAGCGTCCCTGGCTCCACCCCGGCTCCGCCCCCCACCCCACCCTGCCCCGCCCCAGCTCCGCCCCAGCCCCGCTCCCGCCCCGCCCCCCACCCCGCCCCTGGCCCCGCCCCTGGGGTCGCGGAGGCTTGGGGAATCTCATTTTGGGGTCGTGGCTCTCAAAAGGTTGAGAGCCACTGGGCTAGAGGTTCAGAAAAGCTTCTTACCTGAAGCACACATAAGCTATGGGCTAAGACTCGTAGGCTATGGTAACATCTGCACTTCAAACCTTCTTAAGTCCACCTGCAGATCTGACTGCTCATTAGGGGTGGGCACAAAAGCAGTTTTTGGGATTCGATTCAATTCAAATCGAATACCTGAAAATTTGATTCGATTTGAATCTTTAAACTTTAAATTTAACCAAATTTGATTTGAAATTTTGATTCAAATTTGCAATTACGAAGGTCAACAACATTCGTTGCTACACATCCCGTACGGATCCGTTTGGATCCATACATGCCCATATGCATCCCATAGTTATCCCGTATGCAACTCATTTTTGTCCCGTACGGATCTGTACAAATACGTACAGATGTGGGAAAGATGCATACCTGCAAGTACACATCATGTACAAACCCGGACACGTGTGAATGTCTGAAGAATTCAAATGAATAGATACAAAATTCAAAATTCATTTGAATTTTTAAATGCAGATTTATGGACATTCAATTTGTATTCCAAGGTCAAAATTTGGGCAGAGTCAATCACGTTTCAAATACCTTTGAATAATTCATGCACACCGCTAACGCTCATTCCTTTTCATTCCTATCTTATTTGTGGACTTTCTATTCATGAACGTCCAAATGAAGGGTGGAAAGTCCACTAATAAAACGGATAGAAATGAACAGCTGTGGGCAGTGAGACCTGAAGATGGACTGAAGAAGGTTTAAAGTGAAGGTGTGATCCCTGCCCTAGAAATGAACGTTTTCCAAGCATTGGAAAAACTTTCAAAATATTTCCGTAGCATTTATTATTTCCTAAGTCTGAATTCTAGCTTATGCATCATGAATTTCCAGTCTAGGTAAGTATTTTGTACATAGCTCTTTCCTCTCCTTGACCAGTCAGGTCTACTGGATTCAGAGCAACATGATCATGTACTTAACATCATCTGTCTGAAATATTTATGTACTTTTAAACATTTTAATTATTGACATATTTCTCACAGTTAAATGATGTGATCCCAAGGGAACAGATAAATTGGTTATGCATTATGGGCAATAAATCACCTTGAGTTTCAGGCAAGCAAACAACAGCAGTGAACTTAATGGGCGCCAAGGATTCCTCCTGCAATTATTTAAGGTTGAGTGAGACAAGATGTAATTTGAGCTGCTCAGACTTAGTCGCTGAGTTTATGAGACAGATCTCTCCCCCTCCCCCCCCCAAAAAAAAGAGGCAAGGAAGATTTGTTCTAGATATTAATTGCAGGCTGCAAAGCCACCAATCTGGTCAGAAACAATGGAGTGTGCATTGCAAACAAATAAACTGGAAAAGCCATTAGCTGCTGATGCGCCAACAAGCCATTGTGTACATCAGTTTTCAGAGTTAAGGTTCTGGACAAATTAATACTGTATCTTCTTAAATAATTACTCATGTAAACAGTTTACAGCTCCTTGAAGAAAGCAATAAGGAAAACACTTCACAGTTGTTCTACCAGCTGGATTTTGAAAGGCCACTGAAGTACTAATTGGTTCCCCACTCTTAATCTTTCCATTGAAGGATTTTGTAAATAGATTTTATGGCATGAACTATGAAATCAAGTAATGCTGCCCACTTTGAGGAACAGGAGAGGCATTTTAGTTCTACTTCAGCTTCAGTGGCAACTCATGAAGCCCAACTGGTGGGGCAGCAATAAGGAAAGGCGGAAAATGTTAGTCATCTTTGCAATTCATACTCATTGGGGTTTTTTTTCCACTAGCACTAAGTACACATTAAGGACCCATTAGGGACCCATTAAGGACCCATTAGGCTCAGAGCAGGAAGACCCCATTTCCACTGCAGACCTCATTAGAGCCACATTTGTTTCCACCAATTCTAGGGAAATCCAGATTGAATAGGTCCTTCCGGACCTATAATCTGGATTTTCTGTAGACCCCATTAAAGGGGTTTACAATGGGGTCTTCTGGCATCAAATCTGGATTATACAGAGTGCGTTTCCAGCGCAGTCGGGCAATGGAGTCTTCGGGGGCTCAGGGCGGGGGGGAGGCTGCCCCCAAACCCAATGCTCTGTAGCCTGTACACAATCTCCAAAGCCAGTTCCAAAGCCAGCTCCAAATAATACCACAGGCTCCAAAGAGGACCCCATGCAAGAGCAATGCCAGTCCTATGGACCTCTGTCAAAGGTTTCCGGAGAATCTTCAAAGTTTGTGGCAGATCACTCTGGAGAATCTTCAAAGAAGTTCAGGAGCGTCTACGGAGATTGCATCCCCTGTCACCCCAAAAACCTGGGGTGATGGGCAGGCCCCATGTGAGTCAATCCGGATTTGCCACATGGGTGCTCCAGCATTTCCACTGCGGGCAGGCTAGCACCCATTGCTATTGGGTGCTGCACCACCCATGGGAACGCATCAGGTACCTCCCTTAATCCAATTCTACTCGATCCGGATCTAAGGACCCTTTCCTTAGATCCAGATTATCTTAGATCTGGATTAAGGGAGGTCAGTGGGGAAAAAAACATTGTGGATGTTTGAAACTTTGCATTTGAATTGAATATTGGCTATTAGGGATATGCAAGAATATTCAAAACATTCAAAATTTGATCAAATTCATTTGAATTCGGACATTCAGATTTGAATAGAATGTCTATACATTTGTTTTTTAATATTCAAATGAATTTGAATGTTTTGAATATTCATACAAATTATTCCAACATTCATATGTGTATGGATATGTATACATTACATACGTATCCGTACGCATCTTATTCATATCTGTACACATTGGTATGGATAAATACAGGACAAAAGCAGGATACATTCAGGATTTAAAAAGGGAAGCATATGGGTGCATACAGACACATACGAATGTTGTCGACATTCGTATCATCAAATACAAATTGAATATTTGTATGAATAGAAACGCATGAATTCAAATCAGTTCAAATTTGAATACATTCATTTTTTCTATTCCAACATTCATATGTGTATGGATATGTACACATTACATATGTATCCATATGCATCATATTCATATCCATACACATTGGTACAGATAAATACAGGATGAAAACAGGATGCATACAGGATTAAAAAAGGGATGCGTACGGGTGCATACGGGTGTGTACAGACACATACAAATGTTGTCGACATTCGTATCTTCAAATACGAATTGAATATTTGTATGAACAGATATGAATTAATTCAAATCAATTTAAATTTGAATACAATCATTTTTTCTGTTTGTTCAAATTCAAGCATTCAAATATTTGAATTGAATTGAATTGGATCCAAAAATGGCATCCGTGCACACCCCTATTGGGTATAATCAAAGACTGACATTCGTATGCCTTTGGTTAAAGCTTTGTTACTTTCATAAAGGTGAATTTGCAGATTTGGAGGGCACGGTAGGTAGCAGCAGGGATTGGGCCAGGGTGCTGCTAAGCGAACATTTGATGAACATTTGAAGCAAATTTGAAGCCTAGTACATTCAAAGTGGCTCCATTCACACAAATGCAAATTTCCATCCCATTTGCTTTGATACCAAGCAAGTGGGGGGGGGGTTAATCCATGTGCATCCCTAACAGGGAAGGCTTTGGGCCTTGCTTTGGATCTCTCCAATTCATAGTTGAGGCCAATTCTGGCTAATTCAATCAATCTCATGACCCATTCTGTGCCAGCCTTCGCATCAACTCCAAGTCTCACAACACCTTTGAAGATGGCACAGTGGGGCTCTGAAGGCCAAGAATGGAAGTCCCTAGCCTTCACAGCTCCCAAGACACCCATTCTGGTAGCATGCCTTGTTGTGCCACTGGAATGGGGCCCCCATGTTATAGACCTGCACACCTCCATGGTGCAGTGTACCACTTCCTAAGTATGCCAGTAGAGTAGTCTAGGATCCCATTTTGGGTGCCCTAGTCCAGTCTATGCTTTGCTCTATGCAGACAGAGATTACTAGGAGGACACAGGATCTCTGATATTCCACATTAGTGTGTGGATGGCAAAAATGTAGGCAAAACTGTGGTCCAATCTATTACCCAGTGTGGAAAAGCTAGACTGCAGTGGAGAAATCAGAGTCCGGGCTGCAAATGGAGTGTCGTCCCTCTCGTACCACCCCTCTCATAGTGCTTCATTCTAGAGAAAGTTCTGCAGATGTACTAGCTTCCTCAGTTCCATTGGGTTTATCTTTTGAGTTAAATGTAGACATCCAGACTCCTTTTTTTTCTGGGTCTTCTTGTTGACAATTTTTAAATTCAGAGTAAATGTTTTATAGAAACAAAATGTCAAAACCCAAACTTGTTTTTTGCACATGCTGTGGCTACCATAAATCATGCTTCCAACTATACCAATTAGAAAAGGACTGCTGTGGAGAAAAGGCGACGATAGAAAGCCTGGACTTGCTAGACCATATTTCAAACTGTCTGTAAGCTGAAAATGTACCTTTAAGTCACCACTTCTCTACCGTCTGGTCCCAATCTGCAAGCTGCCACGTGGTTTCATTGAATGGGTAGCATTTCAGATTAGTTGCCTGAATGAAGGTCCAAATAAAGGATAGCAAAGGTTGCATCTACAGCTTGTGTTAATGGCCGTCTCATAGCACTATGGTGGACACCCAGATCTATGTTCATCATGGCAAAGCAAGAAACCTCTTGGAGTTTTCATGCCAAAGCGGACTTCTTGTTTGAGTATCTTGAATGGCAAGCAGAACTCAACTTCGGCCACATGAAAGTGACCAGTGGAGACCCTAATGGAACTCAAAGCACAGAGAAGATTGACACACTATACTCAGCAAGGTACAAAGACAGGCAGAAGTCATCCATCTTCTATATGCCATTGGTGACATAGAACACATAAGTTATATGAACACACAAGTTCAACACATTGGCTGCGTCCCCAAAAGACTTAGTTGCCTCTCTACTGTCCCTCTACTGTCACTCTATTGAAGTGGACTTTAAAAGTGCCATGCAAATCAGGAATAAGCGTCCACATGAGGCTCAGCAAAATGCGCATTTTTAATGCACCTTCCGTCCCCATGGGAGCTGTGTTTTCTTTGCGCGCATCTTTTTCTCCACACCCCTGCTCTTGCTGATAGGGTGCCAGCGGGAATGGGGAGGGACTACGCTTGGCACGGCCACAACCAGGAAGACAATCCCTGACAGGTCCAAAGGAAAAATAGCCATCGGTTCTCTGTTCATCTCCCAGATCTTCCGCCCCCCGAAATGGCTTCTTGTGCCGGCAAACATTCACTCTCACCACTTTCCCTGTTATTGCTGTCAAAATCCACCCTGTCCAGCGCACGATCACTCATTCACTCACCACTTTCCCTGTTATCGCTGTCAAAATCAACCCCTAACAATAATCCACCCATTTCACACCTCATAGCAATTGCAACAATGTTGCAATTCTGCGTGATCCTGGCTCTTTAGTTCTGAGCTTTAGAAAGGGAAGCTGCTTGTGTTACTGCTGTGTGTGCAGGCAGCAATCCCCGCCCCTTTTGCCACAGAGCGTCCCCAAGGTAAATGTTGCGAGGAAAACCCGCAACTTCCAAAAAGAGCGCTCAAAGTCTTATTTAAAGGGCACGTTTTTTGTTGCGCATTTTCCTCGTTTTGTAGTGCTGGAAGCTCGTTAAAAGCCCTGGCATGAGGGCGCTCAGAGGCAAAAGAAGAGTTTTAGCACACTTTAAATTGCTTGGGGGATGCACCCATTGGGGGTTTGTACAGTGGTAAGCCATTCCTAGTGTTCTTCAAAAATTCCAGCATTGTCCTGGCCCTCAGACAAGGTGGGCAGGTGTAAAGGAATGCATAGTTTATCCACTTTAGCAGTTACAGAGACAAAGACATTTTAGCTTCTTATGCATCCATCATCTGCTGAAACACACCCATCTCTCTGTTCTAATTCACTTATACTAGAATGTGGCCACATCCTGGTGGCCACATCAGGATGTCTCCGAAGGTCAAAGAGGGTGCCCACTGCCACCGCATCTCCATTTTTGATGGTAGTGAACAATTTCAAATGCTCAAGGAAGTGTCCCCATTGCAAGACGGCTTCTCAGTCACCAGATGATAATGGCAGCTCCTCAAGCCAAACTGGAGATGAGGTGGTTGCCTTTTTCTGCAGCACGGAGCCCCTTCCACACAGAAATGGAGATGTTCCCCCGTAATAGCTTTTATGCATGCATTGGAGACTCCATTTACAGGCTTTCAGATTCTTTTTTTAGCCAGTGTTTTTGGGTATTAGATTTTAGGCATTTGGTTTTTAGGTATTTGATTTTGTGGTTATTAGGCATTAGTGTGCATTTTATCACTTTTATTCTGATTTGTTGTTTGTACGTGCTGTAGTATAAAAATCCAAACAAGCAAATAATTCAAGTAAGCATAAAGGGAGCAAGATTGGACAAAATGAAGCTTGTCTTGTTATAGGTAATCTAGAACTGTCAATTTCCAGTGACTCATTGCCATACACACCACGACATTTGCGCTGCTTCCAAATAGAAATGTTTTCCATAAAGGGTCTCCTTTCAGACTAATTTTCCTGCTCATCTTTAGCATGACATCATTCTTTGAGGATTACATCCTAGGCATAGGCTTTTTGTTCATAACTCGTCGAATCAATGAAACATCCGTACTTAATCCATTTGCTTGTTCTTCATCCGAGTCTTTAATGGGGCTTAAAGAGCCAAGGCAGAAAGACGTCAAGCACACATTTCAATAAAGTTCTGCTTGCACCTTTCTGCATTTCCCCATCTCAGCTAAGCAACTGGTTTGCTGCAAACTGGATCTATGGAAAACTCACCTTCTAACCATGTTAAATATTACAAAATGAACCACAAATGTGTGTTCTACAGCCTTGATTTTAGCCTGAACTCTCCAGGGCAGTTGTGTTATGGGAAACTACCTGTATGTTCTTCTTTTTGAATGCTACAGAGGTATAATCCCAGTATTGAAGTAGGATCACTCCCTCTTGCCTCTGCATCCATTGTCTTCCTTGGCATTAATTCAAATCCCCACCCCAATCAGTGGCATTCACACAACATTGTGAAGATGGAAGTGCATGCTGACTGTAGTTTAGACAACTAGGAAGTGTTGCCTTCCCAGCCTCATGCGAGAGAGCGCACCTCCTTCTCCTTTCTCTATTGAAGCAAGCGGTAAATGTTTCTAACTGGCCTCCCTGCGGTTCACTTTCTCTGGCTCCTGCTTTCCCTGCTTCTTAAAGCTACAGTAGCCCTTCTAAAGTAGTGCTCTCTTTAGCTTTCTAATAAATCACTGTAGGCAACACTCTGATTTGTAAAAAAAAAAAAAAATAGAAGTCTCAAGCTTTATTGTTACAATGTTTTCCAAAGGTAAAGTAAAACAAATAAGTTGCGAAGTATATCAGTGTTCACAGAAAGACCACACACATACTCTCCTAGTTCCTTAATGCCTCCGGCTATCCTAGTCTTCCCTTCCTGGCTTATCACAGCCCAAGAAGTATGGATCAAGGCAGGTAAGTTTCCCTCGGGGTGTAGATCAGTATAACATGAAACCTCCCACCCCCAAATCTTCCCAGCAAGCAACAAAGATTCCTTCCCTTTGGCAGGTAGTTTAAATGCCTCCGGCCTGGCATGAGCCATCGCCCTGATTGGCTGTTCTCGGGGTATCCTCTCCCCCCTCCTTTATGTTAATTAGAATAACTAAGTCCTGCCGCTTACCTGTCCTTACTAACTGAGCATATTACATAGACAATTTTTACAATAAATACATTCAAATACATTACACTCAACATAAATAAACACGTTAAATAGTCATGGGCAGCACAGGTACCTCGACTCAGTTTTCTTGGCAGACATACTGAAGTCGTTTGCCATTGCCTACTTCTGGGAAGAGACTGTTTGATGTTTGGCTCAACTTCACTCTGCAAGTATTTTTTTTTTCTTTCTTTTTCCAGAGATAAGTAGAGGTAAGTAGCAAATGCCCAGAAGCAATTGGTTGGCCACAGGATGCTGTACTAGATGAGCTATAGCCTGATCCATCAGGGCTCCTCTTACAGTCTTATCTCACCCAAAGAGCAACTCTGCAGTAAACAAGGATGATGGTGACATAACATCACTTAGAATCACATGGCACAAAAACTCCACCATGAGAAAGCTCAAGGGATTCTGGGATCAACCCCTGCACCCATCAAGACACCAACCCACAAGAGGCACCAAACAGCATCAGTGTCACTTTTCATGGAGAACGGGGGCAAGGAAACTCTCTGATGCTGCTTCCCAATCTATCTGGTGTAAAATCTCCCTGGTCCTGTGTTGTAAGGCACAGAAAATAACCAGTTTCCAGAGCCACTTTCTGTACCGTCCAAAACAGGGCTGGACAGAAACGTTGACATCAGCAAACAAAGGTTCCCCAGCCTCAGTTTCAGTGTGACCAACAGCAGGAGGAGGATGTGAACAGCAAGTGCTCTGGCACCTCAAGTGGCAGAATCTGCTGTCTTGCAGATCTTCTCCTGATCTGACAGATTCCTCTGAGGAATCCCTTGAGGAACAAGTGAAAGCAATCAAAAGAACAAGTTTAATCAAGCCTCTCCTAGTTGTGCAGAAACTTTTGTCAAAGTATGGATATTTTATTTCAGCACTTCCAAAGAATCCCATCTTCCTCCTGTCCGCAGTGCGCTAGGGAATTGATTCACCACAGTTTGAATCCTCCAATGAAATAAACATCATCCATAACGAGCAATCCTGAATACTAATCTCCAATATATCAATTCAGCAGTACCTTGCTACTTGTGGTTTCTATAGCCACAAGACATGGTTTGTTACTCTTCCTGTAAGTAGGCAAATGCAAGTTTGGGCCTAGAAAACAGAAATCCTGTAGCTTTTTGCCCCAGGTCACAGGGTCAAAAGTCCTATCTTCCAGGCTCTTCCTTATCTGCAAGATTCTATACACATGCAATGAAGGTAGAACAGAAGCCTCATGAACAGTGAAGAAGTGCTACATGACAAATATCAGGAGCTGGTCTGAGGAATATATTATTCCACAGCCACAGAAATAAAACATTTTTCTTGAACTAAGCCTGCATCCAGACAGGATCAAAACCCTACAATTATTTTGTAATTGTACCTGATTTGCCAAACACGACCGTAGCACTCCAAATAGCAGTTTTTACAGCTCCACAGCTACTGAAATTGGAATAACTGCATATACTCTGAGCACAGCGGCAATACCATGATCTGTGAATGCACCGTGCCAAAGCATGCACAGGTGTCCTAGTTGGCCAAGTGTGAAACGTCCATCTAGGAAGGGTCTTAGCTGGCAAACCAGCTGTAACTGAAAACAGGTAGTGCAGGCCAATGCCTCTACCTGAGCTTTAAACATCAGCACAAAATCCAGGAATACGCCCAGATTTCACGTTTCTCCTTTTCAGGGCAATACAAGCTCATTGGGAACAGGACTCCTCCCTATACCATGGACATGAGACCCTACAACACAGAGCACCTTTGTCTTGCTGGATTCAGTTTCAATGTATTGGCCTCCATTCAGTCCATTACTGCTTTCAAGCACCTGCTAAACACCTCAACCAGCTCACCTCATTCACAGGGGACAGATAAAGCCCGTACATAAAGCATTGGCCGCATCCCCATTACAACCTTATTTTGATTTCAAACCGTTTTCAAGCCTCGCAGACCCCATGTCAGTTTGGCTTAACACGCTTTCCGCGTGTTAAATCACCCCAAAATGTTGTAAATGTTAATCCTCATTTCAACAGGTCTCACTCCGGTTCATGCACTTGAAACATTTTACATTTTTTACTGTGGGGACCCTACGGTGTTAAGGGATGAGAATCCATGTTTAGGGTTTCCCTCCCCCAATAACTTGCTTCCAAAGACAGTGATTTAACTGAAAAAATCCACCCCTCAAAACAGCCACTATAAAAATCCACTCCTTAAAGCTACATTATAGCAATCTATCCACTTCACACCTTATAACAATGTTGCAATTTTGCACAATTCTAGCTCTTTGAAAGTTCTGACCTTTAGAAAGGGAAAAGAAAGTAAAGCAGCTGGAGGGTCTGTTTTAAAGGCTGTGGCTGTGAAGGGGTCTTGAGTTGCCACTGCTGCTGTGTGCCCTGGGAAATGGGGAGAGGAGGGGAAAGAATTGCTGGATGCCCGCTGCCATTTTTCCTCCAGGCAAGCAGCAGCCACCCAGCCACCCAGCTAGGCTCCCTGAAGGGGTCTCTTATGGGTGGCGCATTCATGCCAGGAGAAAGAGGGCAGGGCAGCCCTGAAAAGCGGCTTTTAAAAAGTAGCCGCTTGAGTCCTCCCTTGAGTCACGTATGCCGCGTACGATCCTCAGAATCTGGATCCAACGCAATTAAGCTGAAAGTAAAGGGAACAGGCAAATTCATGTTTGCATCCGGTTCTATTATTTCAGTTTAGGGAAACTGGATTAAGCTTATAATGGGGATGTGGCCATTATGACTGAGAAATAGTTGGGGAAGTCAGTCAATGACCATACATGAGAGGAAGCTACCTTCTTCCCCACCTTATGAAAGGAGCAATTTCCCACAGAAGCAGGAAAACTACTCCAAGGTCACTCCCTTCAGAGTGTTCAGCATGCCAACACATGCTGACCCGTGGCTCAATTTCTGGATCAACCTCGGATCCCTGGTGGACTCAGCTTCTTTGGGCAGGTTCCATTGGCAGAAACATTACAGAGGGGCCAAAGGGAGGTGTGGACATTTGACCAATCTCCCAACCATATGCAAGTTGTTGCAGATGCCAGCTGCTTCTAGCACTTGGCATGAGCTATATATGGGTGTAAAATCATCCTTTTATAATTGTTTTAGGCTTGAATTATGAAGACTCAGAGGTATACCGTATTTGGTTTGAAATCAAGCTTGAAGGAGTAATTTACATTTGATTACTTTGCACCAAAAATTCTCAGGTAGAAAAGCAGTGCTGACTTCTCCAGACTGAAATTATCATAATTCAAGTTCAATTCTTTTTGTGGTTATTAAGTTACTAGCATTACTAAATCCCAGAAGCATCTTTCCGGCATCTCCTTAAAGGGGGAAGAATTGATAATGTGGGTTCTCTGATGGCTCCAAGGATAAAAGAATTTTTGCTCAAATGCATTATAATTTCCAAAGGCCTGGGCTGACTTTAAAGCAAAGTGGCTACTGGAATCCCTCTTATGTGGAAAGATCAACATATGGGCTTGGATATGGTAGTGTGTCTGGAATCCAGATGTTGAGTTATGGGTATAGAGTGAGTAGAGGCAGTTTCCGAGCACTGCAAGGAAAGCTGCAGACAGAGAATGTCTCTTGTGTCAGAGGTTTTGAGGCATGGTTCACACATTTATGCACATCATTTGATGGTCTGACAATTTGAAATGGCTTCCATGTGTGAATCAAACTTCACTGGTCTCACATCACAGGGATTTCATGTGACCTTCTATCACCTCAGATACAGTGTACATTAAGGCAGGATATATAACCAGGTGGCAATCATTTCAAACTATCTCAAGTGTTCCTATTCATAACACATAAAACAGAAATGCCAAGTGTCTTGACATTACTTCAAATGGAGCCAGGGCACCCATATCTTTAAGTATCAGTATAAACAAAAGGAAATATTTCTACACATAGTGCATAGCTAAACTACAGAATTTACTACCACAAGATAGAACATTGCCCACCAGTTTGGATAAATTCATCAAAGGCATGGTTATCTCTGTCCCCTAGTCCTGAAGACAGTGTGATCGTCTATATTATAGGAAGTATATCTCCCAGGGCAAGTTGTTGTGCACATATTCCACTCATGGGCTTTCATGTGCAACTGGCTGGCAGTGGTGAGAACAGGCTGCTGGACTAGATGGGTCACTGATTCAATCCAACCCAACATCTCTTATGTTCAGATAATGGCCCTCATTGTTCTTTCCAGGTTAAATTGATATACAAGGCAACAGCTGCAGTGACAATAGGCTGTGAAATGATTTATCTTTCTAGATAATAAAAACACTGCTGTATATAAAAGCTGTGACTGAAACAGTACCATAGAAAAATTATGCTCCAAGGTACTGAATATCAAAAACTGAGTGCATCAAGATAACCATATACAAGGAAATGCACATAATGGGCACTGAATAACACAGTCTTAACTGACTTTGGGTGTGATCACACAAGTGTTTTTGGGTGCCCTCGGTGCACATTTGAGTCCCATGGGACAAACATAAAATACAAAAGATCCCTTTACCTCATTCTGAAGACTTCTTGTGTGCTCTTTTTACAGATGGAAAATGTTTGGGAGAATGGAGTGGGATGCTACATGCATCCTATAACCAATAGCAGCCTACCCTTTTGGAAAATTGAGGCAACAGTGACCATTGAGAAGTGAGGACAGATTAGAAAGCAAGGGCATGGAGCCAAGAAGGCAACAAGAGGAGATGATGTCTTTTTAAATGTGTGTGATGCACTTATCTTTACTTGGTCAAAACATACCCAAAACTGCTCTGTGTGATCATACCCTTTGTAGCAGGAGAACCACTAGCTATGCAACACAATATTAAAACATTTAAATATTATTTTTAAAGGCCAAGGATTGCCAGAATAACGTGAACAATAGTGCCAAAGAGATGAAGCAGCAGCAAAAGGACTTTAAAGGTCTTCTGCAATCGGGCCCGTTCCACATGTGATTGGACTGTGACTTCCAGAATCCCCACCCATGATGGCTAATAGGGGAGTGCGTGAATGCAATTTTTAACATTCATTGTGAACTGAATATTTGAATGTCTGAATTCATATGAATAGAGAAAAAACAAATGTATTAAAATTTGAACCGATTCAAATACATTTGTATCTATTTGTACGAATATTCAATTCATATTTGATTATACGAATGTTGGCAACATTTGTATGTATCCATACACATCTGTATGCATCCGTACACATCCCGTTTTTATCCCATACGCATCCTGTTTTCGTCTCATATGGATGCATATGAATATGAATAAGATGCATAAGGATATGTATGTAATGCATATGTATTTGGACACATATGAATGTCTGAATTACTCATACGAAGGACTCAAAATATGTAGCAACCACAAAAGCTGCACAACTTTGCCCTGGCTTCCTTTTCTTCAACCTTCCATTTCTCAAGCCTCAAGAGTCCCATAAGCTTGCAGTATACATTCAGTACCAGCAGGGTGTTGGACTTTTAGCCTTGGGGCATAATGGCGTCTGCAGCCACATGGCCCTAAAGGACAACAACCCTTCCTGTTTGAGGATTCTCCACGCCTCCCGCCACAGGATGTGGCATCAGAAGGACCTCTGGCCTGCTCACCTGACCGAGTTCCACCAATCAACTCGTTGGATTATACCTTTACATCATTTCCTCCCTGCCTCCACTGACTGCTGAGAAAATTAAACACTCTCTCTTTTCCAGCTCATCCTGTCTCCCGCCTGACTTCTTTCCCCTGTGCTCTCTATCTTTAACTCACCATAGGAGCACATGGCGATCTCTTATCGCATGCCAGTGGAGAATAAGGGATTTACTTTTGCAACACCCAGTGGATTGTACCAGTAACCACTGGTACCAAGTATCGTTGCAGCCCTTCGGTTGTAACCAAGCATTGCTGTGGTTTTCAGAACTGCAGCCAAGACCGAGGTAGCCATAGGCTGCCTCCAACCAGGTTTCCCAGAGCCAAGATTTCAGGTTGCAGAGTGCGACTGCAACAAAAATATTTGTATTCATATGAATATTTAAAAACACAGCAAATTCAAATTCTCCCATATTGACCTGCCCGTGCCTTAAGATCAAGCGGTGAGGCCCTC
>MTQE01002217.1:934232-959458 GCA_014337955.1 Aspidoscelis marmoratus | reverse complement strand
GACCTTTGGGTATGGGGCGGGATAGAAATGTAAATAATAAATAAATATTTCAAATATTCTTGCACGTACCTAATGGCTAATACTCTGACGATGTTTGCACAGTGCCTTTATGATGTCCTGAATGTGTCAGAAGGGGATCTTGCTCTCTTGTGGTGCACTGGGGTTGCTCAACAAGTCTGGCATGCGCATCCACCACCGTGCCACCATAAGCACTCATCAGACCTCTTGAATAGCAAAGTGAGAGTAAGCGCCTCTTTATACTGCCCTTTGATTGTGGGAGTCAACATCCACTCCCCATGTGGGTACTGTCATTGTTTCAGTCATATTTTTATCTGATTTTATTGTGATATTATTATAACCTGCCATGGATGCATGCATGCATGCATTGATGAATGGATGCATCGATGCATTGATGGAT
This sequence comes from Aspidoscelis marmoratus, assembly GCA_014337955.1. Lineage (NCBI taxonomy): Eukaryota > Metazoa > Chordata > Lepidosauria > Squamata > Teiidae > Aspidoscelis > Aspidoscelis marmoratus. The sequence continues at coordinate 959,040 of MTQE01002217.1, read as the reverse complement.
TTTAAGTGCACTTTGCTCTGCACATGCACACCTCCTGTTGCATGAGGTTTTATTTATTTATTTATTTATTTACATTTATATCCCGCCCTATATTTAGAATAAAACCATATATAAAAACAGTATAAAACATTAGTATGTGCAGTAGGGAAAAACTGTGCCACGTTCAACCAAAGGCCAGAGCAAAGAGGTGCGTCTTTACCCCCCTCCTAAACGTATACAGTGAGGGGGGCTGACGCACCTCGAGGGGGTGTCCATATGGAAATGAAAAACATACAAATCAGGTTCAAATATATGATCCATGTTTGTAGTCTATGAATTCAATCACTTAGAAGTAGAAATTCCCTTCTGAACAGAATTTCAATAGGTGGAGCAAAACCTATAGGGAAAAAATTGGGAAAGAAGTCAGAAGTGGGGGAAGTGGGTATGTGGCTGCCTTAGTCGTAGCGTAGACAAGAAGTCAATTTACATAAATGGGATTGGGGCTGACAGAAGCTGTAGCTCAAAAACAAGGAATTATTACGATGGCAAAAATAATCATTGCAAAAAAACAGGCGTTATAGATGTGTATAAACAGTTGTGAAATGAACCTACCATAATGCCATTCAGCACTGCCATGAGAATTATGCATGCAGAGCAACAGGATCAGGTCAACATATGCATATATTTTGGTGGATTATCAATGCTTTAGCTTAAATAAGGGAACGTTAAATAGGAAGAAAGAAACTCTCAGAACTATTAAAGCAACAGAATCTATGCCTTCTCTAACTTTCGGTCTCTTGCCCCATGATTATTTCAGGAGCACAAAAGAAAATGAAAGGGGCAGAATTTAATTTTCTAGACCCCTTCTAGTGATCAAAAGACTGTTTCTGTTTAATCCATGCATGCTGCCATTTCTAATTTCTTTTCATTTCCAGCTGATTTCATGCAGTTTTGTGATTGAACCAGAAGGTTTCTGGGCTCTTATCCCAGCTGATCCCAATGACTCACTGTGTCCGACTTTGGGCAGTTCGCATAAATGTCCCTGTGAACGTCAAGGTCAACTCAGCCTCAAAGCCGGATGAGGCACAAGGCCTTCAAAAGAGGCAAACAATGCGTTGGAATGGGAAGCAAAGAAAAGGTTGCATCTTCTTTTAATGCCATCAAAAAGCCAAAGGACATGTTAACCCTAAGCATTTTTAAATGTAATCCAATAGTCTCCTTGGGAGCAGGGAAAGGATCTTGTAAAGGAGTTGGAGGAGGGACAACAATAGAAATGGAAGGGAAGGTTATTTCTTGTCCATCACCTTCCAACCTAAATTGTCTCACATACATAGAGATTTGCTCTCCTGCTGAAGTTTGAAAGACAGGTTGGGAAGGACAGCTTTAGGGGAGATTTCAGACTGCAGGGTTTGCCTCCATCTTCTGCGTGAAGTGCCGATAAGCAAATGGAGGGTCACACTGTGAGACAGGATGCTGGGTTAGATGGGCTGTAGCCCAATCCAGCAGGGATCATCTTGGCTGCGTTCCCACCCACCCACGAACCCAGGGCAAACCTAGATTTCTTTGATCCGGAGTAATCCGGGTTCTGCTACGGGTTGAGTTGAAGGCCGGGAACGGCCCCAAGCGTGCATCACACTGTTCCCAAAGAGGCCGCAGGCGCACACAAGCACACCCGCAAATGGCGTCGTGCGGCAAGCCGCCACCACTGCCAGCCTCCTCCTCAGCTGTCTTCCTTCCTTTTCTCTCCTCCTGTTTCAATAGGGGGAAAGAAAAGGCTGGCTCAGTATAAAGCTGAGAGAAGGAAGACAGCCAGTAGCCGGGTAAGTGACCAAGGGTGTGCTGCATCCGAGAGGCAGCTGAGGAGAAGGCTGGTGGCTTGTGGGCACATGTGACCTTTTTGGGAACAGCCTGACACACGCTCGGTGCTGTTCCCAGCTGAAAAGGAAGGAAGGCAGCCAAGGACGTTGCGAGGAGAGGAGGCTGACAGTGGCTGCCTTCCTTACTTTTCCCTCTCCGTTTCAACAGGGGGAAAGAAAAGGCTGGCTCGGTTTAAAGCCGAGCGAAGGAGGACAGCCGGCAGCCAGGTAAGTGACGGGGGGGTGCCACATTCTAGAGGCAGCTGAGGAGAAGGCTGGTGGCAGTGGTTTGCCATGCTGCGCTGCACCATTTGCAGGTGTGCTTGTGCGCACATGTGGCCTCTTTGGGAACAGCCTGATGCACACTCGGTGCTGTTCCCAGCTAAAAAGGAAGGAAGGCAGCCAAGGACGTTGCGAGGAGGGGAGGCTGGCAGTGACCGTCCTCCTTCCTTTTCCCTTCCCGTTTCAACAGGGGGAACAAAAGGCTGGCTCAGTTTGAAGCCAAGCAAAGGAGGACAGCTGATGGCCAGGCCGCACCCCTTCACTCACTTTCCCAGCCGCTGGCTATCCTCCTTCAATCAGCTTTAATCCGAGTCAGCAAAAAAAACAAAAAACGATGAAACAGGGGTTTTCTTTCCCCGGACTTTTCCCAGAAAATCCAGGGAAAGAAAACTGGCATGGGAACAGGGGGCCTAAAATCCAGGGTGGATTCGGAGCTCTGGGGGATGTAATGGGATCCCTCAATGCCGAATCCGAATCCACTCCAGATTTTACCTGCTATGGGAATGCACCCCTTATGTTCTTATGTTCTTAATTGAAAAACAGCAGCTGCATCCATGTGCGGTTTTTACAAGTGAGTCCTGCATGGACACCCCAGGAGCCAGAACAAAAGAAAGAGTCATTCTAATACCACTAAACTGAGACCTTGGAGCACGATGAGACAGGCAAGGTGAAGTGAGGCCATAAGGGGGCCTCCTCTTGTCACTTCACTGAGGACCACCTATGATAACTACCATATCTCTAGGTTGGTTCTCAATATACCATGAAGGATCCTAGTGAAAGTCACAGCTGCTGTGCAAGCCTTCGGAGGTTTTCTCAGCTCTGTCAGGGAATGGTCCTTGAGGCCTTTTGAATGCGAAGCAAATCCCACCAGAACGCTATGTCCCTTTGCCAAAGAACTATGCTTCTCTGAGCCTTAATTAATAAGCCATTGCCAGCATTCAGGCATCTCTTCCTTCTTCAGCCTGTACTTGTTCTCACTGAAAGACTACTGGCTGCCCATAGAGACACCAGAAGTGATTCAACAAAGCAGCTCCTCATACAGAAAGCGTAACAGTTGTAAACACTATACCACTACACAGTTGGAGCAAAGCACATTCGTTATGCCTTTCATGACTAAAATCAACAGTGACCCAGAAAGGAGGAGGAAGGGGAAAAAGAGGAGGTGTGTTGGCTTGGAAACCCTTCCATCTGATCTCCACAGATTATTCAAACCACATTGGCAGGCTCTGAAGTCTGCCTGTTTTCATAGAAGCCCATGACCACCACCACCACAGGTGCTTGAGGGTACATGAACAAACTTCACTGCCCTCCAAGTTACTTAAAATTCAGTGCACAAGAAGTAGCTCTGAATGGACATCTCATCAATGGTTTTCATATAGAGTTACACCATATGAAATCATTCTTTGGTATGCATTACAGGTGATACATAGAGATGTTTCAAACAGCCATCCAAGGTGTGATGTCCATCTCGTTCACCAGTTGTCCAAGAACTGCACACAAGTAGTAAATGTGGCAAAAAAAAAAGTCCATGTGACTAACTTCCAGCCCCATTTTCACATATACAATTGCATAAGCAAGGGTTGTTGTCACTAGATATTTATCTATTTATTCAGTTCAGGAGTTTTTTTTCCTGGTCTTAGGGAGCAGCTATACAAAAGTTTTAGCTCACATTGTATTAGTTGCCACTGCGTAAAAATCACATCAAAATGATCTGATTGCAGCGCCAACATTCAGGGCACAAAATTGCACCCTACAAATGTGGTGCCTCTGATAGCAATCAGCCCTGGAAATGGAGTGGCCTAATGCCCATGTGGCACATGCTCCTGACACAAATGAGGCTGTGGCAGGAGAGGCCACCATCCTGAGTGGCATCAGGAACCTCCTTTGCAAGTGGAGATGCAAAAGAAGTCCACCGCTGAGCTTCAACTAGTCCAGAGTGCAACATCCCAGGTATTTTGAAATGCCCCAGAGTAGGACGGTGTCACTCCTCGGTTATGGGCGCTGCACTGCTATCTTGTTCACTAAAGGACCTTTCTGTGCAGCTTGAGTTAGCCTGCACCACCCTAGCCCAAATTACACAACCCAACCCACAAAGGGCTGGGCTGCCAGTGTCCCATGCCAAGGGTAGTCTGCTTTGAGAGTGGCCCATCCTGGTCCAGCAACAAAGGCCAGGCACAAAAGTTTCCAACCTCCAAAACTACTGGCTGGTGCACCTCTGGTGCTGCTTCCATCCAAGCACCTGGCAAAACGGTGTCAAGTATCAAGCTGTCTACACAAGTGCAATTGATTGAGTATACCAGCTGAAAGACTGCATAAACCTCTTACAAGCCGACTCCACTTGGAGCAGGCTGTAGTACCATTTTTGCACTGTGGCCCTCTTTAGTTGGTGCAGACAGTAGGGATATGCACAAATATTTTTGACATCTGAAACTTGTATTAATATGTACAAATTTGTAGATTCGTGGCCAAATTGAATTTGTCCGCAAATCAGATATTCAGGTATCCATAGGAGCTTTGGTTGACCCATTGTGAGCCCTGCCTCCCCGGGGGGGTGTCCCCAATCCCCCCCATGGGCCCCATCACCCTGCTTACCTGCCACCGCAGCTGTGTTTTTTTCATAGGCCTTCCAGTTCTGCATGCATATGTGCACAGAACCAGAAGGCCTGTTTCAGCCTCCGGAAGACCTATGTCAACCTCCGAAGAGCACCAGAATAGGTCTGGTGATGCAACTGAAGGGCTCCCGCCTGCCTCCCATGCACCACCTTACCTTTCTAGGGCACACTCTGGTAGCATCCCAGACCTATTCCAGCATGCTCCGGAGGGTGAAATAGGCCTTCCGGAGACCTGAAAAGCACTTCCAGTTCTACGCAGGCAGACCCAGGACCACCTTAGAAGAAGGTGCGGCAGCAGCAGCAACAAGGACAGGTAAGTGTGGTGGTTGGGAATGGAGGGGTTGGGGAGGTTGTATTCATTTTGTGCAGGGATATTCATTTGAATATTCATGCATGAAATCAAATCCACCCACATTCATGGAGGTGGGATTCTGCCGAAGCTGAATTTTCCCAAATTCAATTCATACAGAATTGAATGTGGGAAATGGGCTTCGTGCACACCCCTACCAGAAAGGTTATACCAGGAGGAGCAAACCCCTAGTAGACCAGTCTACGGCGTGGATGAAGCGTTGCAGAGACCTCTCAGTGAGGAAAGGGCCATCGTGTCCAGTTTAAGATTTTGTTATTTATTTTTAAGGCTCTCCAAGGACTTTTCCCTGATTACATTCAGGGGTACTGAGCAGGTCATCCCTGTGTGGACAACTTTGTCTCACACCAGGAACAATCTTTCCCAGCTTGGGATGGATTGCTTATTTCAATAGCTGGTGGCCCACCCTGTACTAGAATAGCAAACATAAGTGCAAACAGAGCTCCTTCTAGGCCTTTAGCTTATCTTACCGTAAGTCTGAAAGCTGCATCATGCTGTGTCAAACCAATGGTCCATTCTAGCTCTATACTGAGTTGCCTACAATGGTTGGTATTACCAGCTTTCCTGGGTTTCAGCTAGGGAACTCACCTAAGGTGGAGATCTTCTGCATGCTAAAGCAGGAGCTTTACCAAAGATCTGCTCCTGTGGACTCGGTTTCTGGATGGAGACTTAAGGAACCAAGAGTTCCCTGCTGTAATGCTAATCACTGGCACACTCCAACTGTAGTCAGGGTTGTAATGTGATCTTCAGGGTTAAATAACAGCAATAGGTTGGAAACATTACCATGACAAAACACAAAAGCAATTTCCACGTTCTTTCTGGTTGAACAAAGCAAGCAGAGTCTTTTGAATGTCAATGTTATTGCAAGGCACAAAGGCTTTTATTCATTTTTCCTTTTCCTTTTTGTTTGTTTTTTTTTAAGTCTGATTTGGGAAATAAAATGGAATTAGGACTCCAGCATGGAGGAGAAGAATGTAACAACAAACTAACATGATCAACCCAAGGCTGTAGGCAGAATCCAATTTCTGAGGGTGGAGGAGAGTCAGATGCCCCAGGGAAATTACATGCAAAGTGAAAAAGCAACCTTCGTCAAGCTGTGTGCCTTCCAGATGGTTTTGGCGGCAACCTCTATTAGGTCCATCCTGCATAGCCATAGAAGCTGGCGCTGAGGGTAGCCAAGATACAAAATGAGGGTGCAGGCTGAGACTGATAGGCATTGTAGCCCAAAACATCTGGGAAGCACTATTTTGGAAAACCAGGAGCAGCCCTCCCCTTGTAAGAGATGTTTGAGTTAAAACAGTTTCCTCCACTATCCAGATATTGCTGAAGTACAATTTCCATCTTTCCACACCATTGGCCAGGCTCTCTGCATTTTGTGAGAATTGTAGCAACAGATGGAGAATCAAAGTTTGACCCTCAGCTTTTGGATCTCAGACCCACACTGATTTTAAATATTCATGATCCAGTTAACTATCATGGGGTGTTTTTCCACTAGCACTAAGTACCCATTAAGGACCCATTTGGCTCAGAGCAGGAAGACCCCATTTCCACTACAGACCACATTAGAGCCACATTTGTTTCCACCAGTTCTAGGGAAATCTGGATCATATGGGTCCTTCAGGACCTATAATCCAGATTTCGTGTAGACCCCATTAAAGGGATCTACAATGGGGTCTTCAGCTATCAAATCCGGATTATACAGAGCCTGTTTCCACCACTATTGGGCAATGGGGTCTAGGGGAGGCTGGGGGGGGCACCTATGGAGGGTGCACATTCTCCGAAGTCCCTCTAAAGCCAGCTCTGAAGTCCCTTTGAAGTCACCTTTGAAGATTAGCACAGGCTCTGAAGAGGACCCCATGCGAGAGTTATGCCTTTGTCAAAGGCTCCGGAGAATCTTCGAAGTTTGGGGCAGATCACTCCAGAGGATCTTTGAAGAATCTCCAGAGCGTCTACGAAGATTGCATCCCCTGTCCCCCAAAACACCTGGGGTGACAGGCCGACTCCATGTGGGTAGATCCAGATTCACCACATGGGTGCTCCGGTGTTTCCACTGCAAGCAAGTTAGCACCCATTGCTATTAAGTGATATACCACCTATGGGAATGCATTGGGTACAACCAACTTCACATAAACATCTGCTTTGTGGTTATCACAATTTGTAATTGTATTCCTTGAAACAATATTATTCACAGCTGAGTGACGGTTGAGCAAGGATGCCAAGGCTGAAGTAGACAAAATACAGTGGTACCTTGACATACGAGTTTAATTCGTTCCGTAACCTTGCTCTTATGTCAAATCGCTCGTATCTCAAAGCAGTTTTCCCATTAATCCATTCCAGCTCCCAAAACACCACCTCAGTTGTTTTTGTTATGTACTGTACTGTATTTACATACTCGTATCTCAAATCTTGCTCTCATCTCAAAGCAAAATATCACTCGCTCGGCGGCTTGTATCTCAAAACACTTGTATGTCAGGGCACTTGTATGTCGAGGTACCACTGTAAGATGAATGGGGCTAACACAAGCAAGTCCCTGCATTCTCTGTTCAAGCTGCTGCTTGTCCAATCTGTATTTTGAAAGAAAATTCTTGAAAAGCAATTTTGCACAAGCCCCAGTGAAATTAGTCTTTGGCTGATTGCACTCATTAACTTCCAAAGGACTTGACTGAAAATGTGTTAGAGTAAATGGACTGGAGAATGCAAACATCCCCTTAAACTAAAGAACGCTGAATTCCTTTAAGATGCAGTGCCATTGAATTCAATGGGATTAGCTCGTAAGCACGTGCGTGAAGATTTGTACTCTTAATTCAACCACATAATAACCACATGCAAATTAGGAGGAGGGGGAGGAAGGGAACATAAAAGATTCTGAAGAAATTCATTCCGTACATCAGATATTTTGAACCTGCTTGTGTGTTTAATGCACCTACTATGAAAATAATGTTTACTTCTTCCTTGCTTTAGTTTTGGATATACAGACCTGACTTTATAGCAGTGGTGGCAAGATACAATTCCCAAAACTGGTTCAGACTGTAGAAAGGGTCAATATTACGGGGCCAGATGTTCAACTCTCCCCACATTTAAAAAGCAACCTGGTTACAGTAGGGGTCAAGAAATCAAGCTGTTTGCCAGAGAAACAGCCAGGACAGCCTCAGAAAAGGGCAGATCACCTATCCCAGCCAATTCACTCCCAATTAGGGATGTGCAGAAATGTTCTAAATTTTTGAAATCCAATCGAATGTGGACATTTGAATTTGAACAGAACGTCTTCACATTCGAATTTAAATATTCAAACAAATTTCAAATGTTCCAAAACATTCATTTGAATGATTCAAAACATTCAAAAGTACAGATACTTATGTATTATCTCATACGTATCTGTACGCATTTGTGTTTATAATACAGGACAAAAACGGGATGCATACGGGATAAAATGGGATGGGTACGAAATGCATACAGATATGTATAACACATACGAATGTTGACCACATCCATATCTTTAAATACAAATGTCGTTGACATACGTATCTTAAAATTCAAATCTAACATTTGAATGAATAGATTCAAATGTACTGGATTCGAATCGGTTTTTGTTGTATTTGGATTCTAAACACTGAAATCACATCAAATGTTTTGACATTCGATTTGACTTGAATTTGAATGCAAAAATAACATTATTTCACATGCCTACCCGCAATATGAATGCTGCGTACAACTCCTGCTGTGGTTGCTGCCAATAGGAATACAGAGGCAATCAAGTCTCCCTTTCTATCATATCCTTTCACAGAGCAAGCCAATAAAGAACTTGCAACTAAATGTTTTGGGATTTCTTCCCCTTGCACCTTTTCATCCCAAGAAATCTCTATTTAAGAATGCACTGCTGGGCACGTCTTTTCACCGAAAACAATATAATATATTCTAATATTTTTGTACACATGCACAAAAAGCCTTCCCATAGATACATTTTTAAAAGCATTTTTAACGTATCAGACAAACTCTTGAAAGGAGACAGAGAATTATCCATGTTTACACTGCTCCTACATTGCTTTTCATTCATCATCAAAGGACAGGCAAGAAACGAGTGAAACTGAAATTGAATAAATGTATGACTTTTGCTGCTTTCAGATATGAAAACAGACAAATTAGCTCACCTTTTCTATTTCCCTTTTCTTTTTAAAAGTATTTGTTTTCCTAAGGTTGAAAAAAATTAACCCTTAGAAGCAGTGCCTTTTGTTCCCATGACTTGAGATCTTGGCACGGCTTAGAGAATCAGCTGGTCTCATGATTCACATTAAAAGAAAAGAAAAGAAAACCATCTGTTTCCAGAGTAACATGGCTCTTTATTTATTACACTGTATAAAACTGAAGCTTAAAAGTAACTAGTCCTCATTATTACCTCATTTGCATATGGCAATCAGTACCATCAAAAATGCAGAATTCCAACGGTGAAGAAGAGTAAAACACAGAGGGTAGTCAAACCTCTAAAAATTATTAGTTTAAATCAGGTTTGAAATAGGATTCATGCTCAGACTGTAATTCGGACTTGTGGCTAAAACAGTATCATAGTGGGTGAGGAGAGGAAGCACAGAGGTGAAAATGAAATATCAGAATCAGTAAAAAGCTTTTGTTTTGAAGCAGCTTTTCTGATTTTCTCCATAAGTGAGTTTCAACACTCATTTTTTAAAAACCCTTTCAGCCAATTGCGAATATAGTGTCTTCTGGCATTTTTTAAATGAGACTATGAAACACAGGCGGCATGAATGTTGTGGTGAGGCATTAAGGTGTAAAGCTAATGGCTTTAATGGAACAGGGTGGCTCTAATATGATTTGAGAACAACACACACACACACACACACACACACGCTGCCCTCAGGCATTCCCTTAGATACAAGCATGCCTTGGAGATCCTTCTGAAATCTCTGGTCTACAAAGGCTCAGCAATTGCCTCTGTGGCTTGTGTTTAATGAAGACCCTAAGTCAATATTTCCCTGACAAAGAACCCCTGTCACTCTTGTGTGGGGCCCTGTTTATTTAAACCTACACGCTATTGGACAGTCCTCCTTGGCACCAGCTGACCAGACCTCCGAAACCTGTCAGGTTCTTGGCGAGTTTTCAAAAAATTTCACATGGACCAGGGGAAATTGTAGCCTTAACGAAACTAATAGTTATTACAGTTACCCACCACCACACACACACACACCACACCACACCACCATGCCACATGGCTGCTGCTGCTGCTGCTGCTGTTCCAATGAGAAACCCAGGTGAGTCATTGCTGGAGAGAGATTTCGGATTCAGTGAAAAGAGTTGCTGCTCGCGAGGCAGGAGAAGGTGAACTTGGTGGGTGTGGGGAAACGTTATCTGTGGGCAAAAGAAGAAAAACTCTTCCACTAGACAATGTGATTCGCAGACACAAGCCTGTCCGTCTCCACCCACCCACCCTCCTCCTCGCTCTTCCTTTTAACACTTGCTGCACTTTGTAAGGAGATTATGCTACTCGGTATGTAACGAAAATTGCTTTCCCGTTGGGGTGGGTTGGAGGGTGGGAAATCTAACTTAATTATTACTCTGCTTCATCTGTCTCCATGGTGACCTCAAGCCATCAGCCTATCCCTTTCTCCTTTCACAGACCTTTTCTCTCCTTCTCTCGACAGCCAAGTGCCAAAGCAGAGCCATGCACAAAACTGAAATTAAATTGGCTGGGTAAGTTATCTATTGTGTGTGTCTCGAGTGTGAAAGTCAACCCAGGTTCTGGCTGCCTTCCCAGCACTGAACCATTATTATTATTATCATTATTATTATGCAACAGTAATACACAGCAAACAAGATCACTAGGCAGGCTTTTATGTTAAATCACATGTTGTCAAGTGCGTCCCATGCACCTAGGACAGCATAATGTATCATCAGCGTATAATGCATGCAGAACCAAGCAGGGTGGCCTTTCGAAACAGTCACTGCTGGCCAATATTATTATTAATCATCATCATCATCATCACTGACATAACACAATAGTAACACACAGCAAACAAGATATTTATGCTGGTTTTGGTCATTGTTATCACTAGTTGGGCCCTTCCCAAGAGCCAAGGACTGAGTGATGTATCCGCGAATGATACGAGCAGATCCCAGCATCATTATTATTATCATTATCCTCATCATTATTGTTATTAATTGTAACGAAGCCCATGTGAGATCAGAAGAGGGAGGAGGGAGGTGTCAAAATGGGAATGCCCAGACAACTTTCCAAGAGGAAACCCACTTGTCACTGGAGCATGGCTCTAAAACGATAGCATCGGGAAGGAGGAGGAAGGTTCCCAAACATCAGCAGGCAAAAAGCAGAAGCCTCTTCCAGCCTAGTCAAAAATCAGCCTGAGATCAACTGAGTGGCAAGAGGGAAGCAGCAGCTTAGGACAAAAGGTCCAAGAGGCAGGAGTGCCCAGTGGCTAGCGCTGCCCGTTGATACAGAATCCCTTTCCCTCTGCCTCGATTCATCCTTGGAGAGACGGACGCCTGAAACAGACCCATGGGCAGGGCTCCTGATGGAGCAGCAAGGCGGCCGCTGGAGCACTTCCCCCAGCAAAAGGGACATCCGAGAAATACTGGCAGAGGGCCCCAAAAGACGCAGTGTCGTCTCCTCGGTTCACCTGGCTTCCCTTCTCCTTCCGAGCCTACTGAGCGCCCGTTGCCCATCCCGAGGCCGTGGCGAGGCAGCGGGCTCTAAGGCGATCCTATTAGCAGCTAAGCCACTGCATCATTTTCAGGACTTACTGCAGAGAATATGCTCCTAATTTCCTCCTGGCTTTCAGTTCACCCACGGGCTCGTGCCAGGATCGGCGAACCCTGCGGAGATGCACACAGAGTGCGCGTGAGCGCACGCGTGCACACACACACACACATACACAGAGAGAGAGAGAGAGACATACAAATGCCCAATCTGTTTTCCATCCCCACTCACACATTCCCCGCTGCTGCTGCTGCTGCTGCTGCTGCTGCAAAAAGGAGAAAGGAAAATATCCTACGTTACCTTGGAGCTCTCTGTCTTCCGCGCCTGGGGCGTCACTGAGGATGCTGGGGTCGCTCTGTGACCTGCCTCTGGGGAGAAAACAGCCAGTCCCTTCTTCGGATGCAGCCATGTGGGGGTGGGGAATAGGAAGGAGTGAGGGGTGGGGAGGGGAGGGGAGGGGTGGGGTGGGGGAAGGAAGGGAAGGCAGACTTCAGAGGCCAGGGAAGGAAGAGGCTTTCATGAAATCAGAGCCTGCCCAAGGTCACAATGGGGAAGATGATGCTCCGGTGGTGCAGAGAAGGTATCGTTCCACCCAGCATGGGAAGCATCGTGCCATCCCTCCTCCTGCCAAGCGCCTAGCCAGGCAAAACCCACTGGCACCATCCAGGAAGGAGACGGAGGGGGAAAGGTGGGAGGAGGAGGAGGAGGAAGAGGAAAGGTGTCCCTCCAAGCCCCGATTTGCTCCTAGGGCTTCCCAAACTGGAGAAGTTTCTTCCTAGGCATCTCCTCCGGGGCAAGTCACGCTTCCCTGGCGCTCAGGTGAGGTCAAGGCAGACGGCTGGATTGAAGAGCCAAGTTTGGGATCCTGACTTTCCTCCCTGCCCACATTTCCAGCCCCCGCCCCGCCCCACTCCCGCCCCGTCCGCCCGCCTGCCCGCCTGCCTGCTGCCAGAGAGAAAAAAAAAGGGCAGGCGACGCACGATCCAGAAACCCACCCTCCTGCAATTGCTCTAATCTGCTGCTTTTCTCTCAGTGCATCTGTTGGGAAACAGAGGGATTCTCCCATCATGCCCTGCGAGAGTAGGTGTGACATCACTGGGGGAGGGGGAGAGAGGGGAATGAGGAGTGGGTGTGGGTGGCCGATAGCTTACCTGCACTGCACAAAGAAGAGGAAGGGGGTCAGAGCAGCAGGTGGGTGCGCATCTGCCAAGCGGGTCCCCCTTTGGCAGCCCACCCCCACGGCTCTGGCACAAAGGTAGGGAAGGCAAAAGGGATGGAGCTCTCGACAGGAGGATGGCAGAGGAACCGCTCGGGGCTTCAGAGTAGGCGCGCAGGAGCGCTCTGGCTTCCTCCACAGGCGATTCGTGTATTTTCTGGCAGGCAGAGAGAAAGGAAGAGAAGCAGCATGGGGGAGGGGGGAGAGAGAGAGGTTTGGGAAGGAGGAGGGACGATGCCGAGACCTCCCCCGGCATCTGTGAGCCCACCTTATTTTCATCTGACCACGGGAGATATTCAGAAGAGGAAAAGCTTTACCCCTCTTATGCCCAAGGCTATGCACAGACCTTCCCTTTTCTCCCTGTTTTCTCATCGGAGAGATTTCCAGAGCTTTCTACTGTACTCAAAAGACTAAGGTTCCCATCAGATGGGTCCTAATCCCACCGCTCCTCCCAACTCGAGGGAAATAGACCTTAAGGACCTGGTGGTGCTTCCAGGTGCCTGGTGGGTCTCCAACTCTCCTCAGCCTAGCCAAGGTGGTGAGCAAAGGCTGCGTTAGCCAGCCTCAGAATTCAGCTACAGGCCTGCATCTGCCATGGCCCACCCTTGCAAAGCGGGCAGTATCTGTCTACACCAGTGGTTCTCAACCTGGGGGTCGGGACCCCTTTGGGGGTCGAATTACCCTTTCAGAGGGGTCACAACGAGTCTCCTGCAGCCCTTCCCTCCCACCTCCCAGCTGCTCTGCCCCTGTGGCTGGGGGTCTCCACAACATGAGGAACTCCATTAAGGGGTCGCGGCATTAGGAAGTTTGAGAACCACTGGACTACACCCAGCAGCTCCAGGGCCTGACTCCATGTTCACTTACCTCATGTTTCAAGTTCAGGGCCGGCTTATATTCATGCAGCCTGTGAAGTCCAACGGGCACAACTGTCACGTGGATTTGCATAAAACTTCAGCATTATAGCATCTACCCATTCTACCTGTTATGGTCCTTGGTAGAACTTCCTTTCAGTGGCCTTGCCCCCCACCCACCTACCATGGACACTGGGCTGCAGTCTTGCCCATAATAAGAGAAAACTTGAAAAGTTTGGTAGGCGCTTGAAAACGAACCCATGTATTGTGGTTTAAGCTCTGGACTCTGGCCCAGGAAACTTAATGCAATAATAAATTTATTGGTCTTTGGAGTGCCATAAGAATCATTCTTCATGTTTTTGTTTCCCTGCCACAGAATAACAAGGCTAAATCCCCTGGAAATGATTACAGCGACTGGTTAGTAAAACCCTGAGGAAACTGGGATTGTTGGTTATTTCTATACAGACTGCTGCGTTGTACTTTAAATAGTGTGAAGGAACAAACCTAAGGGTGAGATAGCCCAACTTTTTGGCCAGTGCCCAAAACCCAGCCTGGGCCTGCCATAGCATGCACTAGCATGTGGATGGCAGGTCCCTATTCTGAGATATAATCTAAAATAAGGCCTAGTGCGGAAAGGGCCCATGACCAGATATTAGAAATAATTTTCTGATGGTAAGAGGAATGGTGGACACAGACTGGAGGATTTCAGTCAGAGACTGGACAACCACCTATGTGGATGGATTAGGATATTCCTGTACATATAAAGTACCTTCAAATTAAAATATCAAAGCAATCCTAAGAACCTGTGATTTGATATAGCCACTGTGTTACTTCCCAAGTGTGAACCAGTTTGATCTAGTGGTTAAGGAGCCAGACTCTTTTCTGGGAATACTGGGTTTGATTCTGCCCTCCTCCATGAAGCCAGCTGTGTGACCTTGGGCTAGTCACAGCTCTCTTCTGAGCTCTCACAGCCCCACCCACCTCACAGGGTGTTCTGTTGTGGGGAGAAGAATAGAAAACTTGTCAACCGCCTTGAGTCCCTTTGAATGGATGAGAATAGCGGGGTAGAAAAGCCAACTCTTCTTCTTCTACTGAGCACTGGTGCCTGGTTGGGAGAGATGAACATGGGAGTAGCAATGTGCTCTTAGTTTTTGATGACTAAAAGCCACAGAAATGTCTGATCATTTCACTTCTACCACAAATACCACCGGTGGTGGCTTATAGGTTTAAGGGTGGGTGATCTCAGGTGCAGGCTGAGTGATTGATGGCTGTGGGGGGCAGTGCTTGTCTTCAATAGACTGATGCAAGAGTGGCCATTTGTGTTTTTACAGCCAGTGTTAGCCGAGCCTACACCTGCAAGCACCTGCTCTTAAAGCTATGAGCCACCACTGCATACCACCTGTCATTGCTGTGCAGCATCTCTTGACCTGTCCCATTATATATGGAAGGCATGAAGTTGGCTGCTCCATGCTAAATTCTGGAAGTCATTCATGCTCAGATTCCCTCTGGACTTTAATTTTAAGGTATGGGATTCTGTCAGAGAACATGCATAAAATTACAATATAGGCTACTCTGAACATTGAATTGAATCCAGACTTTGCCCATCTTTGCCCGGAGAAAACTCCTGACCTTCAAAGTTGCTGGGTGGGGCTTTCTCAGCTGGGCACCTAGAAGCAACATGTTTTTGGTGCCACATCTGGGCACCCAGTCAAAATGGTACCAGGCGTGGATTATTATCAGCCCATGGGTACATGCTGTATGCAATGCTTTCTAGGTTCTGGTATACCACAGCTTATAAACAGTCCCCCAGTGAAGCAATGTGGACATGCCATTCTACTAGAGGTGTTCCAGTAAACTCATATGCCATGCAAGCAAAGCATTCCACATGCTTCACTGGTCCAGTATACCAGCCCAGTCTGGAAAGAGCCTCAGATTTAGAATGCCCGGATTTCTAATTTTCTTTGTGCAATTGAGAAAATTCTTAATCTTCTTTGTGCAATTAAGAAAATTCTTAATCTTCTTTTAACTATGATGCTTTGAGAAATAGAAAAATGCATCTAAGGAAGCACTACCAGAATGTAAGACACCACCACTGGAGTTAATTGCTTCCCTCTTTTTTTCTTCTTTCATTCATTCTTTCACACTCTCTGCTCTCATAGCCCATTTCTGCACTATGTGGGGTGTTCT
Organism: Aspidoscelis marmoratus; assembly: GCA_014337955.1. Taxonomy (NCBI): domain Eukaryota; kingdom Metazoa; phylum Chordata; class Lepidosauria; order Squamata; family Teiidae; genus Aspidoscelis; species Aspidoscelis marmoratus. Next base: position 942,969 of record MTQE01002217.1, on the reverse strand, counting down.
GGACCACTGTGTGTTATAAGAAGGGATGGAGAAAATATTAGAGATACCACCATGAAACAAGGCATCCCTAAACCCAGGTTAATCAGGAATGACAGTGATGAAGGCAGTGCCAATCAAAGCTTTCCAGAATTGAGTCTCCAGAATCTCAGACTCAAAAACTCATAAGGTGGCAGGAGTGGAAATGGTCCACAGCAAATACCTGGGCAAGCAAGAGAGCTACTGGCAGGTGGAAAGCAGGTGGAAGACACCAATGTTTGTAAGTAAAATATCCTACCTTGGAAAACCTATTTCTGGCAGCCTCTTGGAGCAAGTTTCACACAATGCACACCCCATCTCTCCAGTGGCAGTGTGCTGTTTGAACAACTCCTGCTGCTCCAAAATTTAAGAGTATCAAAGCTGGGGAACTTTTGTTCCTTGGCTCAGTTTTTCCACACAGAATGTTTTGCAGAGCATAGAATATGCCCAGAAAGGAGTATTGGGGGGGGGGGTAAGGACATGTGTGGAGAGAGCATAGGGAAGTACTAATAGAGTGTGACCCATTGCCTTGACAGCACTTACCGAGCACTGAGTACACCCAGGGTGCAAGGCTGTGTATATCCTGAACACAATGAGCACTCTGCAGTGTGCAGATTTTGTGTCAAGCCAGAATTAATTGCACTTTAAATACATAGTTGCAAATATATAGGAAATTTGTTTTTAAAACACGGGGAAAATACATTTTTTTAAAACCCTACAATTTTAGAGAAATTACCATACTGAGAGTTTAAAAATGCTTCAGAAGGAAGTAATGAGTCATCCTAGATCCATTGTTTTTGGTGAGTCAGCAGATCTGCTATTTTCTGTGAGTCAGGAGAATTTTAAACAGCCTTCTTTATATTACTCAGCATGCAGTGCATAACCCTTGACCACTATACTGATCTGTTATGCTATTTTAAAAAATAAAAATAAGAAGAAAATCAATTCAGGAAAAGATTGCCACACAATAATAACATTTTGATGACTGAACATTTTGATTTTTAGATGTGTAGATTTTTAGATAATTGAATTACAGCACTGAAGGGAAGCTCTCCCAGGCATCAAGATCAACCCCCAGTTTAGCACAGAAAATTCAGAACCAGATCATTACCAGCAGCTCACTGTTCACTTTGTGCTTGGCAAGCCATGATATAGCAGTAATTCATCACCTTTCCAGTTTAGGGATCTAGAGTGAAATTTCCAGAGCAATGCTAGAACTAAGAATATAAAATGATGATGATGATGATGATGATGATGATGATGATGATGATGATGATGATGATGATGATGATGATGATATAACAGCAGCAGCTGCCTTGCTGGATCAGGCCCAGACCATCTAGTCCAGCATCCTGCTTCACACAGTGGGCCACCAATTGCTTTTAGACATTCTCAAGCAAAAACCAAAGGAAAAACCTTCACCTGCTCAAGAATCCCTGAAAATAACCTTTAGAAGCATCCTGCCTGCTCTCCAACCAGAAGGCAGTACCTGGGAATCCATTCTGGTACCTACTGATACACCTTAAGGCTCATGGAGATACTTCCTGTTCATACACCTTAAGGGGAGGGAAATTCTATATGCTGCTTTAGGCTTTTCTATGGAAAAGAAGATAGAAATGTTAGAAATAAATACGTCTCCCTACTACTTTCTCATTCTCCTTTTCTCCAGACTAGATCTGGTTCTTCTAGTTACTCCACAACTTGGATTTATTTCCCATGTTGTTGACTACCATCACTGCCCCCTTCTTTCAATTTAATGGTGTGGAGAGGATTCTGCAGATAAAACATAATTATTTCACGAGAAGTAATTATTCTCTTTACCTTGGTCAGACTTCATCTAGAGTACTGTTCCAGTTTTGGTGGACTACCAAAATGATTAATGGTCTGGAAACCATGTCCTACAAGGAACAGTTAAAGGAGCTAGGAATGTTTAGCCAGCAGAAGAGGAGACTGAGAGGAAACATGATACCTGTCTTCAAGTATCTAAGGACTGTCACAGTGCAGAGGGATTGTCCTCACTTAAGTAAGATGGGACAACTAGAAACAATGGTGTGAAACTTTAAGGGAGTCTATACAGAATAAATACCTTTAAAAACTTCCTATAGTAAAGGTGATCAGTCCATGGAATAGGTTGCCACAGGAGCTAGTGAGCTCTCCTTCACTGGAGGTCTTCAAGCAGAGGCTGGACAGACATATGTCTGGGAAGATTTTGTGAATCTTGCATTGATCAGTAGGTTGGACTACATGACCCTGGAGGTCCCTCCCAACTCTATGATTCTATGACACAGAGTTGCATAGAATAAAGTGGAACTATTAGTTCATGTCACTTTGAAAGAATAGTTCTGTTAGTGCAAGCTAAGGCTGTGTTCTCACAATGCCACAGTAGTACTATGGATGATCCATGAAGATACAGATCCATATATGTGCTGCTGATGCTCTGGGAAGAACACAGTGTCCACACAGCCAGACATTCCTTCAGGAGGCATCTCAGCCTAAATATTCAGAGTGCTGTAAAGAAAGAGCAAGAGTAAACTCTACAGCATTGCTTACACTTGCACTTCCATTATGACTCCATCAACTTTACCTCATGTACATTCTTAGGCTGCATCCAGACAAGACAGAAAATCCAAATATAAGGCACAGCAGCACTCAGTTTGACAGACCCATATAACAATTCTCCACTGTAGCATGCATTAGACATCTGATACTCCGGGTTTAAAAAATAGGGGGTTTAAACACTCTCACCGTGGAGTGTCATGTTACTCTGTGATCTTTCATCTGTTTGTGAGAACTGAACTAACAGGATCTCACGTTCACTTGAGAATGTGCAGACCTACCAGTATGCACTTCACACTGAGCATGCAAGGAGAGGCTGAGCACATGAACAGAAGAATCCCACTGCTGCAATGTCATGAAAATGCTAAAATGCAGGGTATGAATTGTGGGTCCAGGTGAACCATTTTTCATCCAAAATCACTTTGCTTTGGAGTAGTGGTAAAATGAGGGTTTTTAAAGCAGTGTCTGGAGGCATCCTTATATATGGCTTCCAAGGCCCTGCTAAACTGGATACAGAAAATGGCCCATTTCTTGTGTTCAGTTAAACTGCACTAGCTGGAAGCATTACTGCTGGAGAATGGAAATTCCCCATATACACTATTAGGGTGCTTCCGCATTTACCTATATAAATCCGGATCTACCTCATCCGGATTTAGTAAACCCGGTTTAGAATACATCTGGATTTACTAAATCTGGATGCAGGGTAGATTCGGATTTACAGAGGTAGATCCATATCTAATAGATACGGATCTACCCCCCCCCCTCGTCCTTCCGCACACGTGGTGGAAGGACAACTTAGATACGGATTTGAGGTGGGTGCTGTGTGGACGCACAGTGCCCGCCTCACATCCATGTCCCGGGGGCCCTTCCCCGGCCCGCCATGCTTGGCAAACCGGGGGACTCTGCTGTCGGAGCTCGCCCTCGCCCCAGAAGCAGCAGATCACCACTTCTGGAGCCAGGAGGAGCTTCTCCAAACCCCTCCCTAGCCCCCACAGGGGAGAGCCCGAGCAATCCCCTCCTTACCTCTTCGGTGTCACCCCAATTCTGGCTGGGGAATCCCAGGAGGCTGCGCGCCTGCGTGCTGCACACCTTGACTGGCCAGGGCTGCTTCTGGCAGCTCCTGCCATCAGGAGGCTTTATGCACAGGCATGCTGTCCTGGCCAGTCGGCGCGGAAGAGAAATATGAAGAGACATCATATGAACATCAACAGCACATGGGCCGCTGTCCTTTTCATTTGTTGACCACAGGCATGCATCTGGCACTAATTTGCACTGGGGATGTGCACAATTTTCCAAATGTTCCAAAACACTTGTACGAATGCGAATATCAATGTACGAATGTTGTAACATTCAATTTGTATGCAAATTTCCAAATTTGTACAAATTTGTACAAGCGTTAAGAATATTCATGCACATCCCTGGTCTGGACTTCTATAGAAGCCTAAAACACAAGTGTAAACAGAAACCATCTATGTGCGCATGTAGGAAGGCAACCAAAGTCCCTTCTGTTCTGGGTGCATACATGTCAGAGGAGTAGAACCGTTTGGGGTTGAAGCCATTATCTAGCCTTTGCAAATATGCTTGTGGACTATGGACATGTTCACACTTCCCAGGAAATGTTCCCCAAGGGCCTCCTTTGCATGGGCACCATTAATATAAGAAGTTCTGGAATGAGATGGACAACAGAGGCAGGAGGCTGTTTGGACCTGTTTGCTGGGAAGTGGGAAATGCACAAGAGCAACCAGGATATAAATGTTTAGTGCAACTGTGTGTCTAGTGTTAAAGTTGCACTGTGTGAATGATGCTACACCTGAAAGACTCTCCTTCATTGGTTCTATCAACATTACATGGGATAGATTTGTTATCTTCATAACAAGACATGAAAAAGCACACCTGCTATAATGATGTGTCTTTCACATGTGAGGATATCCTGTGTATACTATGGGCATGCCTCCACTTATCCTGGAAGGCACCTGCAGATACATCTTCACCTCCAAGGTCTGCATTTCTGACACAAAGAGGCACCCCACAGTGAATATATTGCCCCCATTAAGGACATGATCAGCGTTGTAGGCACCTCCCAGTGGAGGAGGCACTTAACCCACCCAGAGTCTAGGAATGAGCATAGAGCATGAGGAGCAACCCTCAAGCTCTGACTCCCTTCACTTACCTGACAGTGGGCCCTCATATGGGCTGAGGCATCTGAAGGGTCTGCTGCGCTGTTCCTTCTGCACATAGGCACCATACTTGTTAACAAGTCCTGGCCATTAGTGGAAAACAGCAGGACACATTTCTGAAGCATCTCTCCCAAGACACCTTCCCATAGCAAGTGGAGTTCCATAAGAACATAAGAGAATCCCTGTTGGATTGGGCCACAGCCCATCTAGTCCAGCATCCAACCCCATACAGTGGCCCACCAAATGCTTCTGGGCATCTGAAGCAGAGGACAAAGCCAATACTTTCACCTGCTTTCAAATCCCTTCAGATGGTCTTTAGAGGCATCTTGCCTTTCTCCTGCCTGGAGGAAGTGTTGGGTCTCCAGCCAACGAGGTGAAGAGAGCAAACATATGTGCTTGCACAGAAGAGTAGCAGCAGCCACAGTCAGCCACAGTAGCCAGTAACAGCAAAAGTCAAAGTACCTTGGGGGCTTGAGAGTTAAAGGTGCAATCAAAAGAGTTCTAGAGTCAAAGTTAGCAGAAGGTCAGAGTTGGTCAGCAATCAGTCAAAAGCAAGGTCACGGATTTCCAGAGCTGCAGGTTTATGAGTATTTGTTTGCAACAAACCTTATCCGAATGTTCTGCCTTAAATAGGAAGGTCAGAGTCATGCCTCCTTCATCTGACAGGTGCGGATTCTAGCTGATTCGCGCAGCTGTTCATGTTCACGCCTCAGACCGGTCAGTAAAAGGCATCGCCCAGTATGTTCCAAGCCTGAGCTGCTGTCACCTAGAAGTATAGGCTCAGCGTCCTCACTAGATGCTTGTGTCAAGCATTCCTCATCTTGCCTGGCCAGATAGCCTGCCTGAGCTTGGCAGGGCATCATGGCTACTCCTTCAGCCTTGGAGGAAGGGGTGCCGATGACAGAGGGCATGACAGGAAGCACCTAGGCATCCATTCTAGTACCCATTGATACATCTGTCCTTAATGAATTTGTCTAATCCTTTCTTACAACCATCCGGACTAGTTGCTGTCACCATCTCTTCCATAGATCAGTGACCCTCTGGATGAAAAAAAAAATACTTCCCCTTGACATTCCTAATGCTCTTCCCCATCAGCTTCATAGAGTGACCCCTTTTTTCTATCCACATTTCCCATATTGTGCATGATTTTAGATAGATACAATACCTGACATAGACCACTGACACCAGACACAACTTCAAGAGGGCTTGAAAACTAACACAGCCACACAACCACAAGGTGTCACCCTTGGACAGGAAAAGAGACTTGTCCCAGTATAATGTTCACTTTTAAGAGGGATTCAAACAGCTAGGGAAAAACCTATTCTGTTTATAGGGACAGAAGAAGAAACACTTTATTGAAAAACATAGCTACATGGACTTTAAAATTTTAGTCTTTGGTAGAGAGGATTTCATCAGCTAAAGCACATAATATGGCCTCAAGGCACTCTGCTTGTCTTCCTAGCTTTGAGAATGTACCTAGTCACCCATTCTAGTAGCCATTGATACATCTGCCATCCATGAATTTATCTAACCCTTTCTTAAAGCCAACTAGGCCGGTTGCTGTTACCACATCTTCTGGCAGCAAATTCTATAAACGGATGACCCTCTTGGAGAAGAAATACTCCCCCTTTTCGGATCTGACTCTCCTACCCATCAGCTTCATAGAGTGCCCCCTGGATCTAGTGTTGTGTGACAGAGAAAACAATGTTACTCTATCCACCTTTTCTATACCATGCATGATTTTATATACTTCAGTCAGGTCCCCTCTTAAATGCCACCTTTCAAGGCCAAAGAGTCCTACCTAACTAAAATAGGTTTTGCTAGTACAGATCTAGCAAATACAGTGCAGAAAGGGCCCGTGAGTTGCCATTGAGGTTGTTTCTGGGGGCAAAGTATGGAGTTATAAAAGGGGTGAACACATTAAAGCTGCAGGAGCCCTGGGTGTCTTTTGATGAGGTGATTCCAGCCTTTTTCATAGGCCTTTTCGCACTACAGCCAGAACAGCTGTAATGCACGGCCCATCGTGACCCTCTGCGGGGTGTAGGTGCCTCGTTCGAGGTGCCTAAGCCCCGCATAGCCCCCCTGGCACCCCCACACCCGGGGCCCAGGGACGCGCCGTGCATGCACACACCTACCTCCTCGCTGTCCGGCCTCGGAATGAGCGGGGGCCGCCGGGAGCACTCATCACATGGGTGCGGCACGGCTCCTGATTGGACAAGCTGCCCAAGTGAGCAGCCTGTCTAATCAGGAGCTGCGTCGCGCCCACGTGGTGCGCGCTCCCAGCGGTCCCTGCTCATTCCGAGACCAGACAGCGAGGAGGTAGGTGTGCGCATGCATGGCGCATCCCTGGGCCCCAGGTGTGGGGGTGGGGGTGCCGGGGGGGGGCTCTGCAGGGCATAGGCACCTCAATTGAGGTGCCTACACCCCACAGAGGGTCGTGATAGGCCACAATCTGCTGGGGGGGGAGAGACCTTGGTAAACTGAACCCATGTGGGTATGGTCTACCAAGGGGTCCCACAGCCCCTGCCCCATAGGCAGCCACAGATCGGCCTCCTCTCACCCCAGAAAGGGGCGAGGGGAAGCCGATCTCAGTGACTCCCCAACTCTTGCAGTCCCAATGGGACTGCAGGAGTCAGGAAGGAGCCACCTCCCCCCTCACGAGGCCATCACTCACCTTGCCGGGCCGGGGTTCCGATGGCACAGGCATGCATGCTTCCAGTAGACAGGGCCTGTGGGTCCCATCTGACGTCTACCAGAGTCGGCGCACCTGCATGATGGGAACCCCAGCCCGGTAAGGTGAGTGATCAGCGCAGCCCTCTGTCACCTGTTTGGCCGATTTTCAGCCAATGGTGGCGGGGGTATGCTGAGTCTCCGACTGCTCTCCACACGTTCGAACACCCCGCGTGCGAAAAGGGCTATTGTTAAGCTTGAACAGCTCCTTCTGTAATTTGTATACTGGGTGGTAGTAGTGGTGGTGGTGGTGGTGGTGGTGGGAGATTATCAACGTGCAAAATGCATAAACATACTCATAAATCTTTCTAAACACAGAAGCTTGATATTCTTTTAATTTAAAGCACTGGATTCAGTTAGCTCTACTTACTCCTACCAATAAATATATTCCATTAAGAATACTGAAATACCACACAAGCTTCCAACCACTTCAGACTTTCTGGTTCTTTGAGGTTTTAAAACATATTTGTTCAGTTACATTTTTTCTTTCTTTCTTTTTTTCTGTTAAAGTTTTGAAGGCCTTGATTTATAATGCGGCGGGCGGGGGGGGGGCTGTTTTAGATTGCCCTGGGATTGTATATTTTTATGAGATTCCTGCCAGATGCATCACTCACAGTGGTACCAGTTTTCTTTCTCTTGTGGCTTGACTTCCTTCCCCCTTTGTGCCCTCAGGGAATTCAGGCATGCTCCACAAGCGTGGATTGCAGCAGGCAGAATACCGTGAAGATTCCAATGGGCAAAAGCAGGTGTGCTCCTAAGACAAGCCTTGGACTTTGATGTAGGCAGAAATGCAAAACTTTCTTTCCTGAGGCCTTTTCCCACTTCAGCCTCATGACCTGACGGCTGAAGTGTACTAAGGCTGGTACACGTGGGGGACAGATCCACCATTTGCTTTGGCAGGTAAGGGACGCGTTCTCAACAAACGCTCTGTCCCAAGGCAGTCCTAAATGCATCCAGAGGCCTAAGTGCAAATAGGCCTCTGATTCCTAATACTTCATTATTTTTTTCTTTTTAACAAGTGTATTATATTGAAGCACTCTACATTTTCTCTTCCTTTGCCTTTGTAGCCAGTGTGGCTGTAATTCAAATGCTGAAGGTTCAGCTTAGTCACTAGCTGCTCCCCAAAACAAGGCAAAGGCAAAGGTAGAAAGGAAGTGTCCATGTAATCTTTACCTTTGTCCTGCCATCTTCAGAAGAAGAAGAACTGGACTTTCTACTCTGCTTTTCTCACCCATTTAAGGGGACTCAAAGCAGCTGAC
>MTQE01002217.1:891180-908584 GCA_014337955.1 Aspidoscelis marmoratus | reverse complement strand
CCAAAACACCACCTCAGTTGTTTTTGTTATGTACTGTACTGTATTTACTCGTATTACTCGTATCTCAAATCTTGCTCTCATCTCAAAGCAAAATATCACTCGCTCGGCGGCTTGTATCTCAAAACACTTGTATGTCAGGGTACTTGTATGTCGAGGTACCACTGTATAGCCAATATTCTATCTGAATGCAAAGTTGCAAACATTCAAAATTCATCCAAATTGTGAAGGTTACAGACATTTTTCGCCCATCCCTACTCTGGGTTACAGACTCAATCAGGCATAAAGGGATCTTGCAAGGGACCTCCTTGAACCATCAACCATAATGATAGTTCAAGGAGGTATATGGAGTCCCGATCAATCAAATGTTCAATTACTGCAGGAGGTATATGAGACTGGAACATGGCTTAATCGGCATATATTTAAAGCACAGTTCAAGATCCTGCACTGCTTAGGTACACCTATGATCTGATCTTTTCCAGAAAGTTCTATCGATGGGGCAGCATCCAGATGTCAGTTACTTATTCTGCTATGTTTGGATATTCCATAATAAAGCATGGGTATTCTGCAACACCAATGCTTTATTCTGGAATATCCAAATGTAGAAGAATAAGTAACTGGCATCTGATAGCTGGATGCAGCCTACCTGAGGATACATCCAGCCTATGCCTGGATACATTTTACCACAACCCAAATAGAGAATGTTACTTTTTGGGCAGCCATAGAAACTAGTTTGATGATGATGATGATGATGATGACATCTAGAACATTGAAGCTGAGCACTCCTGATCTAGGGGATCACAGCAATGCCAAAGTAAATATATCATTATCTGTGCATTCTGATCTCTGTTTTTTTTCTTGTTAAATTCTGCCTTTAAATTGTTGTATGTTCCCTTTGTTTGTCTTAAGGTAGCTGAATGAGAAATAAAACTTAAACAGGACAAAGGAGCACCTTGCTTTTGGCACATGGTCTCTGGATGCTGGTTCCTTTGCTGCCCTGTCTGTACAGAATGAACATGCAAGGACAGATAAAGTACTTGAGTATATGGCTATTCCAGCGCCCTTTTACAACACCAGATCTAAACCAAGGGTGAATTTGCACCTTCATTTCCTAATGGATTAGGCATCCACACTAGAGCCAGTTTGGTCTAGTGGTTGGGGCGCTGGACTCTTATCTGGAAATCACTGGGTTTGATTCTGCAGTCCTCCACAAAGCCAGCTGGGTGACCTTGGGTTAGTTACAGCACTGTTTCTGAGCTCTCACAGCCCCACCCAGCTCACAGGGTGTCAGTCCTCTTAAATGGGTGAGAAAAGCGGGGCACAAAAGCCAACTCCTTCTTCTTTGTCTTCTTCTTCTGGGAAGCCTGATGCATCCAAAACCTACCTGGCACTTGGTAAATGCAAATGCTGCTATACTAGCAGCATTCGTCAGGCCCCCAGAATAACCATGTGTGCCAGTTGTTGCTGCAGAAAAAAGGTAACACGACGTGCAACTGCAGCTGCATTGCACCATGCACCCACAAGATGTGCAAATGGCACATGCAGACCTAGGTTAGCTGCATCCCAGATGCATGCACCACTGCTTCCAACACAGAAGCATGTCCGCGCAGTGTGTATGCCCTGGGCTGGGATATACCCAGATTTCCCCTTTCAACAAATTACAAAAAAATCGACAGTTTCTGAGCTCTTTCTGCATCCTCTTGTTAAGAGCACCTCCAGATGGCGAGAAGAAATTCTGGGATCTTCTCTAGATCCTGAAATTGCCTCCCACAGTCCTGGCAAAATACTGAGCTCTTACTTCTGTCTGGCACTTGCCCACTTCTCTTTGTTATTTTTCACATGCTTCATGCATACAGGCATTTTGTAATAGGAACAACCCTTCAAAGAACCACTAGACAGAGATAAGTTATCACTGTTTCTGATTTAGTGGGGCTTTGCTCTGATAGCTTGGAACTACACTGGACCCCTTTCTGCACTGGGCCTTATTCCAAATTATGTTCTGGGATAGGGTCTTGCTATCCACGTTCTAGTCAGGACCTGCCATATTCTGCACCAACATGCAGATAGTAGGCTCCTACTCCAGAAAATAATCTGGAATAAGTTCCAGTGCAGAAAGGGTTCGGGATTACCCCCAAACATGTGTGGCAATTCCAATATAGTCCCAGGAACATCACAGGGCTTTATCTTCATTTGAAGGCACTTTAAATCTTTTTATACTCTTCCAAAGGAACATACTATGTGCCCTGGGAAGTCTGGTAATATGAGAACAAACTCAGCAACAGACAGCAAAGCATGAATACACTTTATTGTTTTGCAGATAAAATGTCAATGGTTGGCCTTTGAACATTTATTGCCAAACTTGTGTCATTAATCACTCCTAAGCGATCACTTAAATTCACAGCTGCATAGATATTGCACATTGTTCCACTCTCTCCAAATTCCTTCCAGAAATCACAATTACAGGTTCTGATAACCTGTAAACCTGTGGCTTATATATTGCTTTTCCACTTTTGTTTTTTTGTAAGAATCTCTTTTGAACCACACTCCTCCTTGTTTGAAATAAAACAGGTGGAAAGCATATGGCACAATAATATTTAACGTTTTTCCAAGCCACAAACCATTTTGCAGACAGCATCTTGCATAAAGGTGGCCATCATAGTTGTATAAACTACATGTGTTGTAGATTATGGATGGATGCCTTAGTTTTTCTGAGACCACAAGTTATGTTTGACACAATCCACAGAATCCTGTTTTCAAGGACTGTATTCCTGAGGCTGCTGAAAGTTCTAACATTTTTCTCTTTTGTTTTGTATTTAGAAAGCGCTCTAAGATTGTTGAAACAGTCCTTAAAGAGAAGTTCTACACCCACAAAGATATCCAAACCTAAACAGTTCTAGGAGGATCACTTACCAGAAGGGACAATTAGCTTGCTTCTTAATTCTCAGCTGCTGCTGACTTCTAATATGTCATAAATAGGGAATTCCCGCCTTGATCTTTCTGAGCTGCATTTTAAATTAACAAGAATCCCAAAGAAGAAGAAGACGAGCAGCTGGCTTTTCTACCCGCTTTTCTCACCCATTTAAGGGGACTCAAAGCAGCTAACAAAACTTAATATTCTTCTCCTCACAACAGACACCCCGTGAGGTAGGTGGGGCTGTGAGAGCTCAGAAGAGAGCTGTGACTAGCCCAAGGTCACCCAGCTGGCTTCATGGGGGAATATGGAATTAAACCCCATATTCCCAGATAAAAGTCCGGCTCCTAACCACTAGACCAAACTGGCTCACTAGACCAAAGGTGGTAGAATAGGAATAGGAATAGGAATAGGAATAGGAATAGGAATAGGAATAGGAATAGGAATAGGATGGATGGATGGATGGATGGATGGATGGATGGATGGATGGATGGATGGATGGATGGATGGATGGATGGATGGATGGATGGATGGATGGATGGATGGATGGATGGATGGATGGAGCAAGCCCACTGCTCAGAGCTACCATGAGATCTAAAGGAATAATCTAATCTGACTCATTACTCAGTGAAGGAATCAGGAAAACCATATGGAACACAAGGCAGTTCAGCCTGCTCTTGAAAACTTTTGGGAACACATTCCATTACCTTACAATAATTGATAAAAGAGAAATATAATTACACACCACATACAAACATTTTTTTTAAAGAAAGGCCAGCACAAACACATTTAGAAGTGATAACGTGCAGATGCTAGTGTTCCCATTCCACATCTATTCCATGTTAAATAATTGTTGCTTTATTATTGTATTCGGAAAGGGGTATATAAATAAAGATACAAAGAATACACTTTGCGCATTCATTTCCTGGCCTTTATTCTGGATAAAGACATCAGTGTGTGGAGGCTATTATCTCTGTTTTGCTTTTCAGCCACGTTTTTTTTGCTGCATGTGGATGCAGCCCAAGTCCAGCTTCCAAGAGATTGTTAAACTCTTTGGTTCAATTTAGATAATGTATGAAGCATAATACTATGCTGTGTGTAAATGCCATTTTAAAAAATTGAAACTCAGCAGCATCAATTACATATGTGAGTCTCAAACTGCCATTTTCTATTCCTAAGTAAACAGTGATGTGGTTTTCTCAATGGGCTTCTTACAAGGGTGTGCAAAAAAAAAAAATAATAATACTCTCAAAGCGCTTCAAAAAATTCTCACTTTGAGGTGGTGGCCCTCAAAAGTGGCCACTTAAGAGGACTGACTTACAGTAGTTTTGTGTTATTAACACAGGAAACAGCCCATGAGGTCACTTCCTGCTTTTGTTAAGCAGCCTCCCCTTCCCCAAGCACACATATCACATTCAAAGCTGGGAATTCCCCTGTTTCCAGTTTGACTCTGGGAGCAGCTCCTTTGGCATGCTGCATTCAGCACTACTTTTGGGAATGCCTTGGGTATGTCTGGCATTCCCAATGCAGTGCTGAAAGGATTGTGAGATTTACCTCAGACATGGAGGCAGCCAAAATCGATTGCCTAAGGGACATGCCTCAGAGCTCCTAATAATAGGAGCTCTTTTCAGTCAAATGAAGGTCAAAGGCTCCAGCAGCATTCCTTCTGCTCACATATTCATTCGTCCTGCAAACTGAAGGGCACTCATAACTATTTTCTCCAATCTGCTAATGGCCTTCCCATATCTTACCTTTAGAACATAAGAGGAGCCCTGCTGTATCAGGCCACAGCCCATCTAGTCCAGCATCCTGTCACACACAGTAGCCTACCAATTGCCCATGGGCATCTCAAGCAAAGACCAGGAAAAACCTTCTCCTGCTCTCGAATCCCAGCAAATAGCCTTAGAAATATACTGCTTGTCCCCCAAAGCCAGAAAGACGTACTTAGGCATCCATTCTAGTAGCCATTGATACATCTGTCATCCATAAATTTATCTAGCCCTTCCTTAAAGCCATCTAGGCTGGTAACTGTTACCACCTCTTCTGGCAGCAAATTCCATAGACTGATGACCTTCTGCGTGAAGAAATACTTCCCTTGTCTGATCTGACTCTCCTAACCATCAGCTTCATAGAATGCCCCCTGATTCTAGTGTTGCATGATAGAGAAAATAAATGTTCTCTATCCACCTTTCTACACCATGCATGATTTTATATAATTCAATCAAGTGCCCTCCCATACACCATCTTTCCAGACTGAAGAGGCTTAGACATTGCAGTCTGATTTCTAGCTGTTCCAGCCCCTTAATCATTCTGGTTGCCCTTTTCTGCACCTTTTCCAGTTCCACAATATCCTTTTTGAGGTGTGGTGACCAGAATTGTACACAATATTCCAAATGTGGCCTCACCATAGATTTATAAAGAGGCAAAATGACACTTGCTGACTTGTTTTCTATTCCCTTCCTAATTAGCTTTTTTCGCCACTGCTACACACTGGGCTGACACCTTCATTGAACTGTCCTTTCCTAGCTGTTAACAACTATAGCAAAGTGTTCTGCAGCTAGGATACATATGCATGCTCAAGGCTGTCCTAAACTGTGCTAGGCCATTATCCTATCTACAACTGGTGTTGCAAAAGAGCACCACTGTGCCAGGATGGGCTGCATACATGGAATAATACTTCCACTTCTTCACCCACTGGCTGCACACACCAGCCCTCAGCACACTCTTTTATATATATATATATATATCTTTATTTTTTGTGCAAATACAATTGTCTATAATGCACTATAGACAGTTCTTCTATATATGTTATTCATGTCACTCTTCAAGCAGCACAGGTGGCATTTGCATGCTGTCTTTTACTCTGAATGCTTTTCATAGCCAGAAAGCCCTCAATGAAACCTTTCATGTCACCATTACAGTGCCAGGTTGGTGAGGTCATCTCATGTACCTGAGGAAACCCCACCACAGCTCCACTGTCCCCTCCCACTAACCCAGTACTAGTCGCAGGTTTTCCAACAATAATGCTTTTTGGGCCAACTACTTACCTTCTGGACAGAGCCACCATGATTGCTCTATCTAGCACACATGTATGGAGGGTGAAACAGGCATCCATGCATGCACAGTTGGCAGCAAGCACATGTGGGTATTCCCGGCTACCCACATAAAATGTGTGAAGAGTAGACAGCACCATGGCCAGCTCTGTCTAGCCATGAAGGAATTATGGTGGAGGATCATTATCTCTTGCTAGGGGGCTATTCAGCCACCATCTGAAGTCATCCTATGTCCAAATGCCTGGGTTGCAGTTTCCTTAAATGGCTTCAGTATTTCACTAGCAGCATCTACAGCTCAGAGAAATTCTGTTCCGCATTAGAGCTGCATGCACGGAAACGACTGGGGGGGGGTTCTCCATTGAATTAAATGCCCCCCCTTGTTAATTCTCCTCTTCTCTGATGCTGCGATAACCATTATACTGCCACTTTTGTAAATAAGCATACCCTTCAGGCATCTGGTTTGAGGTAACTGTGATAGGAACATTCCATTGACACCACAGATGTCATAGACACATACTGTTATGCCAGAGGAGCTATGGGAAGTTCTCTTCACAGATTCCTTAGCTTGCCACGTCTTTGAACTGTGTCAGATCAGGAAAACTTACAGGCCACATGGGGTTAGAATTAAATTGTGCAAAATGATGTTTCCCCCCATCTGGAAGTACTAATAAAATTAGCAGAAGTGGTGCCAGTAACTGGCACTGTATAATGCATCTGATGCTCTTTTCAACATTTATTAAAAGCTATAAATTACCTGGATCACCACTCCCCCCTGTTAAGATCACCTTGTGATTTTTCTTTACTGCATAATATAAGCAGTATATTACTGGGGTCCCCATAAATATGTCATTTAGGGGATGTAAATCATTTATTTGTATTCCTCGTTCCACCTTCCAGTTGTGAAATTCTT
This sequence comes from Aspidoscelis marmoratus, assembly GCA_014337955.1. NCBI lineage: Eukaryota > Metazoa > Chordata > Lepidosauria > Squamata > Teiidae > Aspidoscelis > Aspidoscelis marmoratus. The sequence continues at coordinate 901,713 of MTQE01002217.1, read as the reverse complement.
CTTGCAATATACTTGCACCCAAACTTGTGTGCATTTCTGGAGAAATAGAATTCTCTATGGTGCAGGGATGTGAATGAATATTTGTAACATTCAAAATCCATACAAATTTGGCTGAATTCGGACATTTGTATCTGAATCTAATGTTGGCACATTCGAAGGTTGACATGTGAATTTAAATGGAATGTTCCAATACATGCGTATGATGCTTCATATGGGATTCGTACCGGGTATTATGGGATTTGTATGGGATGCCTATGCATTATCCATATTCCTGATAGTTTGTTTTATGTTTTTTATATCCATTTTTTATTTATTTTCAATAAGCATTTATATCACATAATATTTATTATTTTGTATCATTTTAACAACTTTAAATTGTTTTGTTTTGTTTTAAAGTAACTGGACAATATTTCTATTTGATATGACTAGGGATAAAATAATAAGAATGGAAGGAAACAGGACAAATGGAGAAGATAGTTACAATTCACAGTTATTTCATTGTAGGTCACTTTATCTTCATTTGTGGATTGTTGGTTGTTATGGATTTAGGTCACTTGTTATCTATTAGGCCGCATTCCCACTTGACTATTTTAATCCAGATTGGACTATTCTAATCTGGATTCAGAACCACGTGCACATTCTGGCTGTCCCCATTTGCTTGACGATAATGCGGGCTCAATTCAAATACCGCAGTTCCCATTCAAACTGCCCAAATCCCCAGCAATGGAGAAACAGGATCGTTTCATCTCCTCCCCTTGTCCAAACCCTGTAAACCTGCCCCACTCAGAATCAGCTGAGCGAAGGAACAGACAGGGCAAAGCGAACACTCTCCCTTTCAAATCAAGCACTCCCTCCATTCACTTTGTTACCAGGAAGGTAGCAGCTTTGTGCAGATTCAGCTGAGTGAAAGAACAGAAAGGCCAAAGCCATCTCTTCCTTTCGAATCAGCAAGGGGTAGGAGGAGAACAGTCATGTTTCTTGCACAGGTTCAAACAGAGAAGAGGGGATTCCCTTCCTTATTCTTTGCTTTGAATGAGCTGCTCAGGAGGGATCTAGTAGATCTAGATTAAGGGAAGTACCCAATGTGTTTCCATTGGTGGTCTAGCACCCAATAGCAATGAGTGCTAGCCTCCCTGCTGTGGAAACACCAGAGCACCCATCTGGACATCCGGATCTACCCACAAGGGGTCTGCCTGTCACCCCAGGTGTTTGGGGGAACAGGGTGTGCAATCTCCGAAGTGACTCTGAAGTCACTTCGAAGTCATTTTGAAGTCTGTGCAAAATAGCTCTGGAACGTCTTTGAAGTCTGTGCTGATCTTCGGAGTAAACTTCGAAGTGACTTCAAAATGACTTTGGAGTGACTTCAGAGTGACTTCGAAGTTCACTCCAAAGACCAGCACAAACTTCAAAGACACTCCGGAGCTATTTTGCACAGACTTTGAAGTGACTTCAAAAGGACTTCGGAGCTTAGGTTTGGGGGCTCCCACCCCAAGGGTGCCCCCTCCCCCTAGCCTCCTCTAGACCCCATTGCCAAACTAATATGGAAACAGGCTCCCTTTAATCTGGATTTTCTGGCTGAAGACCCCTTTGTAGACCCCATTAATGGGGTCTACAGAAAATCTGGATTAAAGGCTGAGATGTACCCATATGATGCGGATTTCCCAAGGCGCAGTGGAAACAAATGTGTCCCAAATGGGTACCGCAGTTGAAATGGGGTCATCCGACTCACACCCAAATGGGTCCTTAATGGGTGCAAAAATGGGTACTTTCTGACAGTAGAAAACCACCCATCATCTACCAAACTGTGTGATCATGATGGTGATAAATGAACAACCCTGGAGGACCACAGTTATAAACTGAGGCTAGATGACTTCCATAGTCATATCAAATGGTTTCCATGCATTGAAAGTGGCCTCTTCTGTACACAGATGCAGACTTCAAGGCATCCATTAAAACAGTCTTTTTTATCATCCAAGTGTTCCTTTGAAGTTGTATCTTCGACTTAACAACACAACATTGTATTACGCCATGCCACTCTTGGTCATTTTGAATGGGCAATTTCAGTTTACTGGATTCCTGGTCCATAACGCTGTTATGACACATTCTGAAATAATTTCAGGCAATAGGGAGAAACATTTTAATTTCCTGTTCAGGCTGACTCTGGTTCTAATCTGTTTCCAAGTGGAAGTTTTGAGTGCCTGAAACTTTAGAGTTCATACAGCTTTTAAGAACTGGCAAGTATCAGTCATTTAAAAGGTCTGGGCAATGTACCCAAATGTGGCATACATCAGTTTCTGCTACCCTTCAGGTGGCAAGAACAAGCTCAGAATGCGCACTCCACACGACTTGCATTAACAGTGGGTGATCCTCAAATGGAAAAAATGCCCAGAAAAAAAGCCAAGCCAAAATTTCTTGGAATTCCAAATGGATTCTTGAAATATCAGAGAGTTATGATTTCACCATCCATTCCATTTTTGCTGCAGCTGTGGACGCACTTTTCACGTTACTACGTCTGATTTTGATACCACTGAATATGAGTCCTGGTTTCTTGAGCTCAATATGAAAGGGTGAGTCTTTGTGACCAGTAAATTAGTCTTCTTTGTGAATCTGCAAATTGGCAAAGACCTTTCTCCACTGGTGTTAGAAACAGTAAAGTGAACAGACTTGGTGGAGCAACAGAAAGTTTTTACTTTATACATTCTTGCAAGGATGGGTGCCCTAAACAAAAGGCATCGCTCAATAAATAAAAGAGAGGGATGTGCATAAATATTCATATTTTTTGTTATTTGTACGAATCCGTACGAATTTGGATATTTGTATACAAATTGAATTTCCAGACATTTGTACTTTAGTATTCGTATGAATATGAATATTTTGAGTTATTCATATGAATAATCCAGACATTCGTATGTGTACATTACATATGTATCTTCTGCATATCTATATGCATTTTGATACGTATGGGATAAAAACAGGATGTGTATGGATGGACACGAGATTCGTATCATTGGATACGTATCGAATATTCCTACAAATAGATACGAATGTATTTGTATTGGTTCAAACATCCATACATGCATTTTTCTTTAATGAAATAAAATAATATGAATACTAGTACGAATTTGGATTTTCAAATATTTGATTCATTATGAATCAAATGTCAAAAATTGCATTCGTACACACCCTTAAAACAGACAGCCTTTATTCCTAAATTGGCAAAACACAGGCCGCATGTACAGGCCTGATGCTTTCCAGCTTTGCAGGCTTAGAAGCACTGGAAGATCTTTCCACAGACTTGGAGTTTCCACCTGGTGTGATTTGGCACTGGGCATGAAATGGCCATTATCTGCCCAGCATTTAATTGTGCCAAGCAGAAATGGTCAAGGTAAGTGGCACCTGTCTCTCTTATCTCTCCAGAAGGCAGCAGTGGGAAAGCATAATTGTGAAACCTACTTTGTGCTTTGCTAAGGGTTCCTGGTAGGGATGGGCATGAATATTCATAATATTCAAAATTCATACAAATTTGGCCGAATTTGGATATTCGTATTTGAATTGCATGCTGGCACATTCAAAAATTGGCATTTGAATACAAATAAAATATTTCCATACATTCGTATGAGGCTTCATATGGGCTTCGTATGGGATTCATATGGGATTCATATGGGATTCGTATGGGATTGAATATTTGTATCGAATTCAAATCCCATTATAGTCAAAGGGGATCTTTTCGAATGAATACTGATTTTCTTGCATTTGATTCAATATGAATCGAATACAAAAAACACATTTGTGCACATTCCTGGCAGGGTGTCCCCAAGAGCAGGTTTCCCACCTCAAAGCCTGGCTGTAGGCCCAATCAACAACACACAGTCATTGTATCCCAGAGGCCCTTATCATGTGGCCTTTTTTAAGCACTTGTATGAAGGCACTGTTTCATACAACAACAAGCTAAACTTTCCCAGAAAGAAATGGGGAAGGAGAGATGCAGGGTACAACTGCGCCACCCCATGGCACACTTTGTTCGCCTGGAGCAAGTTCAAAATGGGGCATAGTGTGGTTTATCAGCTCACGGTTTATATAACTGTGGAGCATGAAAACATGCTCCATAGCTGCCCAGGATGAGGGAGAGTCCAGCATGCATGGAAACACTTCTGAGATGGAAGGACCTCCACACAGTGTGGATGCTCTGTCCCAGAGCATTCCTGGACTTCCCCTTTTCAGAAAGTGCAAAAAGCTCAGGTCACAGTAGTGTCTCATTCTACTCAGATTAATATTGGTTAGGATTGCACACCCCTCACAGAAAAAGGAATAGAAATACAGGAGGCATCAAAGTGAATATAATTGTCTTGAACCTGATTTTGCTAAATTCTTCTTTTGATCAATCCTAGATGAGAGCTAAAAGCATAGACAGTTTTGTTAATATTTGACATTATAATAAAATCTCACAATATCGGGCCTTTTCATGCTTTGAAGATGGGAATGGCCTGTGGATGCTCCAGCTTGGAGGATCCACACACTGTGGAACCGCTTCTGTCTCGAAGCAACTCCAAGCATGCATGAATATCCTCCATCTAACTACAGCCCCTGACACAACCTTCACCCTACTTCCATGTGAAGACCGCGTGGGGTCAGGGCAGTATGGCTGCACAGTCTTCCATCACCTGATTGCTCTAATAATGGCCGGTCATGCATGGCCATTGCTGTGGTGAGGTAAATACTGCCAGACTGCAGTGTTCATACTTGCCTTGCTGCAGGGAAAGTTTAAAGTAGGTTTGGAACTAGGGTGGTAAATGCAAGGGTGTTTTTGCACTTCCTTTCCCATCCCATGGATGGGTAAGGTGTCAGTGAACTAACCTTGACTAGTCGCTAACAGCCCTCACCCCCAATGCAATCAAACACTCACCTGTGTTCAGTTGCTGGGCAGCTCCTCTTCTAGCCACCACCATCTTGAGTGAGGCACCCTCTGCGACCGCACATGCATCAGCGCCATCACTATGACAATGCTGACACTCTGCACAGTTGCAGTCGCATCAAGAGCTTGTGTGGCAGCTCCAATGACCTCCCCTGCCGGCAGAAGTGCATATGAGATGCGTACAGCTGCATATCTGTACATTTGTATCTGTATATACGTATCTGTACATTCATATCTGTACATTCAAATGTTTTGAATCATTCAAACAAATGTTTCGGAACATTCAAAATTAATTTGAATGTTTAAATTCGAATGTGTAGACATTATATAGAATGTCCACATTCGATTGAATTCAATTGAATTTCAAATGTTTAGAACATTCATGTACATCTCTAGTAGGCACCAGACCCCTCCATTTAGACCAGTGGTTCTCAATCTGGCGGTCGGGACCCCTTTGGGGGTCGAACTAACCTTTCAGAGGGGTCGCGACAAGTCTCCCACCGCCCTCCCACCTCCCAGCTGCTCTACCCCCGTGGCTGGGGGTCTCCACAACACGAGGAACTCCATTAAGGGTTCGCGGCATTAGGAAGGTTGAGAACCGCTGATTTAGACTCTTCCATTGACAGCATACAGACTCTTCCATTGACAGCAACCAAGGAGCAAACTCAGTCCAAAGAATCTGTTCTAAGAGACAATAAAATGTTGTTACCCAGTATATTTGGCAATAGTGCCTTTGGGTTATTGCTTTGATTCCAAGATGTAGGGGAAGAGTTCTTGAAGAATGATGGATCACAGTCTTTGCAAACTACAAAGGAGCAAAATTTCGCTAAACGACATAGAAAATAAATTCATTTTCTGTGCCTTAATCTGAAGCAGATGAACTCAAATTAATTTTTAAAATCAGTCCCTGATGAGCACAAAAGCAGCATAACATACTTTGAAGACAGAAGTCAAGTTAACAAACATATTTAGTTGGGTAGGACATGGCATCTACAGCAACATCTTTAATCAAAGGGTTAAAAAGTAGGGGTGTGCAAATTCGTTTCACGGTCACAAATTTGATCAAATATTTCATACTGACTGATTTTTCACATATCCAAAATTTGGATTGAAGCAAACCAGTCTCATGCTTGCAAGGCTAAACAACTGATTTCATATTTCACTGGGTTTTTTGCTTACAAAAAAGGTTTTTTAAATGGGATATTTTCATTTACAAAAAAACACAAAGAGAATGCGAAAAACCAGTTTTTCAATTAAATGAATTAATAGATTTTCACTTCAATAGCAAAACAAACAAGCACATTTTTTTTTGTGCACATCTCTGTAAAAAAAAGTTTGCAATGAGAACTTGCCATTCAGTGATTTTTGTCTGTGCATCCTATTAATGAAGGTGTTCAGTGCTTAAGGGATAATAAACATATTTCCTGCCATATAAGATCCACTTACCCCCACAAAATATATATATCCAGAATTGCCCTGTATGATCTTTTTAAAAATTTACCTTTCTTAAATATTCCTTAACAAATTATAGGTGCATCTTATATGCCAGTGTGCCTTATGTGATGGGAAACACTGGGGTAACTTTTAATTATGCCCAGGAATGTATTAATAGGCATTAGATCAGGTTAGGAAATGGGGAAATACATTCCACAAAATGGTTCCAAATGCAAGGGGGGTATAAGAAGAAAGAAAACGGTGCAAGCCAAATTAATTTGGATTCTTTCCTTTAGGTTGAGCAGCTCTCTTTGAATAATCAGAAGCCGCAATCAATCAGACACAGACCAGATGGACTCTACTACTCTGAGATCAAAGGACAAGCAGATTGCAAGAATATGAGCAAGGCTTGAATTCAGAAAGAAAGGTCATGTGACTGCTCCAGCACCTGCTGTTGCCTCTCCAAAACTAAAGTATCCAAAATATCTAGAGTCGTTCGCTTTTGGTCAGCCTGCAAAAACATTCCATTTGACTCCAGTTTGTAAACTTAACCCACCATTGCTAGGTCTACGGATACATTTCAGGTGTTCCCATCAAAACTCCCCAAAGAAGTTGCACAGTCCAGAAACTAAATATGGCATCGGTGAGTGCATTCCCATAGGGGATAAAATCCAGAGTGGATTTGGATTCGGCACTGAGGGTTTCCATTAAATCCCCCGGTAATCCGAATCCATTCCAGATTTTAGCCCTCTGTCCCTATGCCAGTTCTCTTTCCCCTGTTTCAACAGGGGTTTTCTGGCTGACTCGGATTAAAGCTGAGTGAAGGAAGACAGCCAGCAGCCAGGTAAGTGGGCGAGGGGGTGCGGCCCAGCTGCCGGCTGTCCTCCTTCGCTCGGCTTTAAACTGAGCCAACCTTTTCTCTCCCTATGTTGAAATGGGGGGGGGGAGGAAGGAAGGCAGCTGCTGCCAGCCTCCTCCTCCCAACACCCTTGGCTCCTTCCTTCCTTTTCCCTACCCCTGTTTCAACAGGGGGAAAGAAAAGGCTGGCTTAGTTTAAAGCCAAGCAAAAGAAGACAGCCGGCGGCCGGGTAAGTGAGTGAGGGGATGCACGGAGGAGAGACCGCCCCTTGGATGCTGCACCCCCTCACTCACTTACCCAGCTGCCAGCTGTCCTTCTTCACTCGGCTTTAAACCAAGCCAGCCTTCCCCCCCTCCCCCGTTGAAAGAGGGGGAGGGAAAAGGAAGGAAGGCAGCCAAGGAGGAGGCTGGCAGGTGTGCTTGCGTGCACCTTCTCAGGTATGCTTGTACACACCTGCAGGTTCTGTGTGGGAACAGCCCGACGTGTGACTGTATGGGAACAGTTTCCTAATCCACAGGAGAACCCGGATTACTCCGGATCAGAGTAATCTGGGTTTGCTCCAGGCTCGTGGATAGGTGGGAACACAGCCAATCAGTTCTGAGAAGTGGCAGTTCATTCCTTTTTCTGCTCTGTGTTTACACACGTACACAAATACACCATGATCAGTCACAACACTGCTCAAACTCCACTTTTTCATCAGGGCTAGCATTTGGTTGATTGAGTGCCTGTCTAGCCCCCTTTTCCCACACACAGTCAAAGATCTGCATCTTCAAGATCCAGATCGTTCAGATGGGGTCCTCCTGGAGATATGGATCTTGAAGATGCCTGAAGACCCCATTGTGGACACCTTTAATCAGTGAAATTTATGGTTAGTTCCCTCTCATGGGCTAAGAGTTTCTAAGTCCTAAGTCTATGGACCTCAGTATGAAACCAACATTTGGACTGGATCCACAGATGGTACAGTATCTCATGCAGGTCTGAGCTGGTCTTGGCTTCCCTATGAGACCCAGCATAATCTTAGAAAGCAGCCGACAGCCTGGGATTAGGGCTGTTTGCATTATGGTTGCCGATCCTAACCCAGTTCCAGAGGTTAAGAATGAAAAATGTAAGCATATGACCCTTCAGCCAGTGGCAGACCGTGCTGGTGGTTGTAGAGAAGTTCATATGCTGCCAACAAACCTTTTGATTGTAAACTAACTTTGAGTAAGTGGAAGGGCTTCCATTTGCACTTGACTTTGCCAGTTACCGTGTCAAATGTGCAGTATTTTCAAATGAATCAATTTCCAGAATTCCAAGCATGTTACTTCTTCCATATTAGGAACATGCACAAATATTTTTTATGCATTTGAATCAAATGTCAAAACATTCAATTTGATCCAAATGTTTAGAATCCGAATGCAACAAATCCGATTCGAATCAAATACATTCGAATCCATTCATTTGAATGTTATATTTGAATCTGAAGATACGAATGTTGACAAGATTCATATGTGTTATACGTCTCTGTACACAATTCATATGCATCCCGTTTTAATCCCGTATCCTGTTTTCGTCCCGTTATATAAGCACAAATGTGTACAGATACGTATGAGATTCGTACCGATACATATGTAATACATACGTATCTGTATTTTTGAATCATTCGACGAATGTTTTGGAACATTTGAAATTTGTTCAAATGTTTAAATTCAAATGTGAAAATATTCTATTCGAATCCGACTGTCCACATTTGATCAAATTTTGAATGTGTAGAACATTCGGGTACAGCCCTAGCCCATATTATGGATTTAGGGGGACCCAATATAGGCATTCCAGGAGATTCTGTGAGAGACTATGACTCAGTTTTTCCTTTGTGGAAGGAATCGTCATTTATCGTACTGCAGGGTACACCAGCCCTTTAGAGATCTGTAGAAAGCCAGGCTTGTTCTTGCAGCTATCCAGCCTGCTTAAGGAGAAAATAACACAAGACAGCTGCTGACATGAAATAGTTTCAAGCAGTCCCTGAGCAGCTGCTACTGCTGCTGCAGAGTCCCTTCAAATGGATCCAGATTGAACAAGCCCTTTAATTCTCCTCCTCCTCCTCCTCCTCCTCCTCCTCCTCGTCCTCCTCCTTCTTTGCAGAGTTGCTCAAGGGGGCACTTCATTCATTTTAGCCTTGTCAGTTTACAGTTCTCACAGGAATACCTTTGGGCATTGAAAAAGTTGTGGAGAGGTGCCAGTGAGTGACATATTGGGCTGACCAATCAATTACAACCGAGGGAGGCATTTCAGGCAGAGTGGGGTGGAGGGTAGAACTTTGGTCCTGAGTGCATTAGATGTGCTTCCACTATTAAGGTCTCTCCTTAACCCCAAACTCATGCATTTTCATCTTGAATTCATCTTGAATACAAGGCAGAGCTTATGAATGGCTGGAGTCTGTGATGTGAAATTACTTTCAGACTAGTAACCCAAAGGTATGTTGATACAGGACATAAAAAGAATGGAGCATAAGGAAAAAGGTTGGGGCATATTGCAAGCAATTGTTTTCAATACTTACTTCTGGGAAGCTGAATCATAACAAATAAAGAAAATGGAAGTCTATTATCCACCTTTTGACAATTTGAAGTATACATTATAAATAATCATGGAACTGTTTCTGCCCTGAAATAAAAGCAATTACTGACCCATTCAAGTTTTCCACACCTGCCTAACACATATCTCTATGCTCAAGCAATTGCTGGACCCTGATGAAGTGGTCATTTGGCTGCTTATTTCCTAAATTTTTATTTATTCCTTTAATGGGTTTTTTTCCACTGACCTCCCCTAATCTGGATCTAAGGAATGGGTCCTTCAACTTATCCAGATCTAGTAGATCCGGATTAAAAGAGTTACCCAATGTGTTCCCATGGGCAGTGCAGCACCCAATAGCAATGGGTGCTATCCTGTCCGCAGTGGAAATGACAGAGCACCCATGTGGCGAATTCGGATTGACTCACATGGGGCCTGCCTGTCACTCCAGGTTTTTGGGGGGCGGGGTGGAATTTCCATCGGCAATCCAGAGATTCTTCAAAGATTCTCCAGAGTTTATGACAAAGCTCTGGAGATTCTTTGGAGCAATCTGCCACAAACTTTGAAGATTCTCCAGAGCCTTTGACAAAGGTCCGTAGAATTGGCATTGCTCTCACGTGCGGTCCTCTTTGGAGCTTGCGCTATTCTTCGGAGCTGGCTTCGGAGATTGTGCACAGGCTTCGGAATGTTGGGTTTTGGGGCACTGCCCCCCATGGGTGTGCCACCCCAGAGCCCCCCTAGACCCCATTGCCCAATTGCAGTGGAAACACACTTCATATAA
>MTQE01002217.1:867444-891170 GCA_014337955.1 Aspidoscelis marmoratus | reverse complement strand
CCTAATGGGTCCTTAATGGGTTAATGGGTCCTTAATGGCTAGTGGAAAAAATCCCATGTTTCCATTTTATTTTTAAATTTATGATGAAAAGAGCAGACTAATGAAATAAATCCTGCAAGGTGTAGGTAATACCAAGTGTTGTGAGTAAAGCAGCTTGGAGTTACGGCACAGTCCAAAAGAGAAGACCACATTGGTCCATTTTGTGGATTCCCTTCTAGGGCCTTTGTCCACAAGGGCTTAGAACTCTTCTAAGATCCCATTAGGAACCCGATTAGTACCTGATTGGTACCAATTGGGAAGGCCCTGGCCCCCATTGAAGGCCCCATCTGCAAGGCCCTGTCCCCATGAAGGAAGGGGAAATCCAGATTTAATGGGTCCATCAGGCCCTTAAATCTGGATTACAACCCCCTTTTTCCATGTACAGTCAGAGATTCAGAACTTCAAGATCCAGATCTTTGAGGGAAGTTCTCCTGGAAATCTGAATCTTGAAGATGCCTGAAGACCCCATTGTGGACACCTTTAATCAGGTCCACATGAAATCCATGTTTAAGGGCCCAAAGGACCCATTAAATCCAGATTTTCCTTGCCCTCGTGGGGATAAGACCTTGCAGATAAGGCTTTCAATAGGGTCCAGGTGGGGACAGGGCCTTCATGACTGGTACCAATCAGGTACTAATCGGGTTCCCAATGGAGTCAAAAACAACTTGGCCCTTATATCTCTTTAGAACCAGCTTGGTCTAGTGGTTAGGGAGTCAGAATCTTATCTGGGAATACTGGTTTTATTCCACCCTCCTCCGCAAAGCCAGCTGAGTGACCTTGGGCTAGTCACAACTCTCTCACAACCCCACCTTCCTCACATGGTGTTCTGTTGTGGGGAGAAGAACAGAAGGTTGGTCAGCCGCTTTGAGTCCCCTTAAATGGGTGAGAAAAAGTGGGGTAGAAAAGCCAAATCTTCTTCTTCTTTTCCCCCCCCATTTATTTGGGTTTCAGATCTTCAGTATTTTGAACAGTTCAAGGCTGTGATTGCACATTTAAAAAAGTAATAGCAGCCAAGCAGTGCCTCAGAAGTACTCAGAGATAGTAGCATGTAGCCCTCATGTTTCGATCCCATCTCTGGTCCTCTTTTTTTTGCATAGTGCTCAATATGTGCTGAAACATAACAATAGAAAACTCTAAGAAATTCAGTCTGGTGCTGTGTCAAAACAGTGCAGATTAATCTGGGAGCCTGCGTCATAAGGAAATGCTGGATTCGATAAAGAGACAGCAACTCCCCCATGCCCTTAAAGCCCTTAAAGAATCTCAGTTCAAAAATCTTACATAGATATTTGGGAAGCCCCTGAGCATGTGCAGAGGACTAGGAGGGCTGGCAATAAGAAAAGTATTATCCTGCTGTAATAAGTATCAGTATTTCCACCTCCATTATTCCCATCTCCAAACTCCAAAAGGGAAGATGATGATGAAGATAAAAATGAAAGTAGGAATGGGCAATAATTTATTTTTGCTATCAAGTTTTGACACTGAACAATTTCCTGCTTTGATGGGCTTTAATTAAATTATACCTTTGTCATTAACGTCGGTCTTACTGTTTCATGCAAATGAAAAAGCCTATAATTCCATTTAAATTAGTTTGCACAAAACCAAGTCCTGGTGGTATGCCATCTTTCATTACCTACACACCTTCTTAAATGCTAAGAAATGTTTTACTTCTCTGAGAGGGAAAATGGTTGCCTTAGGCTGAATTTTGACATCCATGATCACCTCAAGAGAATATTTAGTGGTCACAAAAATGAATGCTTTAAATTAACTTACTGACATTTCAACCCAAGTATAGGTTTTAAAAAGGAAAGGAAAGTAACTTTCTTACTTATTTAAAAATTTACCAAGGTCAGAAGCAGGTTAACAGGACATCATTTTGACTGGAGTAGGTAATTTAAAAATATTTCTCAGTAGAATAATGAATTCACTGCCCTCCATATTCTGATTTTCATATGAACAATAAATAGGAATATGACATTTAGAGTTAAAGGAAACTGTTATCTACCTTCATTCACACAGTGAAAATAACAAAAATAATTTGCAATACATAAAAAATAAGGGATGCATTATCTAGAGATGTTCACGAATGGTTTTGGTTTTTTTTGCATTCAAATTTGAGCAAAATCAAATGTAAAAACATTCAATTTGATTTGGATATTTAGAATCCGTTTGCAACAAAAACCAATTCAAATCCAATACATTTGAATCTATTCATTCGAATGTTAGATTCAAATTTGAAGATATTTCACTCCACAGTTAGCTCCCACTGGAGTATTTGAAGATACAAATGTCAACATTTGTATGTGTTATACGTATCTGTATGTATTTTTGTTCCATATTATAAGTGAAAATGGGAACAGATACATATGATATTCATACAGATACCTATGTAATACATATATATCTGTACATTTGAATGATTTGAATAATTCAAACGAAGGTTTCAGAACATTCAAAATTCGATTGAATATATGAATATTCAAATATGAAGACATTCTATTCAAATTCAAATGTCCACATTCGATCAAATTTGATTGAATTTTGAATGTCTAGAACATTTGTGCACATCCCTAGCATTAACTATAGGGTTTAATGGAAAGTCAACCAGATATAATGACTGGGATTTTGTCCCAGAGGCTGGACTTGCAGCTCAGCTCCCATTGGCTGTCCAATTCCACGTGATGTGTGCCTATTCTGTTCAGCCCTGTTCTTAAGTGCCAGACCAGACACAACATAAAAATGACAGTGCCCGAGTCAATCACTGGCAGCGGTGAGTGGCGTCTTGGATGGGGAACAGCTATGGAACTTCTACATTGCTGCTGAGCTTAGCCCAGGACAGATGGCATCCTCACCATCAGAATGCAGACAATGCCTAACCTCTTACCCAAGCTGAGTGAGATAGTAAGGCCACTCCAAGAGAGATGAGTGGATGACAGGTGACAAAGCATTCTAACAGACAACTTGGTGGGTACTTAGGCACACATGTGAACCATGCGCTGTTTTTAGCATGATTTGTCTGAGCAGTCCAACTGGCAAGAGAAAACCACTTTTTCTCAGATCTCAGGGACAAGTTAGGAAACTGAAGATCTGCTTCCCTTGTTCTGAGTCCAGAGAAAGCTCGTAGTGTTTAGTTTCTAGCTACTTTGCCTCCTTTCTGGAGCAGAAATGTGTTAGCTCAGAAATCAGAGCATTAATGAAAAAATAAATCAACTACTGTAATGAGTTTATCATGAGTCCAGTTCAGCAGATTATTGCCTCTGATAAGCATAAGCCACGTAAAAGGACAGATAAGCTAGAGTTTAGCTTGCCAGAATAACTAGAAAGCTTGTATATGCAGCAGAAATAAATTTAATTGGATAAATCAGATTATTTCCCACACAAATCTCTGCTACACAGCTGGCTCCTGGGAAATAACAGAATGACTGAAAGAAGGAATGTTTGAAGCATCTTTTTGAATTAGACTTAGTGTTCAAAACCTGTAATAACAAAAAATAAAAGCATATAAAATAATGATGTGTGATGTTTGAAAGCTGTTCTTTTCTCCCTATTTGCACAAATATTTCTGCTTCCTCATAATGAAGTGATTATAGCCTCCAATCATGCCAATTGAAAGAAATCTAGTGACAGCCAAGAGGCACCAGGCCGCAACAAGAAAGAGTTGAAAGTTCTCTCTGCTAAAGGCAACACATGATTCGGTTCACGAGCAGGATACAGACTAACTATTTAGGTTTTGTGAGCCAGTTTTGTCTAGTGGTTAGGGAGCCGGACTCTTATCTGGGAATACCGGGTTTGATTCCGCCCTCCCCCATGAAGCCAGCTGGGTGACCTTGAGCTAGTCACAACTCTCTTCTGAGCTCTCACAGCCCCACCTACCTCACAGGGTGTTCTGTTGTTGGGAGAAGAATAGAAAAGCTTTGTCAGCCGCTTTGAGTCCCCTTAAATGGGTGAGGAAAACACGGTAAAAAACCCCAACACTTCTTCCTCCACACAGCCAGATGGGAGACCTTGGACTAGTCACAGCTCTCTTTCTGAGCTCGCACAGCCCCACCCACCTCACAGGGTGTTCTGTTGTGGGAAGAAGAATAGAAGCCTTGTCAGCTGCCTTGAGTCCCCTTAAATGGATGAGAAAAGCAGGGTAGAAAAGCCAACTTTTCTTCTTCTTCTTCTTCTTCTTCTTCTTCTTCTTCTTCTTCTTCTTCTTCTTCTTCTTCTTCTTCTTCTTCTTAGCTACCAATGTGTTTGCACTGATGTCAGAAAGCTCCAAGCTTTGTACAGGTCTTCATGCCGAGGCTGCATCTCCCATTAATTTGTTATAAGGTGTGCATAAGAGGTGCTTGGAATCACTGCTGGAGAAGACATCTCCTCCATCTCCACTCTTGAGCAAGGAGGCATTTTTCAGCAGTGAACAGAAGTGCCTACACTTTGGGTTAGAGATGTGCGCAAATATTTGAAATATTCGTTATTCGATCAAATTCAGACGAATTCAAAGATTCAAATTCAAATTGAATGTCCAACATTCGTTTTTTAGTATTCAGATGAATACAAATATTTTGAATTATTCATACAAATAATTCGAACATTTATGTGTGTACAGATACATACCCATCGCGTACGTATCCATATGCATCTTATTCGTTTCCATACACTTCCATACAGATACGTACGGGATGAAAACAGGATGTGTATGGATGTATATGAGATTTGTATCATCAAATATGCATTGAATATTTGTACGAAAATATATGAATACATTCATGTTCTTTCAAATGTCCAGATATTCACTTTTTCTTTATTCGTATGAATTTGGACATTCGAAATATTCAATTTGAATCACATTGAATTTGAAAATTGCATTCGTGCACACCAATAGTTTGGGTTCAAAATGTCCTGCAACAATGGTACATCGCATGATCATTCTCAAAAATGGGATGATGCAATCACAATGAGAGCCCTGCTGGCATCAAAAATGGAGATAAGGGCCCTTTCTGCACTGGTAGTCTAGCACCCAGTGCCAATGGGTGCTAGGCAGGGTGACAGGGTGAACACCGAAGCACCTATCAGGTAAATCCGTTCTGCCCTAAGTGAAAGGCGGGCTTGTGGCAAGGCATAATTGGACGGTGTGGACATCACTCAAGCCCCACTGCCATCGACAGTGGGCATGGTGGAGAGGCAAAGTTTTGTAGCAGGTTATGTAACAGCTACAAAGTCCGGCACACACTCCGTAGCCAAATTGCATAGTTCATCTACAAAGATGCCATTGGACACATAGGGCTGGCCATTTAGAAGCTACGCAGATAGATCATCTATGTAGACAGCTACATCGCAACTACGCAGCCTGTGGTTGACTTTGTAGGCAGCTACGAAGGACGTTCATGGCTACGTAGATATGAGTGACAAAGCAGGGCGAGAGCTGCCCTGCTGCAAATGGCCCCTGGACGCCATTGCCCCAGTTGCAGTGTGAACTGGTGCCCTTGGATCTGGTCTTCAAGGCTGAAGACTGGATTGAAGACACCTTTAAAGAGGTCCATAGGAAGTCCAAATTTAAAAGCCTGAGGACCCAATTCAATTTGACTTCCCTTATGCTGGTGTGAACAGATTGGGTCCCAACAGGGTCTTCCTGATGGGTACTAATTGGGTACGTATTGAGTGCCTAATGGGTTCTAAATAGGTGCTTCCTGCTAGTGGGGAAAACCTCAAAATTACTCCAGTTTTAATTCACTGTTCAGTTCCCAGGCACCCTGAAGATAGTCACACTATATTGTTCTAATCCCAAAAATAGTAAGACATTGAGGGTTGGACTTGATGACCCTAGAGGTCCCTTCCAACTCTATGATTCTATGATTCTATGTAATTCAACATTGCACTACTCAATGACATGCCGGCAGCCATGTGAAATTCTGAACTGGGTTCCACATAACCATCCTAGTAATCAGTCCCTGGGGCTTTGGGGATTTTACTTCTGTGGGAAAGCATCCCTTGGCACTTAGGTTCAGGGACAGTGGCTGGTGTTTGCATTGCGAGGGCCATCCTATCCCATCCCAAACCTATCCAAGGGTCTTTCTCCACTTAGCTGATTAGGCTGCCATGCACTAGGGTGGGTAAACTTCTGGAAAAGGCGGACCATTCACACGTGTCATGAGGAAAGTGTCCATTACCGGCTAGAAGTGTGAATGGTCTTCCTGTTTACCAGCCCGTGCCACTACGTCCAAAGCTGGAAGTACTACCTCCTTGCTGCCATGATTGGCCGTTATGTGACATGCTCAGACACCATTGCAAGAGGGGCGTGTTCAAGCACAGGGACGTATTGCGGTTAATCACATCGGCACCCTTTGCAGAGAAGTGTGTTTGAGCAGGGATGTATAGTGGTCGATCACATCAGCACCCATGATCGAATGCCCCTCTCGTGACTCCATGACTGGATGCCACTCCCGGGGATTGGAGATCTGGTCACATCATAAGTCAGCAATTATCACAGATACCACCGCACCCATGTCTGTGCAGGCAATGAAGAAAAGAGAATCTTGGCGCCACTGGACATTTCAGGTAAGCTTTTGGTCAATGTTGGTAAACTTCTGGGGAGGCAGGACATGATTGAAACCTCCTTGAAGGGAAGATGCTCTTCACCAGAAGTTCACTAATCATGCACTACCAGCCATATAGGCATCTAGACTTACCTGGGTCTTGTTGAAGTGCAGATGGTCCCATCAAGGGCTGTAGCAATGGTCATATGTGCTGGGCCATTGCTATGGCAATCTATGACACAGCACGTGACTACACAGCCACAGCCACCCACTCCACAGCTTCTGAAGATCGGGATGGCCATTCACGCTGTCAGCCACTCAGGGATGGAGGCAGTTCAGCAGTGTGAGAATACACCATGCCAGAGTGTGCACAGCCATCCCAGTTGACTAAGTGGGAACAGGCATTCTATCAGCACAATTGCTGATAGATCTTTAGCTTGTAGCACTCTTCTTAGGTGGAAACTGCCTATGTTAGAGTTCCGTAGACACCAAGGCCTAGACTGTAGCTCAGTGGTGGAGCAAATTACCTGGAAAGCAGAGGATTGCCAGTTCAATCCCCAGCCTCTTCCCAGAAGTAGGCAGTGGCAAACCACTTCTGTATCTTTGCCAATAAAACTGTGTGGAGGTACCCATAGATGAACCCACCCAGTCAACCAGGGGCCTTTCTGCACTCGAACTTATTCTGGAATATATCCCAGAAAAATGGCCTGCTGCCTGCATGCTTCTACAGACCACAGGAGGCCCCAGGTGAGGCCTGCCATAATCTGCATTAGCATGTGGACAACAGACCCTTCTCCTGAGATAAACCCCAGAATAAGGCCAAGTGCGAAAAGGGCCCTGGAATCAGACACAATTTGGTGGGATGCAACAACAGGCACAATGCAATGGTACCATCACATTGCGTTGTCAGTTTCACAACAGAAGAAGACAGAAGAAGGTACAGGATGGGAATTTTTAGTGCAGAGGAGGAACAAAAACCTGGATTCCAATATCCAAGGTAAGTTTTCTTCTCTACTGCGCATACACTGGCTTAGTTTTGTAGGGAAAAGCGGGGGACGAAGAAGGATATGTTCTCAGCAAAGCACTACGTGAAAATCATGGGTGATAATATTTACAGAAAGATAGCTTAGTTGCTCTAAATTCTGTCTCAGGAAGGACTGGCATGTTTTAACTGGATACGCCTTGTTCTCGCGGAGACAGAAGTATTGCTGTATCTATTTTCAAGCAGTATTTTCAGGGATTTCAAAATTGTGTGCTTTATTTAATTCTAATCCTTGTCAGTAGAAACTAGGGGAAATGAACAAAGGTACACTAATATATAAATCCTGGAGTCCGGTGAGTGTGTGTGCACATGCATGTGTGTGTGTGTGTGTGTGTGTGTGTGCGCGCGTGCATGCGTGTGTATGAGAGAGAGAGCAAGAAAGCAAAGTGTGCAATTGTCAAAGAAAACAATAGGGACACAACGTTCTTTGAGGCCCATAGATGAAAACATACAAGAGTGGGATTTAGTAGCTACTCACCCACCCTCCCACCCACATTTTCACATGGCAATTTTATATCAGATTTCAGGTACAGCAATGGAATAGTTCCAGGCATAATGCAGGGTGTTTTTCCACTAGCATTAAGGACCCATTGAAGGACCCATTAGGCTCAGAGCAGGATGACCCCATTTCCACTACAGACCCCATTAGAGCCACATTTGTTTCCACCACAGCTAGGGAAATCCAGATCATATGGGTCCTTCAGGACCTATAATCCGGATTTTGTGTAGACCCCATTAAAGGGATCTTCAATGGGGTCTTCAGGCATCAAATCTGGATTACAGGGAGCATGTTTCCACTACAATTGGGCAATGGGGTCTAGGAGAGGCTGGGGGGAGCACCCATGGGGGGTGCCCCAAACTCAAAACTTCGAAGTCCCTCCAAAGTTGCCTTCAGAGATTAGCAAAGGCTCCAAAGAGAACCCCTTGCGAGAGCAACGCCATTGTCAAAAGCTCCAGAGGATCTTCGAAGTTAGCAGCAGATCGCTCCGGAGATTCTAGGGAGCCACTCCGGACTATCTTCAAAGATTCTACGGAGCGTCTACGGAGATTGCATCCCCTGTCCCCAAAACACCTGGGGTGACAGGCGGACCCCTTGTGGGTAGATCCAGATTTGCACATGGGTGCTCCGGTGTTTCCACAGCAGGCAGGATAGCACCCATTGCTATTGGGTGCTAGACCACCTGTGGAAACACATAGGGTACTTACCTTAATCCAGATCTGGTAGATCTGGATTAAGAGAAGTACCCATTCCTTAAATCTGGATCATCTTAGATCCAGATTAAAGGAGCTCAGTGGAAAAACATCCATAGATAGCCACAAAAGCAAAATCTGCCTGCCCACATTGGGCTGTACCTAAAGAACAGCAGAAGTGCAATGACTCCACATCACTGCACCCATTTGGAACCCCTAATGCATTCTTGCCCACCCACCTCACAGGGTGTCTGTTGTGGTTTATCAGCTGCTTTGAGTCTCTAAGAGTAAGAAAAGTAGGGTGTAATAGTCAACTCTTCTTCTTCATCTTCTTCTTCCTATTCACACTTGAGCCAGTAATCAACAATTAGTGAACCTCTGGTGAAGATCATCTGCATGTGGAGTAGGCTTTTATAGCCTCCAAGTATTACCTGACTCCCCAGAAGTTCACCTTTACCAACGTTAAGTAAAAGCTTTCCTGAAGTGTCCAGCAGTGTGACCGTTCACTCTTCTTCTGGTTCCCTGTGGTTGGTGGGCAATAAAGGTGGCAGGCACTGTGGTGGCCATGATCGATTGCTTATCTACCATGACCAGACCACCAATCCCTGGGAGTGGCATCCAGTCATAGAGTCATGAGAGGGGCATTCGACCAAGGGTACTGATGTGATCAGCCACAGTACATCCCTGCTCAAACATGCTCGTCTGCAATGACGGCCAATCGCAGCAGCAAGGAGGTGGAACTTCCGGCTTCTGACGCAGTGGTGTGGGCTGGTCAACAGGAGGACCATTCACACTTCTGGCCAATAATGGATGCTTTGGGGGAGCTTTCCTCATCACAAGTGCAAATGGTCTACCTTTACCAGAAGTTTACCAGCCTTAGTTTATAGCAGCCTAATCAGCTAAGTGCAGAAAGGCCTCATGCCAATAGGTCAATTCATTTCACACCCCTTCCAAAATACCCCCAATCACCTGAGATGCCTAATCGAATAAGAAAAAGGTTGTGCAGTAGGATAAAATAGAATGACTAACAATGAATTAATTATATCTAGAATTAATTGGAAGTTGATAATTTGATTAAAGATTTAAGTTAAACTTATACTAATTGGAACAGATCTCTTTCACTTTTTGCTATCCAAACCAAATATTTGAGTTATAAGAAAACATATAGCAAGAATTTACATTAAAAAGGGTTTAGTACAATATGGCAGCAGCTGGAACACTCATTAATGCTGACCTGAAAACTCCTTTTTCCAAGGTTTCACTTCAAAGCAAAATTATGGATTCACCAAGGGGTAATGGGATGTATGCTCACAGAGGCTGAGTCAGCTCATAATCTGTATTGTGTAATATTGACACTATGCCCACAACAGTTAGACTATCAGATTCTTATCTGACAGTTGTTTGGTTGGATTCTGTACATTATGCCTCAAGAGCATCCTTTATACTCTGAGTCATGGATTCCTTAAGTTAAAGTTGTTTTTCTAGTGCATCAGTTTTAGAGAGCAAAAATGGACTCTGTCTCTTTAAGAATATGAAAGGAACTCTGGGAAATCCCTGGGTTCTTATTCTAACTCTTTAGTTAGTTTAGTTAGTGTAGCTTTGAGAAACAGACCTGAAAGGAAGCAAACTCTTCTGACGAGAAGGTTCACAAGAAGAGAAAGTTAGGGTGCTTCCGCACGGGCCCTAAAAACACATTTAGAAACACATATAGGACACATACAGAAAACATAAAAACTTACCTTCCGCACAGGAGGCCAGATCAAGGACCCCTTTCGGCGGCACTTCCGCACATTGGCAGGCAATACCTGTTCTTAATCGGGTCCTGCCGCCAAAAGATCCAGCCTCCAAGAAGACCTGAATAATTATGTCTTCATCCGGCCCTTCACCTCAATCCGTTTCAGAAGCAGGACACTTCCGCACATGGAGAGGTGAAGGCCGGATGTTCCGGTGGCCGCCATCTTGGGAAGGATGGGAGCAGGCTGGTTCGCCTCCTTCTGCCCGCCCCAGCATGCCGCGCGCTGCCAGAAACGTGGTGACTGGCAGCTGCATGCTCCAGTCCTGCGGCTCCTTCGGCCCTGGATGCTGCAGCTTCCATGCAGCACCCGGGCAATCCAGCCACCTGATCCGACCTCGCCGCAGCTGCCCTGCACGTATGCAGATGTGTGGGGCCTCTGAGGATCTGTCCCTATTTGGGACAGATCCTCGGAAGAACGGATGGCCAAAACCCAGATCTTTTAGATCCATTTTTCGGTGGCAGGTGCAGAAGCACCCTTAGTTCACAAGAAAAGGAAGGCAATCTACAGAGAAAGTGAACAGCAAGTATAAAAAGGGACTTTGGATGAGAATTCTAAATCTTTGTTTGTATTTGTGGACTATGGAAAAGTAAAGCTTATAAAAATAGAAGCCTTGTGGACATTTCCCTGTTCAGGCTGAGTTCCTAAGAGCCAAGAGTGAAGCTACACATGCTCGTTCTTTAGTATTGCCCTGGGACAAAACACTCTTCCACAAAGCCAGCTGGGTGAGCTTCGGCTAGTCACAGCTTTCTTTCTGAGCTCTCACAACCCCACCCATCTCATAAGTTATATATTGTGGGAAGAAGAATAAAAGATTTGTTAGCCACTTTGAGTCCCCTTATAAGGATGAGAAGCGCAGGGTATAAAAGCTAACTCGTCTTCTACTTCTCCTAAATGTAGATAAGAGATTGCAAAACAGAATTTGTGACTATGCATAAACTGGCCATTCCTTCATCAGGGAAGAAGCTCTGGCAAGATCTGTTTGGGCCATGAGACAGCATGTGCTTAAACTGCATGTTTCCTTAGTAATCACTCCCAAAATGTGTACGATTTGTGCCAACTCATGAGCTTGCCAGCAGTTTGGCAACCTCTCCCATATTGCCAACCCCGAAACATGCAAATCAGCTATGTAACTTCACTTTTGCATGAACAAGTTATCTTTTAAAAAACAGATATGATACCAACTTTTTTGTCCTTTGATCTTACCACGTCAAAAGTATCTTCTCTTTGTTAGATCAGTGGCTAAAATTTGCCCTCTAGACATCACTAATATGCAGCTCACACGAATCACTGCCAACCTGCAAAACTGCAGGATATTAACAGGACCCTTGGAGCACGTAGGCATGCATACTCACCTGTGCACAAACAAACGTACACTACTTAAATTTCTCTGCACCATTGCAAGAGTAATAGTACATGTGAAGCTCTGTTTGTCCTTCCACTTGTAAGTAACATGGTGCTTTTCCGAACATGTTGCCGAAAAACAGATCTATAAAGATCCATTTTCCAGCAAAACATTTTTTCTGAGGATCTGATCCAAATAGGGACAGATCCTCGGAAGCCCCGCGCATCCGCACACGCATGGGATGGCAATGGCAAGGCCAGATTGGAGAGGGTGCTGGTGCAGACGCAGCACCCATTCCAATCAGGCCTCCAGAGGCCCTCCCCCCGGCCTCCCGGATTGGCTTGCTTGGAGCCAGGCATCTGGAGGCCATGGGGTGCCTTCCCTGGGGTCCCTCTCACCCAAGAAGCAGCAATTGCTGCTTCTCAGGCAAGGGGATCCCGCAGCCTAACCCCACCCACCTCACCCGGGGTCGCGTGCACGCGATCCGCATCTTACCTTGTCGCTGCTGGTACTTTTTTTTTTTTGGCAATGATTAGATTCTAGAGTTCTTTCTCTGCTCGCTTAACCCTTTTTATTTCCTTTTGGGGGTGTAGGTTTGGATTACCATCATTTGATAGATTGCACAAAATAGAAATGTGGTGTTAATGAGAAGGAAAATAGGAGAATAAAGATGGGACAGGATGCAAAAGGTGGAGAGTTTTTAACTGATAGAAAAAACTACTTCCAGAAGGGCTACTTACTATTGCGGTTGTTAAAACTGCAAATAGAAAAGCCGTAAGATGTCCATAGCTCTGCTGCTCATAGTATTACATTAAATAACCACATTGGCCCTTAACTGTCATTGAGCCTTTGCTGCTGGTAGGCATGCGCACAAATATTCATTACATCTGAAAATCATGTGAATTTCTATGAATTCAGATATTTGAATTCAAATTGAATGTTGGTATATTTGAAGATTGATATTTGAATATGAATTGAATGCTTTGATAAATTCATATGAAGCTTTGTTACATTCGTGAACCTGGGGAGGTAGGAAAGCGGCTGCCCTAGTCACAACTGCAATGGATCCAGAGCAGATTCAGATTGGATTCAGTGTATTAAGATTGGATTGAGAGCAGAATTGACTTGTTCACAGTAGGGGTGTGCACGATTTTATTTTGCATTCAAATTCAAATGTCAAAACAGTCCATTTGATTCAACTGTTTAAAATCCAAATGTCAAAAAATCCAATTCGAATCCGTAACATTCAGATCTATTCATTCGAATGTTAGATTTGTATTTAAAGATACAAATGTCGACGACATTTGTACCTGTTATGCATCCTGTTTTCATCCTGTATTATAAGCACAAATACGTATAATATTTGTACGGATACGTATGTAATATATACCTATCTATACATTTGAATCATTTGAACAAATGTTTCGGAACATCCGAAATCCATTCAAATGTCTAAATTCAACGTTATTAAATCCGATTCAAATTCAAATGTCAACATTCATTGGATTCGAATCAGATTTTCAGATTTTTGAATATTCATGCACATCCCTAGTTCAGAGCAGATACTGTTATGGTGCTGCTGTCCTGCCCCAATTTGCTGTTTAAAGCCAAAAAGTTCTAAAGGGAAAATCCTTTAGTGTAGTTTCAAATGTATTAGCCCTGTCTGGGTTGAGCTGTGAGAACACCCCCATAGCTGGATACATTTTGGTACATTCCAACACTCTTCTGGGAGAAAGTTTACAGAGAGAAGGGAAAAGGAAGGCCTGTGCTCAGAGTTAATTACAGCATTTAGGCCATCCTTATTAATGTGTAGGTGTTTTTGTTTGTAAGCCAGTAACAAAGCAATAACAAAGCAGTATCAAAGCAATATCAAGAACTATTAAGTTGAACACGAAGGGTGTTTTTCCACTTAGCACTAAAGGACCCATTAAGGGTCCTTAATGGGTCCTTAAAGGGTACTCTAGTGCTAAGTGGAAAAACACCCAAAGAGTCACAAAGAAATCTGTATCCTTTGAAGCAAGAGAAAGAAAAGAGAGTCTGAGCTTCAGAGTTTTAGTCAGTGTCCATTTTGTTTCAACTGAAAGACACATAAAGTACCTGTTTAATTGCTTTGAGAAAGAGACTGTTTATGTGTTTTGTTTACTTTAAAATAAATCCTGTTAATTCCTGTTTGGACAAAGACCCAAAGCATTTCTATGGGAATTTCTTAAGGATAAGCCTCGGCGTCCCCTCAAGTGATAGAGTACAGGCTGATCCCTATGAAATCTGAGCGGCCACCAGAGATACTTAGAGGATTCATAGGGGATATGTAAGCAATTCATAGTGGGGATTTGAATTGCATTCATATCAAACATACATATCCAATTTGAATCCTGCCACATTCGAAGGGGATATATTGAAACAAATACTTTTTTTTTTTTTGCATTCAATTTGATATAAATCTAAGATTAAAAAAAAATTGTTCCCATTCCTAGCTGTTGGTAATAAGTCAATGCCAGCCTCATTTAAGTACCATTAGGGCCAGATTTCTCCTTTTGGCTCATTTTGAGCTGTAACAAACCTATCATCTTCACTCGTGGATGAAGCAGGCCAGGGCTGAAGCACTCTGCTTCTACCCCTTTATCATTAGGAATATAGAAGGAAGAAGAAGAATTGGCTTTTCTAGGCCGCTTTTCTCACCCATTTAAGGGGACTCAAAGTGGCTGGCAAAGCTTTCTGTTCTCCCCACAACAGACACCCCGTGAGGTGAGTGGGGCTGTGAGAGCTCAGAAGAGAGCTGTGACTAGCCCAAGGTCACCCAGCTGGCTTCATGGAGGATTGTGGAACCAAACCCAGTATTCCCAGATAAGAAAAGTGCTTAATCCTTGGACTGATCTTTTGAACTTGATGTGTTTTGGTCTGTGCTCTTAAGCTATCTACATTGGGAACCCAAACCTCTGATTGGAATATGCAGATAGGACCACCCAGTTAGTGTTTTTCACTTGCTATTGGATCATTTCCAATTCCAAACAACAGGAAAGAATATTTAATAAGCAAAGCAAGAATTTGGGTACATTTAAGGAATTTGAATACATAAGTTGCTCTGTCAAGTGACTTATCCAAGCACCATGAAGCATAGTTTCACAGGTCTCTTTCTGAGGAGGATACCAATCCATTGGAACTGCCAAAATGCTTTTTTTTTTTTTCAGATCTTGCCAGTAATATTTCCTTCGCATTCTTCTTAGGTGGAATATAAGTTATTAAGCACATGTCTTCTTGCTTTACATATCTGTTAAATGACATTTGTACATTCCAAATGTTCAATTCATCTTGAAAGTGTAGAACATTAAGACAGAAGAAGGCAAATATCATTCAACTAAGTACAACTTCTGTTTTTGTTTTGTTTTATTGAAACAATGCTTAATGTGTAATAATAAAACCACAAGTCTCAGTTTTCTGTTTACACATCTGCCCTTGTGTAACACACTTTTGCTTTCGAACAGTGGGTTAAAATGTGATTTCAATTGTAGAACACTTTTTACACCATTTTTTATTAACACGGTTGGTCAAAAATGATTAATATGATCCTGGAAATTTTTAATAATGTGATTTAGCTTCTGAGATAATTTTGACTAGGGATGGGCAAAAAATATTTCTCTTGTTCACATTTGTACAAATTCAAACATTCACAGGCAAATCGAAAGAGGCCTAACCCCCATTTACTGACAAATCAAATGTATCCAGCTTTCATCAGAGCTTTATGGGAGAATCAACTCTGAGTCTGGGTTTTACTTACATGTCTGGATGCTTCTTTTTTTAATTGTTTTTATTGAATATTAAATATATTAATGTAACAAGAAAGACAAGAAACATGAGAATAAAGAACTAGTAACACAACATGAACTACAAACTAACAAGACACTAGTAATAACAATAAAGTTACAATAAAGAATCTAAAACACATTATATAAACTCTAACAGGTTGTCTCAAATAATGACATAATAATATTAGTTCACTAACTGATCAAAGAACAATTTAGATTGAGAGTCTCCAGGAAGTGATTGGTAGTAAGAGTCCAGGAAAGGGGTCCAAGTTTCTGTGAAGGATTCTTTGACCTCTATAGCTCTAGTACGTGCAATTTGAAAAGTTATAAGTTCCATCAGGAGCAGTTCCCAGACTTTCCGGAGCCAACGTTGAATCATTCCTATTGAAGAGTTTTTCCACCCTGATGAAATTATATGCTTTGCTGCGATAAAGAAGAAATTCAGTAATGATTTATGTTTAATTAATTTGTCTAGATGCTTCTTCATACTTCTATAAATTAAACAGGTACAATACCCTTGCAAAAAGCATAGCAGAATATGGAGTGTTAGCATAATTTTACTATCAAACTCATTCTTAATACTAGATAGCATCAGATTTGTGGAAACCTTGCTGCAAATTCTGTGTCAAGGGGCCTGTTTGCACCTGCTTGTCAGGGATGGTCTCACATGCTCTGGGACACTCCACCTACGTGGTGCAGGAGCACCTCCATTCCAGAGTGTCTAGGGATGTCTAGGAGTAGCCCCAGTCCTCTGAAGCTATGGAAGTTTTTAACTACTCCTCAACTTCCGTGGGAGCTGCTGGGTTGCTCCGGGTCAGCTCCCAGAAGGAGCATTCACACACTTTTTTCTGGAGTGAATGTTGCATGTGAGCAGGGCATCTGTGCAAATGTGTACCATAGCCCCAAATGTGTACCATGGTCATGGTGATCAAGCTGGGCTGAAACTTACCATTTACACTTCAAGTGCTGGTGTTCAGTTTCAGGATTGCCCCAAGATTTGATGTGCAAGGTATTCCGGTTTGCCCCATCTGGGATGATGTTATTATACCACTTCATGCCTGCCTCTCTCTCTCTCTCTCTCTCTCACGCACACACACACACCTCTTGCCACCACCATTACACCCTCCTCAGAAGTTCAACTGAGGCTCCCAGAGGTGTGCATTCAGATGGAGAGTCCACACCACATCACAAATTGTGGGTAATCACAGGAGAATTGACCACACTTACACCTATAAACTGATGAGGGTCAAAATTCTGTGACAGACTAGGAAAGAGATCTTGGGGTTCTGGTGGTCAGCTCAATGATGGTCCACTCAGTTTGCAGCAGCAGTGAGAAAAGCAAATTCCATGCTAGGAGTAATTAGCGAGGAAACAGAAAACAAGCTGGCAGCCATCACTGTGCCTCTTTATAAATTTAAGGTGAGGCCACATTTGGAATATTGTGTGCAATTCTGATGACCACACCTCAGAAAGGATATTGTGAAATTGGAAAAGATGCAGAAAAGGGCAACCAGCATGATCAAGGGGCTGGAACACCTTCCTTATGAAACCAAATTCCAACATCTAGGTCTTTTCAGTGACATTTATGGCTACGTTTCCATTAGCCATTTGGTCCAGTCTGAATTCAGCTCAAGGACCCTATGTCCCAACACTTTGGACAGGATTCCCCATTTCTGGGGACTAAATATCTGAAAATCCAGGGAATCCCTGTTTGGATTTTAACAAGACTCACTGCAGAATCCTGTTAAAATCTGAATAGGTGTGATAGGGGCACAGTGAGTTGCTTTGTCCCCATGATGGATTAGCTTCTCACAGTGCTACAGTTAAACCATTTTAAAAGGCTTATTTGTTAAAACGATGTATGGAGATTTCCATGAAGACTCCATATACCATTATGTTCTCACCTCCTGCTCCAGAGGTAACCCACATGTGCTTCAAGCAAGTTACCTCCGGGCTATGTCCTTGGGATGCCGTCCAAGATCAGGCGGAAGTAAGCAAAACTTTCTGTCACACCACTGCCCTGCCTCATCATTCTCACATCTTATTTCACCAGCTGCTCTGTCTCCCAATATGTTAGCCTGGGTTTCAAGCTTTTTATAGAAAGAGCCGTTTACAGAAACAGCAGGCAGGAGAAAGAAATGTCAGTCACATGCATATATTCTGGGGATAGAGGGTTAGCTACTTCATGCAATGCCAAAAAGAGAAAGCACAAAAGAATCATATTTTATGTTTTCCTGGCATTTCTCCCCAGCATGATTGATTTGCCCTGAAATTTGGATCACACAACTGAGAAAAATGTTTGTGTAAATTAGCTGAACATTCCTTGAATTAATGAAATGTGGTCTTGTCCGTGTCCTAGATTGTTGGATCATAGACTTTTAGCATTCAAGAGAAAGTGTTATTTAAGCAGCTTTTGTAATCTGGGAAAGGTGGTTGTTGTTTTTCCCCTGAACATTATTGAGCACTTCCCTAGGTCAAAGAAGAAATTCAAGCTTCATATGGGATTCATATGGGATTGAACATTAATATCCAATTTCAAATCCTACTACATTTGAAGGGGATCTATTCAAAGAAATATGAATTCTCTTGCATTCAATTCAATACGAACTGAACACATACAAAAATTCAGGTGCATCCCTAGCCACAACCCATCCAGTCCAGCATTCTGTCTGACAGTGGCCCACTTCTCAAGCAGAAGGCAAAGGCAAAACCTTCACCTGCTCTTGAATCCCTTCAAACAGACTGTAGAGGGATCTTGCCTGGAGATGGTACCTAGGAATCCATTCTACACTTGTCCTTCACAAATTTATCCAACCCTTTCTTAAAGTTATCCAAACTGGCTGCTGTCACCATATCTTCTGGTAGTAAATTCCTTAGAACAATGACCCTCTAGATCAGTGGTTCTCAACCTATGGGTCGCGACCCCTTTGGGGGTCAATCTACTCTTTTATAGGGGTCGCCTAAGACCATCAGAAAACACATAGGAACCGAGACACCGCTCCTCTATCTGTCTCCCGGCACGTCCACCCACATGCACATACACACACATATGAGTACCTAGCGTGATGACATCATTGTACCAACCCCATCACATACACCCCATACAAATACAGTGGAGAGCAGCTACTGTGTAGAAAGCAGCAGTATTGGAGGTAAAACAACATTTTATATTCAACTGTGGTTGATGTGAATACTATGCTTTAATTGTTCAATTTGTAACAATGAAAATACATCCTGCCTATCAGATATTTACATTACGATTCATAACAGTAGCAAAATTACAGTTATGAAGTAGCAACGAAAATAATTTTATGGTTGCAGGTTAGGGTTAGGGTTAGGGTTAGGTTGGGGGTCACCACAACATGAGGAACTGTATTAAAGGGTCGTAGCATTAGGAAGGTTGAGAACCACTGTTCTAGATTCTAAGGGCGTCTCCACACTGGCCTCTAAAATGGATTTAGAGCCACATTAAGGTAAGATTAAGGACCTTACTTTATGCGGCTTCCGCATTAGAGGCCAGATTAGAGGCCTTTTGAGGACGCCGCATCCTCATTTTGGTGCACAAGACTGGTTTCTTAAACCAGTTTTGCCACTGAAATCCTACCTGCTGTAAGACCTGAAAAATTAGGTCTTACATCTGGCTTTTCCCCTTAAACCATTTCGGAAGCAAACGCTTCCAAACATGGCAGGGTAAAAGCCAGATATTCCAGTGCCCGCCATCTTGGGGAGGGCGGAAGCAGGCTGGTTTGCCTGCTTCTGCCCTACCCAGCGCGCCATCGTGGCTTATGACAGGCACGGGCAGAGGATGCCTTTGCCCTACCAGGCATCAAAGCGATGGGCATCCCTGACAGGCAGTGATCCTCAATTGCCAGAGAGGAGGGGAGGCAGATGGCAGCTGCCTCTGTTCCCTGCCCCCCTGCTGCCGCCACCGAGACACTGAGATCGAGGGTGGCGGAGACGTCTCTGCCACCATCCAATCTCTGAAGGTTGGGCATGACAGGCGGCATTGGTTGCCTCCCCAGTGATGGGGCAGCCTCCTCAGGAAGAGGGAATGCAGGCCTCAGCTGTCAGAGACGGAAAACCAGGCTTTCTCTCTTTGACAGCTGGGCCCTCCCACCGGCCTCTGCGATTGGCTCCATCAGAGCCACCATGGGGAGGTCGGCAGCCAGCTTTCCCAGGTTCCCTTTCACCGGAGAAGGCACAATTGTGCCTTTTCAGGCAAAGGGAATTTGCGGTCTACCCACCCGCACCCTGCCCAGGGTTGCACGCACGATCCACGCCTTACCTCGTCACTGCTGGACTGCCTCTGGCAGCAGGAGACCCGGCATGACACGCGTGCCCGTGCGTGGGGCTTCTCATTGGCCAGCCGCCCTCCATTTTCTCGGAAAAAATGGTTCGCCGGAAAACGGATCTTTATAGATCTGGGGGTTTGGCAGCAGATACAGAAAGGCCCTAAAACACTTTCCTTTGTGGTCCCAATTCTCCTGCCTATCACTTTCACAGTACCCCCTGATCCTAGTGTTTCATGACAGAGAAAATATTTTTTTCTCTAGCCAACCTCTTCTACACTATGCCTGATTTTATATACATCGATCAGGTCACCTCTTAAACATCTTTCAGTGTTGAAGATGTTCGGATATTGCAGCTTGATTTGGTAAGCTATGAATTCAACCTTATCGAATCCACTTGATTGTTCTGAACAACTTTGCGTGGCAGATTTTCATTTCATGTCATTTCATAGCTGGCGCAAAACGAGCGACCTCACGAATATAGCACATTATTTCTGGACCACTAGGTGGCATTGCTTTGTAGCTTTCATGAAAGCTGATTTATATTAGACCCTGACAACAGATTAGAAGAAAGAAGAGAAGAAATACATTTAAGAAGTAGAGGTGTGCACAGAACAGTTTTACCGATTTGCCCTGAGCAAGAAAAAAAAAAGCAAAACCCCTGAACCAATTTGAGTATTTCATTAAAGGTAGTTTTATTTGTTAGCAGGAAAGCCAACTATTTATTATTACTGTTATTGTTATTTCCTTAATTCTAGGCCTCTGAAAATCCCAAACTTTAGAATTCTGGATATAAGTTTATTAATATATCTGAGGATATTTAAATCTCTGCAGCCACTCACAGCAGTGGATGTGAATGAATCCATAATGGTGCTCACCACAGTAGAAATTTCTTATTGCTGCTTCATGGGTAGAGCAAGCAATCACGTGGTTTGAAAATAAGGAACTTTAGATGACTCCAGTGCTCAGAAATCTCACCCATCAAGAAGTCCCCAAGACTGAAGAAGTCACATGCTGAGAATTAACATCTATCAGGTAAAACTGAAAGTTGCACTGAAGGTAACCCTTTAACAGTGTCTAATTGCACCCTAAGTTTTGCAATTTCTGTAGAAATCGGCATGGCCGTGGATTCATGGTAGAGCAACTGCCCGGGCATCAGATTGGTTAGTCTCCAAAATCTCCTCAGAATAAAGGAATGGCAAACCACTTAGGTATCTGCCAAGAAAACTGCACGAAGATGCCTATATCACAAAGAGGACTGGCATAGCAGCTACCTGGAAAAGAGAGCATTTTTCCCTAAACAGCCATGGCAAACTGTTTCTGTATCTGCCAAGAAAACTATATGGAGGTATCTGCAATGTCATGAGGAGTCAAGCCCAAGTCATTGATGATATGGTTTTGTTTTATTCTATTCTTTAATTTTGTTTTAAAATGTACATGTACAATATCTGTTTTATAAGCCATCAAGAGAAACGTGAACACATGATCTTCCTTTGCGGAGAGGGGCATAAAATAAGCATATTCAACAGCCCCTTAAAGAGAGGAGCCCTTCCAAGCCAGGACTTTTCTCTTATAATCTTCAAAATATTGTACTGTCCTTTGCAAGATAGGTCATCTGACTATCTTAGCATTCCACCCTCTGATTCTATGACAAGTACTTCCTAGCAGAGCATAATAGATGTGAGAAAATCATCAACCTAGCGCTGGCCAGGGGGCAAGGTGTCCACTTGCCCAATGCCAAGCATGAATGATTCCACAGCCGATCCAGTCTGGAGAACTAAGCATAGATGTGATGTTGGGGTCAGTGCATCACTGATGAACTCTGCCTATTGCCCAGGACAGGGCTCTCCAGCCAGGATTTTGGCTCTGTGCATGCTGTTCCATGTGCAAAGACATTCCAGAAGCATTTGGTGGGCCACTGTGTGCGCCGGGATGCTGGACTAGATGGGCTGTGGCCTGATCCAGCAGGGCTTCTCTTATGTTCTTATGAAGTCTTATTATGCCAAGCATTTCAAAGCCAGATTGTAATCATCTCGGTGAAAACACTTAAGTGTCCAGGTAATTCATTCAAAAACCCATGAAAATATAAAAGGTCACAGTTCAGTGGTAGAAGGTTTGTTTGGTATGCAGGAAATGTTTGGTTCAACTCCTAGTATTGCTGATTAAAAGGATCTGGGCGGCAAGCCTGGGAAATGTTGCTTTACTTCAGTCCCAAGGGAGTAAAAAGAAAACACTGAGCTAGATTGAACAGCCATCTAAATCAGAATACAGTCAAGGAAGAAAGTCCATGGATCCTTGTCCAAGAATCTTTGGCTGCATCCTAATGTCAGTCACTTATTCCTCTAATCATTGGATATTCCAGAATATGCATGCTGTGTTCCAGAATATCCAAAGATAGCAGAATAAATAAGCATTGTCTGGATGCAGCTTTTTTCAAATGTAGTTTTTTTAGCACTTTTATGCCATTTAACAACCTACTGGACCTCCTACCTGAGTAACTTTCCTCGATCTAATCAAATATATCCCTGAATTTTATACTGCAAACACAACTTTGAGCAATTTACCCTCATTCATAATTCTCCTCCATACACAGGCAGTTTGGACTAGTGGTTAGGGAGCCGGACTCTTGTCTGGAAATACTGGGTTTGATTCCGCACTCCCCCATGAAGCCAGCTGGGTGACCTTGGGCTAGTCATAGCTCTCTTCTTAGCTCGCACAGCCCCACCTGCCTCACAGGGTGTCTGTTGTGGGAAGAAGAATAGAAAGTTTTGTCAGCTACTTTGAGTCCCCTCAAAGTAAGAAAAGTGGGGTAGGCCAGGTTCACATTGACCAGACCAGTATGGTGCAACCTTACCATACTAGACTAGTCAGGTTAAGGAGTGCTGGTCAGGAGTGCTGGTATAACCCTGTACCTGGCCAGCAGCGCTGGCAGTGTAAATGGCTGCCCCAGATCACAAAGGCAACTTCTGAACCAGCAATCGTGTGCCAATCTGGACACAGCGAATGAGTGTGTGGCCACAATCACAAACCCATGTCCCCTTGCAGCACCCAGAAAAGGGGTGGAACCCCTTCCCAGGAGTGGCCAGGTGATTCTGGTCAGCCTGTGGGCTGTTCTTTTAGTTGTCTACAGCTGAATCACTTCAGGCAGGGCTTAGGTACCTCCGGGTGAGATGCACTCAGCAGCATTCATGTGCAGATAGGCCCGACCTGCAAGCAGATAGGAGCACTCTAGCAGATAAGCATGAAAAGGCATTTAATTGGGACTATGCAGGCTGCTGGTATTCATTATGACACCTGCTTAGCCCTCAAATCTCTTGGATCGACGTGTGAGTAGCATTTCCCTTTTTGTTATCTTTTTGATTATATCTGTTTCATTTGTCTGGCCGGAAGGGATTATATGTCCTCCAACATAATCCTTGGATGGTCCCAGAACATAAAGGCTGAGGGACTTAGCCCTTCTTAATGTTCAGAGCATAAAAAAATTCTGATGTCCCATTTTTGTTTCCAAAATAATAGAACCCTGGCTGGCAGCTGTGGTAGGGTAGATTCAAGGATCAGAGTGCTAACAGAATTCCTTTCACCTCATTTTCAGTTCAAGAGAACATATGAACTCCAAAGTTTGAGGAAAGGGAAAGGAACATTTGGGTACAAGTGAGAAAGGCCCCGTCTTCACGGCATCGTTATCTCGAATTCAAAACGTTTTGAG
>MTQE01002217.1:789037-804660 GCA_014337955.1 Aspidoscelis marmoratus | reverse complement strand
GGGAGGGGACAATGCTGGGAGCTTGATGGAAGGTGCTCACCCAGCTTCCTGTTGGAATATCCTCAGAAGAACTACAAGGTATTAATACGAACCGGTCAAAAGCACTCCTTCATATGATCACCAAGTGCCAAGCACAGCTCAAGGGCACCCAGCAATATCTCCTACAACAATATTTCTATTACAGGTAAATAACTTAGTTTAGGAGGATACTTTTTTTAAAAAAAATTAATTTAGAAGAAGAAGAATTGGCTTTTGAACCCCACTTATCTCACCCTTTTTAGGAGGATTCAAAGTGACTGACAAACCTTCTGTTCTTCTCCTCACAACAGATACCCTGTGAGGTTGGTGGTGCCGTGAGAGCTCAGAAAGAGAGCCGTGACTAACCCACGGTCCCCCAGCTGGTTTTGTGTATGAGTACAGAATCGAACCAGGAGACTAGATAAGAGTCCAACACTCTAACCATACGACCAAACTGGCTCACTGTGATCATACTGTATTCACACGTGACAAAAACAAAAGCACCTCAGAGACAGTAGTGTGTGACACTTGCAGATTCATTCCATCTCTAATCCACCTTTTCATGACAGAAGAGGCAGGATTGGTATGTGAATAGTCCAACCTCAGAACCATCTCTAAGCTGTCTCTGAGTTGCCTCAAAGATGCTATTTTTTTTTACTACATGTGATCATAGACTCAGATATTACAAAAGAATGAAGAGAACTTCAACTTTAATCCATAGCAATGTGACGCCCTCGAAACCACAAGCTTAAGGGAGTTCTCAACACAGCCAAAAGGTATGCTCCCAAGTATTAATGCTGTTACAATGCAAGTTATTCCATGAAGGAAAGCTTCCTTCAAAAAGTGAAAAGGCTACCCTAATGAACAAAGGCAAAAGAAATGCAAACATTCACCTTTCTTAAAAATGAGCACACAATCAGGAATGCAAAATTATCTGTTTAATAGATTTCCAAAAGACACAAACACAAATAGTAAAAATGACTGGATATATTTAAAACAGAAAACCAGCTAGAGGGTTCATTGGTTACTTGGATAACAAAAAAGTCCGGGGTTGCTAAAAGAACAAAGTAGAACTGCAAAAAACTAAATAACTTCTTACCATATGTCTTCACTACATGACAGCAGCATGGCTATAGATTCTGTCATGCCTGCTGGCCTTTCTCACAGATCTTGCCTTCCCCCCTTTGTGGTGGTCGACTTTGGTATGGTGATAAGGCATTTGGAAAACTGAAGGATGTTTTGAGAGCAACATTTGAGATAATGGGAAACAACAGGCATCAGACAGGAATGCAGGTTGAATATATGCCTCAGCACTTCTTGGCTGTTGTGTTCTGTTATCAATAAATGAAGCCTGTTTGGATTCTTCTGAAGGGGATATGGGGTGGTGATTCTGACACTAAAGAATATCTGAGTCTCAAATGATTTT
This sequence comes from Aspidoscelis marmoratus, assembly GCA_014337955.1. Lineage (NCBI taxonomy): Eukaryota > Metazoa > Chordata > Lepidosauria > Squamata > Teiidae > Aspidoscelis > Aspidoscelis marmoratus. The sequence goes on along the minus strand of MTQE01002217.1, from coordinate 803,216 downwards.
CTCAAGCAGGAAATCTGATAAACTGAAAAGAAATAGTAGGCCTTTACTAACTACTAAGGATGTGCACCACTGGGGAACCTGAATTTAATGAACTTCTGGGAAGGACTCAGTCTCTGCTGACCAATCACCTGGAAGTACTGGAGTATGTGAGGAAGTGGCAGGGCAGCAAGTAGACTTCTGCATTTGGTTATATAAATAACAAACATGGTAATCTAATTGCCCCTTCTCCTCTATGGACCCCAGGACTTTGGAGTTAATGGCCAAGTAAATTAGGAGCACAGTAAATCAGGGATATGCAAGAATATTTGAAATATTCATTACTTGATTGAATTCGGCTGAATTCGGGCATTCCAATTCGACTCGAACATCCAGATATTCGTTTTTTAATATTTAAATGAATACGAATATTTCAAATCATTCATTTGAATCATTCAGACATTCATATGTGTATGGATACGTGTGCACTACATACATATCCATTCACATCTAATTTGTATCTGTACATATTCGTACAGATACATACAGGATGTGTATGGATACAAATGAATGTTGTCAACAATGGTATCAAATTCATATCAAATATTCAAACAAATAGGTATGAATGTATTCGAATCAGCTTGAATTTTAATACATTCATTTTTTCTCTATTAATACAAATTCAGACATTCAAACATTCAATTTGAATTGAATCAAATGTTGAAAACTGCATTTGTGCACACGCCTACAGTAAATGCAGAATCTATAGTGGCACTGGAGTGATCCTCAGTGATCCTACCCATTTTTTTGAACATTGCAAGCAACTCACCAGTTCCACACAGATCAGAAAAGAACAGCTTAGGGGCAGTGAATTAACTAGATAACTAATATAGTTTTACTTTTGTTTTTGTTTGCTTAGACAAAGACATTAAACACAACACACAACCATTCTAAAAAAACTTGATAAAGAAATCAAGTACACCACAACATTCTTATAGAGCTTGATTGAGTATTTTTACATGTTCCTTACTGCAAACCACCAAGAAGACTTTTGCTTATTTCACTGCTCCAACAAGTCTATAAATTTGCTTGTTTTGACAATCCAGCCAGAACTTGGAGCAGCCTCTTCTACCTTACTCAATTTCTCTCTCTTGTAACTGGGATGTGGGGTGGGAGCTTTCCTCTTTTCTGATAGCTCCTCGTCAATCATGGACCTTCAACAATTCTGTATACAGATGACACTGTATTTTCTATATTAGTGAGCGTTCTGGATTTATAACCTTTCAGCAATGCCTGGATTAAACAGAAGACTGTTTGACAAGGCCAGCTGAGGGTTGTGAAATGTATTCCATCTTGGAAATTTAGTACTGTTGACCTCCCAAGTGGAGGAAATAATGCTCCCCAGAAAGCAGAGAATGTTTTGCCAAACAGTCACATGATGGGGTGCGCGTTTCCTCTCCGTTTAAAATGAAAAAGACTAATTTGAAGCTGAAACCCGGAATACTAGATTGGCAGTCACGTTCCTTTTCCACACTGCTAGCGTTCCTCCGGACCATTCCCTCAGGCTGTCACCTCAGCCATAGAGGAAAACACAATTAAAAAGTCAATAACCAAAGTGTAGAAACATTCCATTTTGGGACTATTTCATCCATAATATCTTACTTCTCAGAAGAATGAAAGCAGCTTGTGAGAGAAGCTTTAGAAGAAAGGGCAGGATAGAATTCAGAGGTTTTCATTACCCCTATAGTCTTCCACTACCAATATGAGGTTTTTTTGTGTGTGTCCACATTTCTATGAACTACTGTGTTAAGCTGAATTTCCAGCAAGAATGCATAAATATTATTTCTGGACTGCACCTCACTGAAGTACAATGATTTAGGCACCAAAGCATTTCGAAAGCTGCTCCCGTGAGGGCCATTTCTCTTCCTCTTTCCCAGAAGTCACTGTTGTCCTGCACTGCCCTATTGCCTGATAGGGGCAATGTGTACAGACCCTAACCCACACATGTACACTGGGAGAGAGGCACAGAGGCATGTCGCTGCAGATGATAAACATCTACTCAACTTTGGACAGGATCAAACGCCCGCATCGAGGCCTCACTCCTTTCGCTCACATCAATATCTCACAGATTTTCTAGCAATCAGACATAAACCTTATAGCATGATTGCCAAGGAGTCAGCAGGGGTGACTGCTCCATTAAAACACAGTGGGTGCCGCCTCCACAAGCGCATTGACTTGGGATGTGCACAATTTTTTTTATTCGATTCATATCGAATCGAATGCAAGAAAATTCATATTTATTCAAATAAATCCCTTCGAATGTGGAAGGATTTGAATTTTATATGAATTAAATACAAATGTTAGATACGAATCCCATATGAATCCATAACAAAGCTTCACATGAATGTACTGAAACATTCTATTCAATTCGAATGTCAATCTCCAAATGGGCCAACATTCAATTTGAATTTTAATGTCCAAATTCAGCTCAATTTGTATGAATTTTGAATGTTACAAATATTCATGAATATCCCTAAGACTGACACACAATACCATCCTGTCCCCTTTTTTTCTAACCTTTCCTTCATGCTAATTAACCAACCGCAGACTAGGTTTTAAAATTACAGCCCATGACATGACATTTTGGCTGTAAATCTAATGTAAATCTATTATCTCAGTTCTGACTGGCTTATATCCTAAATGGTTCAAGGAAGTAAAAACTAAAAGGGATTATGAAAGGTTCCAGAGGAATCTCTTGACATTGGGTGAGTGGGCATCAAAGTCACATATGGGCTTCTTGCACATTGGAGCAAAGGACCCCAATTATACCTATAAACTGATGAGGGCTGAGCTTTCTGGAACATACCAGGAAAGGAATTTTGGGGTTCTGGTGGACTGTTCAATGAAGGTGTCCGCCCAGTGCACAGCACCAGTAAAAAAAAAGAAGAAGAAGAAGAAGGAAAGGGAAAATAAGTCAGCAAAAATAGTTGTGCCTCTTTATAAACCTCTGGTGAAGCTACATTTGAAATAGGGTACAATGCATCTTCGTATTCTGTTTGAGATGCCCAGAAGCACTTGGTGGGCCACTTTGTGAGACAAGATGCTGTACTAGGTAGATCATGGTCTGATCCACCAGAACGCCACTTCTGTTCTTATATCTATTTTTTTTTTCTGGTCCTACTTTTTAAATTCTGGGGCCACCATTTTCAGTTGAACAATATAGAACAAAGTCTATAAACTGATGGGGTCTGAGCTTTCTGCAACACATCAGGAAAGGGAACTCGGGGTTTTGGTGGACAGTTCAATGAAGGTGTCAACCCAGTGTGCGGCAGCAGCGAAAAAAGCAAATTCAATGCTGGGAATAATTAGGAAGGGAATAGAAAATAAGACAGCAAGTGTCATTTTGCCCCTTTATAAATCTATTGTGAGGCCACATTTGGAGTATTGTGTACAATTCTGGTCACCACACCTCAAAAAGGATATTGTGGAACTAGAGAAGGTGCAGAGAAGGGCAACCAGAATGATTAAGGGTCTGGAACACCTCCCTTACGAAACCAGGCTGCAACGTCTAGGCCTCTTCAGTCTGGAGAGACGGCGTTTGAGAGGGGACCTGATTGAAGTATATAAAATTATGCATGGTATAGAAAGGGTGGATAGAGAAAATTTCTTTTCTCTATCGCACAACACTAGAACCAGGGGGCACTCTATGAAGCTGATGGGTAGGAGAATAAGGTCTGACAGGGGGAAGTATTTCTTCACCCAGAGGGTCATCAGCTTATGGAATGTGCTGCCGGAAGAGGTGGTGACAGCTACTAGTCTAGATGGCTTTAAGGTAGGGTTAGACAAATTTATGGATGACAGATGTATCAATGGCTACTAGAACGAATGCCTAGATGCATCTTTCAGGCTGAGGGGGGGGAGGAACTGGGGCACTTCTAAGGCCATCTGCTGGGACTCGAGAGCAGGAGAAGGTTTGTCCTTGTCTCTGCTTGAGATGCCCATGAGCATTTGGTGGGCCACTGTGTGCGACAGGATGCTGGACTAGATGGGCTGTGGCCTGATCCAGCAAGGCTTCTCTTATGTTCTTATGTTCTTATGTTCTTCCTTCCATTTCACTGGTAAGCCTGCTCAATTCCATCTGAGGTTTGCAGGAGGCTCAGGGTGCCTCTAGACCTGTGATGGCGAACCTTTTGAGCTCGGTGTGTCAAAATTTGCAAGAAAACCTAGCTTAACTCGGGTGCTATGTCACATCTGGAAATATCCATAATTTTGTGATATTTGTAGCTCTAGTAAAAAAGTTATATTTTGGATATATGTATTTTATTAAAAGCAAAAACAAATAATTCTTTACATTTGCTAAATCTTCAATTGAAAGTTGGTATTTCGTACACTTCAAGAATAAGCAAGCACTACATGCCCAGGTGTCAAGGTGACCATGTGTGTTGCCCAAAAGGGCTTGGTGTGTCACCTGTGACACGCGTGTCATTGGTTGGCCATCACTGCTCTAGACAGAGGAAAGCTTCACAGCCACTGTGGACCCGGCAGACACGTGATTTGTCATGTGACCACTGATCAGCAGCAGGGGTGGAGCTACAATAGGGAAAGTTTAACGTTGCTGTTTAATTAGCAGCTTTTAACTTCCCTGACCTGGAGGGAGGAAAACGTGAAATATCAAGCTTCCCGTCTGAATGGCAGACTATGGCTCTGCAGGTACTGCATTGTTCCTGTGTAGCTTTCCCCCATCCTATGAGGATGACGAGAGATGGCTGCAAAGGGAATTCGGAGCTTGAAGTATGTCCGGAGTCACGCTAAGTATGCCTCAGTCTAGAGCCTTCTGTTGAAAACTTTCATTTTAGACAATTCCTTATAAAATTTCAAGTTTTGTGCCCTGCTTGAATACTACCTTTTTTGTTTTATTTCTAACTAATGATGGGTAAAAGCTCTATATTTTCTGTCCTGAGTGTACATCCGGGTTTGTTTTTCCCTCAGCTAGACTCAAAATGAAAACACTGGTGCTTTTTAGAGAATTTTCAAGGCTGTTTTTATCAAGTGGCTTTTTGCACGAGTTGTGGAATATGGGAATATAAGTTGAGTCTCCAGGGACTGAGCCACTCATACCAAAATACAGGGCTGCAAAATTAAAACCATCAACTAACAGTATAATCACAACATGAATCTCTTACATTGCATCCAGGCGAGAGGCCTATTCAGACTTGGCCGTATTCCAGAATAGATCTTAGGACAGGGATGTCATCCTCATGATAATACAGACTCTGACAGGCCTCACCCAGGGCCTGCCATAGACTGCACTAGCATGTCACAGCAACCCCCTATTCCGGAATATATTCCCGAATAAAGCCAAGTGTGAACAAGCCCAAGGTCAAAACCCCATAATTATTTAGTAATTGTTCCTGATTTGCCAGACACGATCATGGTGCTCCCAATACAAACCCAAAATATAGACCCCATTTACCAGGTTATTGTTATTGGAGTAACATTAACTGTTGTAATACAATATCCTGTTATTCCATAATTACAGCACTATCTGGAATGCTGTTCAAGAAGTGCATAGAAACATATGGCTGGACTTCTCTCACACGTCATGTGATACTATCAGTCACCTTTACAGCACAATGGGAGGATTAGGTCATATGGAAAACATCTCATAGCACTCCACTGTCTTGACAATGAGCGATAACTCCGGATATGCTTTATATCGATAAATCCATAAACTGCAGAATAAATAAGTGATGTCTGGTGGTAGACTTAGTAGTCAATGGAAACTGACAAGCTCGCAGACCTCGGTTCTATTCTTCTGACACTATCTATTGAACTGTGCTGCCTTCCAAAATACGTTGCATGCAGAGTAAATCAGTATACTGAACCAGCTTTTTGACTTAACTTGCTCAACCTCCAATGAGAGTTGCTCAGAGACCCACCAGCTTCACAGGTCTCCGATTACCACTGCTTGTCAACAGCACAGCACAAAAACTACTGAAAGTTTTGTCAAGGCAGAAGTCAAAGGAGAGCGAAGTTGCACAGCATGCTAACAGGGCTTCAAGCTAGACTACAAAATGCTCGGCATTATCAACATCAAAACTGTAAGATATCCATTTCTCTTGTTTCCACGTTCTTTTTACTTCTTGCTATTCCATTAACATGCACAGACAGTCAAATCTGCTTTTCTCACACAGCCCAGCCTGTTGCGCCTATGACAAGATGAAGGGATGTGAAATAAAATCCTGTCATGTTGAGTCTCATACAGTCCATGTTAACCACTCTGAGACTGCAGTGGAGAGTGGCATAGAAACTGCTTTAATATATTAACACAGATGAAATAAAATACTGAAGTAGAGCATGTCAGTGCAGAAATTCTGTAACACTGATAACTAAAGGGTAAGTGATAGGGGTAAATAAAGTATATTTATTAAGACAATTAATAATGGCAGCATTATCTACCATTGTTTTAGGCTGGAAAGATAAAAGCAAATGGAGAGCAGATAATTGGTGGGAACAGGATGGTATTGGGTGTCAGTGGGCCAGATCACACATGAGTTTTAGGACAACCTGAATCATCCGGCAGGATGTGTGATTCATACGATTTTAAGCTAACATGAATTGCAGGATGGCCTACAGCCATTAGTCCATCCTAAAATGAAGTCCTCTTTAACCAGCAATGACACTGACACAGTCTCAGGCTGGCCTGGAATTCCAGTCCAAGTTCCACTTCCTCATGTGTGGGTGGTGGGATGGCCTAAAGGAGGCAGAACTGTGTTGTGGTGGGTGGCGCCCAGTATCTCCTTAGGCCAATCGGCACATGCAGAGTTCATGAGGCACCTCCCCTTCGACCAATCAGCACATATGGAGTTCGTGAGGCACCTCCCCTTTGGCCAATCAGCACACGTGGAGTTTGTGAGGCACCTCCCCCTCTCCTCAGTTTAGGGGTATGATTCTCCTCTCTAATGTTTTTTTCACAAATTTATTTTTCTTATTTAAATAATAATAGTTGCAAGGAGAAGAGAAGCACATAAAAAAGGAAGGGTGTGTGGGGAAGTGGAGGAGCAGGCTTTAAAATGAACTGCAAATACACCCCCTCACCTCCCTTGAGTGACATGAACGACATCCAATCAGAAACAAGATAGATGTGATGTAGCAAAAGCGGTGGGGAGTTAAGGGTTCTGTGGAGGAACACCAGGCTGAACTCTGTAGAAATGTGCGACCATGCAGCTGAAGGAGGAGTTGGCCTCTATCTATCCACATCTGACCAGCACTAGTATGAATTAAATTTGAATTCATTAACAGGCCGACCTGATTGGAATTCATGTGAACAGGGCCAGTGTTAGGGATGTGCACGGTTATTAACATACACTAATAGACAGAGGGTCGTTGTTCTATGGAATTTGCTGCCAGAAGAGTTGGTAACAGCAACCAGCCTAGATGGCTTTAAGGGTTAGACACATTTATGGATGACAGATGGATCAATGGCTACTAGAATGGATGCCTAAGTATGTCTTTCAGGCTGGGTGGACAAGCAGGATGCCTCTAAGACCATTTGCTGGGATTCGAGAGCAGGAGAAAGTTTAGCCCTTGTCTTCTGCTTGAGATGCCCATAAGCAATTGGTGGTCCACTGTGTGGAACAGGATGCTGGACTAGATGGACTGTGGCCTGATACAGCAGGGCTCCTCTTATGTTCTTGACGTAGAGGAAATATTACAGCAAGAAGTATGGGAAGTTATTAATAGTCTCCCCCTACATAGTGGAAATTGCAAGGGAATAAGAAGGAAGGGGGTGTTAAAAGATATGGAATGTATTGTAATGGAATAGGTGCAATTGGCAAAACTTGTATATAATTGTATGTATAAGTATTAATAAAAAAAATTAAAAGAAAACCTCTGAAGCTCAACTTCAAAAGATCTTTATAATGGACAATACTGCACCACTAATACACATCGAACACATTAGATTTATGACACACAAAACACATTCAGACTTATATTTAACTTACAATGACAGCCAACAAAAATATCCATCTTGAAGTTATTGTGCTAGCATTTAGGGTCCCCCAGCTGATCTTGTCTGATCTCAGCTACTAAGTATGGCTGGGTCTGATTAATTCTTGGACGGAAGATGCCTTGAGGATAATACATGCAGCAAACTGTGCTGGGAAGTGATTAAAAAAAACTTAGAAGGCAGTAGCACTTCCATATTACAGTGCTGTGGAAAAGTATTTGCTCCTTTCCAATTTCTTCTGTTTTTGCATACTTGTCATGCTAGTTTCAGGTTTGTCAGTCAAAATTCAGTATCAGGCAAAAGACAACCTGAGTAAACACAAAGTACAACTTTCAAATAATCATTTGAATATCTGAAACGCATAAGAAATAGTAACTGCCCCTTAGTTACAAAATGTCACACAAGACCCATCCAGGCTTGATTACTACCGGCCCTGTTGAATCTTAAATCACCACTACTCTCAGTTTTCTCCATTTTGAGACAATTGAATCATTGTAGTTCCCTGTAGTCCCAGAGCCTTAGAAATGGCTTGGTAACCCTTCCTGAGTGATATATTCCAATAGCTTGATTGTGCTTTACTCTGGATTATCCAAATAATGGAGATTAAGTAACTGCTGCCTGGCTGAAGCTAAAAAAATGTCTTTTTCATCACTTCTGGAAATTCTGTTGATTGGAGCATAGTGTGCTGCTTGTTGAGGCCTTTTAGCCTACTCCGCATTGCTGTAAATGTACTGTTCTTCCCAGAAGTGGCTGGTCTACTAACTCAGGAGTGCGGTGACAGCCCTCCCACTAGGTCTGAAGCCTGCACCAGCTCCCAGAGAGCCCATTTTGCTGGAGCAAACTATTGCCCCACAAAAAGGGTTCTCCATGGTATACCAGACCACAAAAGCATGCCAACCACATGTTCCACATGTTCCATTGTTCAACAGGCTTCCCCTAGCACAGCAGTAGACCTCAACGTGGAGGTCTAGTGTAACCTGTGCAAGGCCACCAGTTTCAATGCCCTAGTGTAGTCTACACTCCTCCTGTGCCGACAGTGTGCGTTTGGGGGGGGGGAGTGAGGCCTCCCATAATCCACACTAGAATGCAGAAGGGAGACTTCTATATGCCTACCTATCACAGGACAATGTCTCATGCAGAAAGGCCCAAAGTCCTGACCTGAACCCCACTTAGATGCTGTGACAGGACCTTAAACAGGCAGCTCCTACTCAAAAGCAAATCTGCAAAGAAGCACAGGCTAAAAATCCTCCAAAGCGAGACGAAAGATTGATTTCCAGTTAAGAGACATTTTGGATCGTAGTTGTTGCTGCTAAAGGTAGCACAACCAGCTATTAAGTTTATGGGGGATTTTTTCCCCCCAATGGGTGATGTTAGCAAGGAAACTGCCAAAAGTTGTTCATGCATTAGCCAGGGGTCAAGCTTAACAATGCTGTTTTATCTTTATGAAGGTATTTTTATTTCTTCTCTTCTTATATCATAAAACCAAACACAAGCAAACATACAGTAGTTTCCAGGTAATTAGCTTCTCCAGACCTGTACTAGACCAAAGCAGACGCCTTCTACATTCAGAGCACAATCAGGAAGTTCAGAAGAAAAGGTTCAATGGTAACACCAACCCCAAGTTGTTTATATCCTGGGTGCAGCCAGGCAGCTTAAAAACTCTTCCCTGCACAGTTGCTTCCCCTTGCCTCGACAGGACAAGGGAAAGCTGTGCAGGGAAGACAGAACTCCTGCAGAATTCTGTCCCATCATCCAGATGGGACAATCGAAACTCTGCAGTATTCTCTCTTCAGGTGAGGGAAAGTGCAAAGTTAAAAGGTGCTGGCAAAACAGTGGCTTTTAATAGCGCACTCTCCATGCTGCTGCACCACTGCTGCGGACTGATAGTCATGTGACCAGTCACCAGTCACTAGATCAGCAGCGGCTGCAAAGTTTTTGCCGCTGTCTGGAGGCACCCCATGTCTCTAACAATGAAAACATTACAATGGCACCAACAACATAATGGTTTTGTGTGTCGCTAGTAGGGGTGTGCACAAATGCAATTTTCAACATTTGATTTGTGACAAATCAAAAATTCAAAAATATCAAAATCTCATACGCATCCGTACACATCTCGTTTTCATCCCATATGCATCCAGTTTTCATCCCATACGTGTGTGTACGGATATGCACAAGATTCGTATGGATATGTATGTGATGCATATGGATACGTACACGTACAAATGTCTGAATTATTCGTACAAATAACTTGAAATATTTGTATTGGTACGAATACTAAAATATGAATCTCTGGACATTCGATTCATATGAGAAATTCCGCATTCGTACGAATAACTAATATTTTGAATATTCGTGCACATCCCAAGGAGTGCTCCAGGGATATGGCATACAAATTCACCTGCCCTTAATCAAACATCCTCAAGCAGCCCCAGAAGTACCCTGACTAGAGGCTGCAAAAACTACTCCCAGCGTGGTGGTGGAGGCTTCATCATCCCTTCCATCACATACAGATGCTTAAAGGAGAAGTCATGACTCATCAGATGTGATTTCCGTCCAGAATCGCTCCAATGAGGACCCAAACTGGCCAACCTCAGTAGAAATATCAGTGCTGAAAGAGTTGTTCTATGATATAGAAGTTCCCCTCATACAACTTTTTTTCCCCTCATACAACTTTCAGCAGAGGCAGCAAAGGGTGGTTATAGCAGAGCTTTGTTAAATCTCATGAGTCTTCTCCATTCAAGGGGATTGTTTTTCTTATTCTCACTAGTACTTCTCTTTTTTTGTTTTGTATTTATTTTTTAATTGTTGGATATAGAAAAATCATGTTGTTCATTATATTTGGCGTATTTTCTGATGTAATGATTGTATTTTGCTTTGTATTTTGTTTCCATTTGTTGTAAACCACCTTGGGCAAATGTTTTTTTGGAAAGGCGTTATATAAATAAAAAATGGAAATGGAAATATAATACTATCATCTCCATTTGAACATTACACCATATTTTAACATTTTTTTCTATTTCTTTTGTAAAAATTTTTGATCTGATCAAACAGGGCTGTTTGGGGGCATCCCTTTACCAGGGAGTGCCCATCTAGTCCAGCGTCCTGTCGCACACAGTGGCCCACCAAATGCTCATGGACACCTCAAGCAGAGACAAGTGCAAACCTTCTCCTGCTCTTGAATCCCAGCAAATGGCCTTAGAAGCATCCTGCTTGTCCCTTCAGCCTGAAAGATGTACTTAGGCATCAATTCTAGTAGCCATTGATACATCTGATGTAGGGGTGAACCTGATCCAGCAGGCCTCCTCTTATGTTCTTATGTGTGTCAACACACTCTTATTATTCATTCCATTTAGAAGATGATCCTCAGAGGTCTCCATATAATATAATAACCCCCCAATCAGTCCTATTTTCTTCACCTCATTTCCCTCCATTATTATATTATCGCCTATTGTATCAAACTATTTCCATAATCTTCTCTTTATTTTTCTGCAACCCCAGTATTTATTATATTATAGCCCATGCTATCCAGTGTACTTTAAGAGGCTCTTAAAACAAATTACACCGAGAGAATTTACAGCTATTCCTGTTTTATTTCTTCACGGCATTTTGCAAGTTTTGCTAATCTCAATATATCAATATTAATCTGAGCAATAAAATATTATCAAATGCCGTAAAAGAAAAGTGGGTCATGTGTTAAATACAGCTCCCTAGCCAGAAAACCAACAGAAACTTTGGCTCCATTTTGACTGAGTCTTTCTGAAAATGGATGGATTTCCTCATAATCACCCCATGTCCCCGAAAGAAAATGAATGGTGAATCCCGAAAAATGCACAGGAGACTGAATTTGCACATCTGCCCATCCAATAAAGCACAAGGAGAGAGTGCTATCTCTTTCATTCCTTTTCTTTTGCTCATGTACACTTTCAGTGACCACTTAAGGGTATAAGCCCGATTCCAGCCGCCCTTGCGATCCATCTCATACCACTACTTCGAAGTTATGCCTCCACTTTCAAATGTGCCTTTTAAATGTTTTACTCCCTTTATACCTTGGTTCTGTTGTGTAACTGTTAGGAAGAGACAAGGGTGGAGATCATGCCATTCTTAGAGGCAAAAACACAAAGGCATATAAATGCAAACCTTTCAGAAGGAAAAGCTTTAATTCTGCCCTTTCCTACAACCTTCAGGAGAGAAGAAATGAAACTTATATTTGCTTGCCTTTGGGGGCTGAGAAGGATATTTGGATCACAAAATGGAGAAAACTTTACTAGCAGGAAGATATTCATGATGCTGCCATTAACCCAGCAGGAGAAAACAAGGAAACCAAATCCAAGAACATTCTAGAAGGGAAAAAGAAGCACGTGCAACAGACAAATGTTGGGACAAGACCCAGGGAAATCGCACCTTCTTTCACTCCCTGCCGCATATTTTTATTAAAGCAATTCATAACACAGCTTTTAATTATTGTGAGAAGGGATTTAATGAACTCAGTCTTTGAAAAGATATTTCTTTGCTTCCAACACATCCAGACCCACTATCCAGTAAAGAACATGTGAAAATAATGAAATAATCTTTACCACGATTCACTGATTCAACGAATAAAAAGGTGGAGGATTCAAATCTGTGCATCTCTGCAGTGGCAGACAAGCGTATTTTAAACTCATAACAAAGCAGATTGAACCATTATGAGGGTACGTCCCTATGGGCATTTTAATCCGAATTGATTTCAAATTTGGTAAGGACCGTCCCCGTGATTTATGTGTTTAATCAGAATAGAATCCGAACTCAGCACCCAGCGTCCCCATGCAATTTCTTATTCCCGGATTTTATTAGGACTATCCTGCCAAAATCCAGAGGGAAACAAGTACTGATGAAATCAGGACTCCATCCCCTTTTTGGAGCCACGTCCGCTTATTTTTCCCCCACATGGGGACCAAACAGGACTAAACCAGGACTCAGAAAGCTACATGGGGATGGCTATATTTGGATTAATTGGCAGACACTCTATTCGGATTAAAAATAGTCCAAATGGGACTAAAAACATAGTCCAACCAGGACTAAACTGGGACTAAAAAAGCTACATGGGGACGCACCCTGAGAGTTTGCCCCTCACCTGCTCTTGCTGCCACTGTGTAGACACACAACAGTAGCAAACACAACCCACCAGTCTGCTTTGCATAAGTGTCGTGCTGGCAAAGCGCCACTTCCTGTGCATCAGAGGGCCCTCCGTATTTAGAGTTAAAAAATGAGGGGTTGAAGATGATGAGGGGTGAGACGTGGCCATTCAGAAAGCAGGAGTCCCAGCTTGGAGGAAGGAGAAAGTATGCTGCTGAGACACAGGAACAGCCTTAGACTGGAGATAGACCCAAGACAGAAAGACCTGCAGAAAGAAATCTCTTGGAAGAGGGCTCTTCAGACTATTTTAAAAGTTATTTATTTATTTATGTATTTATTTATTACATTTGTATACTGCCCTAGAAAGTCACAGGGCAGTTTGCAACTAATAAATAAGTGTTAAAAGTCTAAATCTAAAGAGGGCTTCACGGGATCCAGAAGATCTAAACAACTATCGTCCGGTAGCTAACATACCTTTTTTAGGCAAGGTACTAGAGAGAGCTGTCGCTGTTCAACTGCAGGCATGCTTGGAAGAAGCTGATTGTCTAGACCCATTTCAATCTGGTTTCAGGCCTGGTTATGGCACTGAAACCACCTTGGTCGCCTTGGTTGATGACCTTCTCAGGGAGAGAGACAGGGGGAATGTCACCTTGTTGGTTCTCCTAGACCTCCTAGTGGCTTTCGATACCATTGACCACGGTATCCTTTTGGAGAGGCTATGGGGTTTAGAAGTGGGAGGCAGTGCTTGGTATTGGTTTTCCTCCTATCTCCAGAACCGATCTCAGAGAGTAGTTATTGGAGATACTGAATCAACACCCTGGGAACTCACTTGTGGGCTTCCCCAGGGGTCAATATTAGCTTCCAAGTTATTTAATATCTATATGAAGCCACTGGGAGAGGTCATCAGGAGTTCTGGAGTGAGGTGTCATCAATATGCAGATGATACCCAGCTCTATCTCTCTGTGCCATCTGAATCAGGAGAGGTGGCTGAAATGCTTGACAGGTGTCTGGAGGCAGTAATGGGCTGGATCCCCAATAAATTGAAGCTGAATCCAGACAAGACAGAGGTGCTGTGTGTCA
>MTQE01002217.1:776246-788973 GCA_014337955.1 Aspidoscelis marmoratus | reverse complement strand
GTGTCACAGGGTCTCGGGTCCATGTAGTTGGGAAATACCCTGTCCTTGACAGGGTCGCAATGCCCTGGAAAGGACAGGTGCGTAACCTTTTTTGGACAGAGACGACTTGGCCACAGTCATTCATGCCCCGGTAACTTCTAGATTGGACTGTTGTAATGCACTCTACATGGGGCTGCACTTGAAGAAGGTTCGGAAACTGCAGCTAGTGCAGAATGCAGCTGCAAGACTGCTTACAGGGTCAGCTGGACAAATGCACATCACACCGGTCTTAAAAGAGCTGCACTGGCTGCTGATTCATTACCGAGCCCAATTCAAGGTGTTAATGTTGACATTTAAGGCCCTAAACGTCTTGGGCCCCAAATATTTGAAGGAATGCCTTCTCCCAGATCAGCCTGCCCATACCCTAAGATCTGGGGGGGAGGCCCTTCTCGTTGTCCCACCACCCTCTATAGTAAGATGGGTGGGCACTCGAGAGAAGGCCTTCTCAGTAATGGCCCACAGGCTGTGGAATAGCCTCCTCCTAGAGGTGCGTCAGGCCCCTTCACTATATACATTCAGGAGGGGGGTGAAGACGCACCTCTTTGCTAAATGTGGCACAATTTTCCCCCACTGCAGACATTAGTGTTTTATACTGTTGTATATATATGGTTTTATCTAATTGTTTGTTTGTTGTTGTGTTTAAATGTGCTGTTACCCACCCTGAGATCTTAGGGTATAGGGTGGGAAATAAATAAATAAATAAATAAATAAAATCTAAAAGTGGGAAGTGACATCTTAAACAGCTTGAAGCTGGGTCACTGCCATGCATGCCATGAAAAACACTCAAATTGTCTGGAGCCAAAAATGAGCCTTTCTGGACCAAGATCTTCATGGAGGGGAAGGAGGAGGAGGAGGAGGAGGAGGAGGAGGAGGAGGAGGAAGAAGAAGAAGAAGAAGAAGAAGAAGAAGAAGAAGAAGAAGAAGAAGAAGAAGAAGAAGAAGAAGAAGAAGAAGAAGAAGAAGAAGAAGAAGAAGAAGAAGAAGAATTGGCTTTTCTGCCCCACTTTCCCCACCCATTTAAGGAGACTCATTTAAGCTTTTCTATTCTTCTCCCCACAACAGAACACCCTGTGAGGTAGGTGGGGCTGTGAGAGCTCAGAAGAGAGCTGTGACTAGCCCAAGGCCACCCAGCTCGCTTCATGGGAGAGGGCGGAATCAAACCCGGTATTCCCAGATAAGAGTCGGGCTCCCTAACCACGGAGCCGTTATGGCACCATGGCATCAAACTGGCCATGTCTGGCTAGACATCGCTGTGCCCTTGTTGCACCACATTGGGTCTCCAAGGGGCCCGGATAGACACACTTCTGTGTTCCCGGATAACCTACTCCCTCCATGAGCACTCTTTAGACCACTGTAACCACAGAGAGGGAGCTAAGAGATGACTGGGCTTCCTACCAGATATACCTGAGGGTGCAGTGCTTTGTAGAGCAAATGGCCGTTCCCTGTGCTCAGCAAATACAGTATCAGGCAGAAACTCTGAAGTGGGAATAATTCCCAGCACCAGTGTAGTCACTGCCAGGAGCAGGAGCAAGCAGGACCATGGCACATTGCTGCTGGAGTACTTGACACTGCAACAGTCAGAGACCGATGAGGCAGCTATCTCTTGTTACTGCCCTCTTCCTGCTGTCATATGGATGCTGCCTAAACCGCACAGGGGCTAAAGTTTCAGATGAAGGCCCAGTTACAAAATAAATAAGTGCTTAAAATATTTCAACCCTCCCACACAGCCTCTCATGAATGAGGCTTTCACATTTCATCCTATTTTACACGTTTTACAGACCTCTGAGAGAAGCAAAACCCAGAAATTTGCATCCAAAATAACATGTAGCATCTCCCCCCAAAACAGCTAGGCAGAACAAGTAGCTTCCCAATTCCTCCCTTGGTGATCAGAAACAAAATCTCTTTGTTATTTACTTTTAATAGATTGAGACGTTCATTCCCTCTTAATCCTCCTGTCTGTTTCTCTCTCAGGCAAAGTTGGAAGCACATGTGGAGAGACGACTCGGTCCTGCAGAATTCTCTCACGCATATCTCCCAGAAGAGCACAGTAGTTTACCAAGGGCTCAAGAGCACAGCCAACATTAGATTTCCCAGTCTTATCCTAATGTTTTGAATAGGGAGGGAGGATCAGTAGGGAGGATCAAAAGGCTTTTTTTCTGTCCATACAGTAATCCAAGCAGAACAACCAGCCAATCTATTTATCTGAAACTTCTGTCCCTGCAAAGGCACCGAGCAAAGTTTTGCACACATCCAAGAAGATCAGAAAAGGAGCCTGTTCCACCCGATAGCACCGACTGGCCCCACAAAGTTCAAAATGGGCAGCATACAGGCAGAATTAAAAGCCAAACTCCCTCTACAGCCAACCATGTAGAACGGAGATCATTCCATAACTGGGCCCGCCACATCTAAAACCTTCTTAAGTGTCTCCACGCCTTTAGATAATCAAAACAATTATTACATGAATTGAAATCAGGAAAATTCTAATTTGTTCCAAGACCATCCAAAAACACTATAAATGTGTAATGCTATAAAGACTGCATAACCTGACAAAACAGAATGAGTAACAGTAATGTTATAGCTAAAATAAAAGAGTAATTAAAGATTTAGGCTCCTAATATCCAAGGTTAAGAGCATATGGATAATAGGGAATTAGTGTATACATCAGATGAGAAACTAATATGTACACAATACTTGCTCTGGAGTAAGATCAGTCAACAGAAGCCAGAAGGTGAGTCATGTCCCAAATCATCAAAACCTTTTCACTATTATACTTAACAAGTATCTATTGGACACTATTAACCACTGCTTTGGAAACAGAAGTTAACTATTTTCACTCAATATTAGCTTGAAGGGACATTAAAGGAGCAGATATTGCCCGTCAGTTTATTGGCTAAGATCCCAGCTATTCACAAACCTCTAGTCCAAATCCACTACACCTCACCCAAAAACTCCCCACCACCACTGAAAATTATTAGTCTGCACAATCTGTAATTCCCTCACAACAATCCTCTCTTTTTCTGTCTTCTACCCCTATGCAAAAGTTCTTCTCTTTCCTGTACTTTCCTCCTGTGCAAAAAGGTTCCTATGCATCGCTGCACCTGTGCAAAAGAGGTCTTGTGCAAATTTATTTCTGAGCAGGAATGTTCCTATACCTGTCTATTTTTAGTCCCATCTGTTTACACGTTTGGCCATTCCCATCCGTGAAGCTATAGTTAGGCTTGTTGCGCTGAAATCACATTTAGCAGCAGAAGTATGTAGTTTTGTTAGGAGATCTAAAGGAGCACACCTGAACGAAAACTATGAACTAAAACAAAAGAGCTAAACCCAGGAGCCATGTCCTTCCAAAACCATCTGCAAATATTAGACTTGAATCCTTTGCTAGCTGCCTCCAAAAGGAGGGATAAGGGAATGCGTTCTCATACTCCCCGGATTACCCCATCCAGCCTCCATAAATCTGCAACATGGACACTAGGGATTTGAAACATTTGAAATTCAATCGAATTCTGACATTTGAATTCGAATCCAATATCTATACATTTGAATTCAACATCTGAATGAATTTTTGAATCTCTCAAATCATTCATACGTATTATTCGGACATTCGTATGTGTATGGAAACATATGCATTACATACATATCCGTACACGTCTTATTTGTATCCGTACGTGTTTGTACGGACACATACAGGACAAAAATGGGATGCATACAGGATAAAAACGGATGCGTAAGGACATGTACAAATGTTGTCGACGTTCATATCTTCAAATAGGAATCGAATATTCGTACAAATAGATTTGAATGTATTTTATTCTAATCGAATGTGAATACATTCAAATTTTAAACATTCGAATAGATTCAAATCTTCAGATATTCTACTGCATTCGTGCACACCCCTAATGGACACATATTCAAAAAAAATGGGGGAAAATAATGTAATTGTTATGTGAAAAAAAAGCATTCTACAGAAAATGCAAACTGAGAGAAAAGTACTGCACACTGGACACAAGATTTCACATTTCAGAATGACTTTCAGGGAGCATAAACTAATCCACTTCTATGTTCCACTCTGATCAAGATCAATGAATCCATCCCATTTATGGACAGAGCCAGTAGCTACAGAAATTAAACTCATTGCATAGCTTCCCCTTTGTCTACCAACTAGATGAGCCACTGGTCCAATCCACAGCTACAAAGATGCTTCTAAGTTTTGTATCTTTAAAATAAACTTAAGGCTGCATCCAGACACTGGTTACATATTCCGCTATATTTGGATATTCCAGAATAAAGTATGGATATTACAGGATATTGCAGAAAATTCCAGAATATCCATACATTATTCTGGAATATCTAAACGCAGCAGAATAAGTAACCAACATTTGGATGCACCCCACGTCTTCAAGCAAATCCAGGAATAGCTTACTGTACTTCATGCTATAAAGTGAGAACCTAATACAGTTAGGCTGCATCCCCAAACGGCTTATTTGCCTCTCTAGTTTCCCTCTACCGTCACTCTATTCAAGTGGACTTTAAAAGTGCCGTGCAATTCTGGAATAAGCGTCCGCATGAGGCTCAGCAAAACGTGCGTTTAAAACGCACCTTCTGTCCCCATGCATGCGTGTTTTGCTTGCCCGCATCTTTTTCTCCCCACCCCCTCTCTTGTTGATAGGGTGCTGGCAGGAAGGGGGAGGGACTGCGCTCTGTGCAGCCACAACCAGGAAGAAACCCCCAACAAGTTCAAAGGAAAAATAGTCAACGGTTCTCTGTTTGTCTCCCAGATCTCCACCCCCCGAAATGGCTTCCCGTGCCGGCAAAGGCAACGGCTGCAGCCATCAGCCGCACGATCATTCGCTCATTCACTCTCAACACTTTCCCTCTGATCACTGTCAAAATCCACCCCGTACAGCAGCATGACTGTAGCAATCCACTCACTTCACACCTGATAGCAATGTTGTAATCTACCCACTTCATACTTGATAACAATGTTGCAATTCTCCACAATTCTGGCTCTTTGAAAGTTCTGACCTTTAGAAAGGAAAGGAAGGGAGGATGCTGCAGTTCTGGGAAATGTCTGAATGTTTTATGGCTGTGTGTGCAGGCAGTAATCCCCGCCCTTTTGCCACGGAGCATCCCCATGGTAAATACTGCCAGGAAAACCCGCGATTTCCAAAAAGAGTGCTGGAACTCTTCTTTAAAGTGCACTTTTTTGTTGCGGATTTTCCTCCTTTTGTAGCGCTGGAAGCTCGTTGAAAAGCCAGGCATGGGGGTGCGCAGAGGCAAAAGAAGATTTTTAGAGGGCTTTAAATTGCTTGGGGACAGGGCCTAAATGAATGCAAAGGAACAAAAAACACCTTTAAAAGGCTGCACAAAGAGAGGCACTTGCAAAGTTGTGTGATATCAGATTAGTAGCAGTGGGAAGAATGTTCAGCTCTTGTGGCTTTGGCAGAAGACTTCATTACAATCAGAGTTATTACAGTCTACAACATGAAGCAGCTGTGCAGGCCCAATTTGAAGGCTTGATGGATTTTGATTCCAACAGACACCATCTCAGAAACAAAGACATTGGCTGCATGGAGGAGAGGGCTTATGTTCTTTCCTTCACCCAGCTTGTACATCTAAACAGTGTGTGAAGAAGATAATGAAAATCCACTACAAAGGAGTTCAGAAGAGGAACTCTCAGACTGCATGCCAAGGCCACTCTATGGATGAAGAATGGCCACCCACAGGATATCCCAAAATGCCACCCAGAGGGGTCTTTGTTCTTCAAACAAACTTGCAGGGTGGGTAAAGGCTGCCAGGACCCTGCCAGTTCTCTAGAAGTTTCTTCTTCGTTTTCAGTAAAGAGAAATGACAAAGGAAAGCAGCAGAAGAAAGGAAGAAGCTTTTACCCTTCTTTGGGACCACGGGGAGCCCATTTTCAGGCCATGAATGTTCATAGCGGCCTCACCCAGTACAGCTGCAAGCTTCAGGAGAGACAACTTAACCAAAGCAACCCATGCTCTGGTAACCTCCAGACTAGAGAACTGATATGTGCTAAGATGGTTCAGAAGCTGAAACTAGCACAAAATGCAGCAGCTCAACTGCTCACAGATGTGTCCAGCTGGATGTACATTGTACTGGTCTTAAAACATATGCACTAGCTCCCCCTACACTACTAAGCCCAAGGTGTTAGAATGGATATGTAAAGTCCCAAATGGCTTAGATCCCAATCGTCTGAACAAACACTTTCTCCCATGTATTCTTGCCCAACCACTTAGATCTTCTTGGGAGGCCCTTCAGCCAGTCTGTTCTCACTCAGATGTCCACAGAAGCTGTTTCCAGAGTGACTTTCTTATTGGATAACCCCAGACTTTGCAATACCCGTCTTCTGAGCCAATATCTCTTGTTTACCTTACAGAGCTTGGTTAAAATCTCTCCCCTTACCCAAGCATTTGGACTTGGTCCAAAATAGACTTTTTAAAAAATATATTTTGAAGGTTAAATGTGTTTTAGTTCTGCTTTTACTTTTTGTTTTCTCTAAAAAACAAAATACATAGTGCCTTCAGACCATGCAGTACAAAGCAGTGTAAAAATAATGTAAACAAAATTGGGGGGAAAAGGATATGAATCTCTGAAAATAAATAGAATAGAAATAATGTTTGCCACTTTGAGGACTTTGGAAGTCTACTTTTTATTTCTACTGCTGGGTTTTATTTATTTATTTTTTTAAGTGAAAGAGCCTACCATGTACCTCAATTTCTTATTCAACCTATTTCAAAGCAAAACTAGGATTGCCCTTTGGGGCCATATAAACGCTTTATAGACTTCATACTGCCAAATCATTATGCAAATAATTAGTCTATGGGCCTTTTCATACTTTGACTTCCCTCAGAAAATGCCCCAGGAAGCAATGTTCTGGAATGGTTTGGGGATCTGCACTTCGGGACATCTAAACCATTCGAACCTTAGCTGGTGCTTAAGTAGGCACTAGCTAAACACAATTCACCTCCATTAAGAAGGAGCTTGCATTGCTACAGCAACAGCAGCAACACCATGTGTGGCGCCATTGCTGCAGCAACAGGGTGACACAGTGCACAACTACACCTGTGCTGCTGGTCATAAGCTCCATGCTAACCTCTTCCACTTGGAAGTGGTGAGATTGGAATTTGTAGGACTGCCTCAGCCCTACCACTGGTATAGTTGTACGGCAGTTAGAACTGGTCTACAGTTCTCCGCAACAAAGGAACTCTAGCACGTGAAAAGCTGCTTCTGATACCAGGAGCATACCCAGAGTTCACCAGCACTGTAAGTCCAAATTCACCCTTTGTTTTCAATCTGCTCTTTTACCCTAAGGAAGCAGAGCTGCTTAAGGAATACAAAAAAACGGAAAATAACATAAAAAGCAAGAAATGCAAATAGGAAATTATTCAAAATATTCCAAAAGATGCTAATATCCACAAAATACTGATTATGAAAGTAAAGTTCCCATGTATAAATCAGGAGCGGAGCATGACAACTTTAGGCCATGTCCCCATGCACTCCGTTTAGTCCAAATTGGTCTATTTTGAGTCCAGATGCCAGGTCAAGTTCAAATTGTGCTAATCCCCATGCACTTGCCGATAACACAGGCTCTGTTCGAATATGGCTGTTCCCATGTAAACTGCGCTAAACTCCTCCATGAGGAAACAACACCATTTCCTCTCCATCCCCTTTCTCCTGATAGGAAGCCACGTTGACGTCACCAACCCCTGTGCTACCCACTGCAGCAATGAAAAGGAACCCCCCCCCTTCATGGCACATAGGGCTGAAAGGCAATAATAATATAAAAATAATAAAAATAATATTTAAAAGCCAGATTGCTTTGCAAAGCCGCTACAAGGTTTGGCAGTAGTTTAGCAGAGGTGCATACCTCCACTCCATCTGTTATGTCAGTTTAGCGCTCGTGCGCTAAATTAAGACATTTAAATTAAATAATCATGCCTGGATCGGTGATCAGGGAATAATGGTTGCAAAAAGAGACTTCTGGGACAGCAGTTGCATCTTTCACTGTAAAATTGGGGCACTCTGTTAATTGTATGCACATTTCCAAAGCTGCTATTTTGTTTTGCACAATTGCCTGGCTTGGCAATCAGGGAAAGGCATGGAATAATGGTGGGAGAAAGAGACTCATTTCTGTTCGGTCATCATTTATTGCCAGAAATGCCCAAGCAGTTGCGATTGCCAAAGCACAGGACAGGAATGGCGTGAAGCCTCATCTCCTAATGATTCCAGAGTCAATCTCCTCCCCAATCAGTCCAGGACTGTCCCCATGCACAGACTTGGCTTCCAAAAATTATGCAGACTCTGCTCCCAAGCCGTGCCAAGAACAGTTTTCTACAGGATTAAATTTAGCACAAATTTGGGTGATTTGGTCCGCATAAAATCCAGAAAGGCCCTGTCCCCAAAAGACTTATTAGCCCCTCTCGGCTTCCTCTGCTGTCACTCTGTTATAGCCGACTTTAAAAGTCCCCTCCACTTCCGGAATAAGCGTCCCCATGGTAGCCGCGATCTAAACGGACTTTCCGTCCCCAAGGAAGCCTGTTTCCTTTCCCCGCATCTCCCCCCCCGCCCCCTCTCTTGTTAAAAGGAAAAATAGCCAGATCTCTGTCTCCTGAAACGGCTTCCCGCCCCTAGCAAAGGCAGATGATCGCTCATTCATTCACTTTCAGCACTTACTTTCACTCAGTTCTCTGTTAGAAAAGGCTTTCCGTCCCTGCAAAGTCAGCGGCTGCAGGCATCGGCAGCGCGATCCTTCGCTCATTCTCTTTTAAGGCTTTCACAGATCACTGATAACAATGTTGCAATTCTGAGCAATTCTGGCTCTTTTTACAAAGGAAAGGAAGTGAACCTGCTGCATTTCTCAGATGTGTGAATGCTTTTTGGCTGTGTGTGCAGGCAAGCAATCCCCGCCCCTTTTGCCATGGAGCGTCCTCAAGGCAGATATAGCGAGCAAAACCCGTGAATCGCCGAAAGAGCGCTGGAACTCTTCTTTAAAGTGCACGTATTTTATCGCGGGTGTCTCACTTTCCTAAGCTCCCTAAGCGCCTTGTAAAGCCTGGAATGGGGCCGCTCAGAGGCAAAAGAAGAGTTCCAGCAGACTTTCAATTGCATGGGGACAGGGCCAATGAGAGTTTTGCATGGGAACAGTCCTTACCGAATTCTGATTCAATTCGGACTATATAGAGCATAGGGACGCGACTTTAATATTTTTACAAAAAAGGCAGTGTAACAGGTATTGAATTGAACAGTCTTCTGGAAAAGATGACTCCAGTTAAAATGATCTAATGGGGGTAAACCAGCTTGGAAAACGAATTGAATAAAAATAATGTAATGCAACCTGAGGACAACCTTAAGTCATCCTAAACTAAAGGTGTAACCAGGGCCTTTTTCAGAGGACTCAGCCTGTCCTGGCATTCCAGGTCATCTTCACTTCCTCAGTATCAGTGGGGGACGGGCTAAAGGAGTCTGAACTGTGCTGTGGGGGGTGGGGTCCAGTCTTTTTTTTTCAGCCAATGTGCATGTGCAGAGTTCATGAGCCATCTTCCTTTCTTTCCTTAGTTTATGTGTATGATTCCTCTATGTAGAGTTTTTCTGCAAATTTACTATTTATTTTTTTAAAAAGATTAATCGCATGGAGAAGAAAAGCCCATATAAAAGGAAAGGGACATGAAGGTAATGGAGCAGGCTTTTAAAAGAACCACAAATACACACCTTCACCTCCCTTGAATGACACAATGGCATCCAATAAGAAAGGAAATGGATTTGATGCAGCAAAAGGGTGGAGAGCCAAGAGTTGTGGAGGAGGCTCAGGTTGATCGCAGAGAAAGCTGTGAGCAATGCAAACCAGAGCAAAGACAGCCTGCGGATGACCTATAATGATCTACATGTAAACAGAGCTGGTATGACCTCAGTTCATATTATTAATAGGACGTCCTGTCATATAAAGGTGTGTAGGAAATGAAGATCAGTTTTTCTTTTAAATATAATCAAATAGTGTCAGAGAAATTATAAGTCAACAAAAAAGTATGAAATCAGGGGAACTGTTCTTCTGCAAAAAGGAGATTCACCTGGGTCTTTCTGTTATCAGAAAAGAAAAAGACAGTACTCTACATGAGTTCATTGTTATGAGATTTGGCACACAAAACATGGCCTATTTTAAATAATATTATAAGGCAGCCTAGGGCTGCTCTTTCACTTGCTTATCTTAGTTTCAGGAACATTGTGCCAAGTGCTTTTTCAGCCTGAAAAAAAATTGTTTCTGTCTATTTACATTGTTCAGCATTTTTGTACTAGTATCGACAATGTAATGTGCTTTATTAATTGTATTTATAAGAGACACTTATAAGCATAGAAATTTTATTTAGTAAATACAGAGCGTGTCTTAATTTTTCCAGAATCCCTTAGTTCTATTGTATTTTATGATAGTTAGTCTTTCTTGGAATATGGGGGTTAATCTCGCTTCTGTAAAAAATGCTTGGGTTAGGATTCTAGAAGAGAAGGGGGAGTAGGTGCTCATTCTTTAGAAAGATAAGGGGAAAGGAGGGGGAAAAGGATCTAACTCAGTGGTTCTCAACCTGGGGGTCGGGACCCCTTTGGGGGTCGAAGTACCCTTTCAGAGGGGTCGCGACCAGTCTCCTGCCGCCCTTCCCACCCACCTCCCAGCTGCTCCGCTCCCGTGGTTGGGGGTCCCTACAACATGAGGAACTCCATTAAGGGGTCACGGCATTAGGAAGGTTGAGAACCTCTGATCTAACTAGTGAGGTAAAATGTCTTTGCATATTGTAAATTGCCACATTTAATGGAGGAGGCTTTTTGTATAAAACCTCTTTTCAAAATGCACGGCTTTGGCCTTCCTTGACCATATTAGTCACAGGTCCCAGCTTTCGCGAACTGCTGAATAAATCTCTGTACATTTTAATTACTAAAACCATGTTGGAAAAGTTTTATTGCTGGTCATTTTTTCCAACAGGTGTGACCAGGGCCAAAGAAGACTCTGGTTAGAATGATCTAACAGACGTAAGCTGGCTTGGAAAATGAACCGAATAAAAATAATGTGAGTAACACAACCTGAGGAGGACCTGAAGTCATCCTACTATAGGTGTGATCAGGGCAAGGGTGCATGTTGTGGGGAGAAGAATAGAAAGGTTTGTCAGCCGCTCTGAGTCCCCTTAAATGGCTGGGGAAAGGGGCTAGAAAAGCCCACTCTTCCTCCTCCTCCTCCTCCTCCTCCTTCTTCAGCCAACTGGTAAAGATATAGGAATCCTGACCTCGTGTCCATAGCGCATCCCCAGAGACACCCATCAAACAATCTAATCCCAAGTCCAACGATGCTTTACTGACCGAGTTCAAAAAGTAAGCATAATACTGAATGTTTTCTCTTAGCAAAAAAAAATTTTTTCAAGAATTGTTATGAAGCAGCAAGAGAAAACTGAATGGCCTAAGTTGCTCTGACAGTTCTAAACAATCAACTGTGCTAAAACACAAGAAAAATATAAAACACACCAGAAACCCACAAAGAGCATAAGCAATTACAGGCCTGTTTACCAGTCACTGACTATTAAAAGCTTTAAAAAAAAAAAAAAAGGGAAACAAAGGGAATGAAAAAGGATTGTGACACTTCTGGAATATGTTCAAGCTATTGCTGGTAGCAGCCCATTTGGCAGCCAAGATTAACGAGGAAAAGGCCCATCTGAATTCAGTTATGCATCATCTGTGAACCTATTTTTAAACCTGTTACTCACCTGGAGCCTTTGGAACCAAAGAGGGGCAGAATGGCATAGCAGCTTAGACAGCGGTTTGTCAGCCTGCTGCTAAAGCAGCAAGCCCTGTGGGGAGACACACTTGGCTCAGCCTGCGGTTGAGTAACACTGTCCCTTGAGCAACACGTGCTCGCTGTTTCCACTACATCAACACCTCAATGCATTCGTGGAACTTCCCCACCCTTATTCATCTAACGCCTGTGCCAACCGTGTCCTATTTCTTGCAATGTCTCCTACACTTAACTCTCATGTGCTTAGTAAAGTAAAAGGAAGTAGTACCAAAGTTGGTAGATATGACACCATAGAGCCACAGGGCCTTTCTGCACTCATTTTAGATCCAGATTGAAGTGACTCTTAATCGGCATCATGGACCTTGCATCAACACATTGATGTGGATCAAGGAGGCCCCACCTCTGTTAGTCCTGCTCTGTCTGCAAAAGATGGAGCTAGATCTGGATTGAAAGGCCCTCAATCCAGATCTCTTGTTGGACCCATTCAACTGGGTCCACAAGAGGACCAAGGGCCTTGTTCCACAGAAGGCATGCAGATGTGTCCCTTGAGGCCATGGCTTCATGCCCACTTCCAGCCCTACCTGTCAAGGAGATACAATTGTTCTGCTGGAGACAACAAGCACTGGTAGTTCACCCACTCTCCTTTTCATAAAATAGGACAAAAGCTGAAGGAAAGAAGTGGAAAACACAGAAAGAAAAGGGTCTCAAAGGGAAACACTTTGGGAGAAGCAGCGTCCTTGCAATAGACAAAGACTTTTAGTTTCCTTTTCTCCTCCTCTCCACTCCCTGTTTGTCTGTCTGTCTATTTACATTTTTATCCCGCCCTATACCCGGAGGTCTCTGGACGGGTACCAACATCTAAAATCAAATATCATTTAATATCATTAAAACAATAACAGCATC
>MTQE01002217.1:762753-776198 GCA_014337955.1 Aspidoscelis marmoratus | reverse complement strand
CAAATATCATTTAATATCATTAAAACAATAACAGCATCTGCCAGTGGGAAAAGGAAAGCATAGCCCCATTTAACCAAGGCCAGTCTTTACTGCCTTCTTAAACTTATCCAATGAATTCTATAGACATACCTCAAGGGGGAGACTATTCTATAGCCTAGGGGCCATCACTGAGAAGGCTCTCTCCCAGGTGCCCACTCCTTTTGCTGCTGAAGGAGGTTGGACAACCAGGAGGGCCTCCCCTCTAGATGTCAAGTAGCTGTCAGTTTCCTCTGAAGTGATTCAAAAAGCTAACACACACAAAATGTCACATAAGGTAAGAAGACTCCCAAGCCAAAGTCAAGTCCACTCGGCTGTGCTAATTTAACTACTATCCCCATACCTGGTTGTTATATAGATCATACTGGTCAGTTTCCAACGAGACCCATATCATGAAACCCTGGAAATGGCCTTGCTAGTGGGCTATTTTTGACATGTTACTGTATGTCATGTCATGCCATAGACCTGGGCTGCTGGCACCAGAACGCTCAAACCAGTCTGAAAGTGTTCTGCATTTTATTCAGACTCTGAACAAAACACATGTTTCATAGGCATCCCTACTGAGAAGACACAGTCTGGACTTTGAGAACCATGTGGTGGAAACTCTAGATAAAACACATGCCTTTCATCTGGTGACCCCAGACTATGGAACAGCCCTCGACTGTGTACAGCTTTCAGTACATGGTTAAAATAACTCTTCACCTTCCAGAGACAAAGGAAGGGAGAGCAAGTCATGCGTGAATATGTTTTACACGATTTTATGGTTTTTAATCTTTTTTATACTTGTGACCTCCCCTGGGTCAAATGGATGGATGGATGGATGGATGGATGGATGGATGGATGGATGGATGGATTGTTTTCTTCCATCAGTAAGAACTATGGAAGTCGTGCTGTGAATAGCACATGCAACCAATACTGATTTATGTGGTAGTGATGAGCACCCTAGCCTTTTGACGGCTCCAAGAGACTTTTTCTTTCTTCTCTATAAATCATTTATTTTGTATTCAGTAGTACATCCACTGAAAAACAAAACAAAACAATGCAGCCTCTCTCCTGGTAGCGTTTATATATTTATCTATTTTATTTGGGAGAATAGTTTGGGCTGTTACTTCCATCCTTCTGAGTTACAAAATTCATCACTCCATTCCAGTTGCTTTCCACAGTCCCAAGTTTAGCTCCCTATCCTACATCTTCTGCTGCTCTGAGAAGAAATCAAATTATAATTGTTCACCTGTATAATGATGCCAACAGTCCAAGGTCCATATTGTTTCATCTTTCCAGCACTGCCAACCTCTCCACAACCTCAACCCATCACACAAGACTCCCAAGGATTCTACTTCTGCTCACATTGGCTCAAAAAAGGCTAGGATACCTGATATCAGATAACTACAGGTCCATAAGGAAAACATGACAAACCTAATGGTACAGCTGAGCCTCATTAAATGCAATGGCACCGTTTTAGCAAATCGTTACTTTAAAGCCACCTTGGATAACGCTAAAGAAAATGTGTCAAAGTGAAACAGGAACGGCTTTAATACTGCTTATTAGCAAATCATGGTCTCAGTTAATAAATCATGCTATATATTAATTTAATTTAATTTCAGGATTTATATACTGCCTTTCACCAAAAGATCCCAGGGCAGGTCACAAGAAGAAAAAGACAAAATATTCAAAGCACTCTTAAAATGTGTTTAAAATGCAACTCTTCCTCCCTAACACTCTCCTCGGCAGGACAACGCCCAGAGGAAGGAAACATTTCTGTTTTAATCTGTTGTTTTAAGGTTATAACCCACCCAGAGACCTTCGGGTATGGGGTGGGATATAAATGTAAATAATAAAATAAATAATAAATAAAATAAATTGCACATATTGAAACTGCAAGGACCAAATTCACTTAAAATGAAGCCTTATTGTATTTCAGTGCGCACGGAACAGGAGCGTTACAGTGGAACAGTTGTTGCCGGCTCTTGAGATCTTCAGGTACAGGGCGGGATAAAAATGCAAATAAGTAAGTAAGTAAGTAAGTAAGTAAATAAATAAATAAATAAATAAATAAATAGGTATGCTGGCTACATTATCTACAGTGCCTCACAAAAAGGCAATTCTGATAAGGAAAATGTATTTTTTATATAAAGAGGACCTTAAAATTTCCTTATCAAAAACAGTAAAGAATTTGGGCCTTTCTCCACAGATGCATGTAGTTCACTTCAAGTCCTCATAGATCTACACATTAAAATGGATCTATAAGACCATGGACGCTTTCACACTTCCTTTCCTGTCCCGTGGACAGGAAAGGTGCATTAGAAACTTGGGTTGCTTATGGTGCACAATGTCATGCACCGCAGCTACTTTACATTTAGTCAACATCTGGGCAGGCAGGGTGCACTTGTAGGCTGTAAGCACCTTCTGTTAAGTGCAGATGGACCTGCCCAGATGTTGACTAATTGTAAACTATGGCCCATGCCTACCATTGGTCCACTCTGTTTGCACTAAACAGAGTGTGTTCCGGATTAAGGGAGGCCTTACTCTTGATCACAGGTAGACGTGTCTAGGAGAATCTACCAGTGGAACACCATTACCAGGACCTGGAACACAGGAGGTGTGCAGAAGACACTACTGTTAGGTGCCTTCCAGCAATATGCCATAGTGTGCCACTGAAAACCACATCACAGAGGCCCCAAGGATAAAATCTTTTGTTCCTAACCCTAGGAGATGTGCGGGTTTAGCTTTGAAACTCACATGAGCTTTACAGCCATAGCAGTGGCAGATCCAGACCAGAACTACTGGTGAAGACAGCACTGGTCCAGCCCTCGCCTTCCCATGACCCAGATAAGTGGACTGCAGGGCTATTCCAGCACACCAGAGCAGATTTACCACAAGTATCTGCAGAAAAAGCCTTCATTTTTTATTATTACTATTATTAAAATTTTGTAATTCCGAAATAGTTTCCCAGGAACAAAACACATGCTTAGCATATGTGATATGAAAGGCAGCCCCGCCCCACATTTCTAAAATGAGGCAGGGGGGAGCTTTAAAAAAAATCCTGTAACAAGCAGATGTTCTGGCTCTGCCTTGTAAAGGAATCTGAAGGGGAAAGACACAAATTTATCACTGTAGGTTTCCTTCTAAACCAACACTAAGATGATATCAACAGCATGTTAAGATAAGAACATACGAGGAGCCCTGCTGGATCAGGCCACAGGCCATTTGCCCAACATCCTGTCCCACACAGTGGCTCATTAATTGCCCATGGGCATCTCAAGCAGAGACAAAGGCAAACCTTCTCCTGCTCTCGAATCCCAGCAAACGGCCTTAGAGGCCTCCTGCTTGTCCCCCCAGCCTGAAAGATGTACTTAGGCATCCATTCTAGTAGCCATTGATACATCCGTCCAGTGTCCCCTTGCGAAAATGAAATCAACAAATGTATGCAAAAAGTGAAGATTTAAAAGAAGCATCATTTGCTTTCACTTACATGTTGAATGAAAGAAAGAAAAATACCACAGTGGGCGGACACACCTAGTGGACCTAGGCTTATCTGAAAATGCTAAGCAGGGTTAGAACTGTTTAATGGGGGCAGCTGAGGCTCAACACCTGGCTGGAAGAAGAAGAAGGGAGCTCGAGGGAAGCAGCACTAGATGCATGAACATGCACACCTGACGATATCAGTCTAGATTTCATTGTAGCCTAGAGATATGTTGAAGACCGCCTCATTTTACCTCACACAAAACCCACATTTTACCTCATTTGTAGCAGTTTTGCAACTGTTCATGTCGTGTTCCAGGTTTCTTCTGAGACCCTAAGCCTTTGGATATTGCTGCGATATCCATCTTCAGAGGGTTTGGATTTTGGAAGGGTCAAAAGCAACTGGTGCCAAACCTCTGAAGATGGATATCACAGCAATATTCAAAGGCTTAGGGTCTCAGAAGAAACTTGGAACATGACATAAACAGCCCAAAAACTGCTACAAATGAGATTGTAACCGGCCATGAAAGCCTACATATGACCACATTTTACTGATGGTAAAGTGGAGGAAAAACAGTTCACCTGAACGCATAGCTGATATTCCATGTTTTAGCATTTTCATGACAGCACAGATTCTTTCATTCACATGCCCAGCACCTCCCTATCCTTGATTTTAATCATGTTTTTATATTACTATGATGATTTTAGGTAGGGGTTTTTGTACATTGTTTTGAGATTATGCTTTAATGGTAAGTGGTATATAAATATTTTAAATAAATTAATTTTAAAAGACCCCCACACATTAACACAACAGATTATCTATCCATGAGCCAACACCGGCAGACCCATGAAGGAGAAAGGGAAAATGTATGTATGTATGTATGTATGTATGTATGTATGTATGTATTATCCCACCCTATACCCAAAAGTCTCAGGGTGGGTTACAACATTAAAACCCAGTGAACATATAAAACGTACATATTAAAACCATAACAGTGCCTGAATGTGGGGAGGAAAAGCTATTTCTTTAGCCACAGGCCAGGGCAAAGAGGCGCGTCTTCACAGCTCTCCTGAGCACATGAAGCGGAAGTACCTGACGCTCCTCAGGGAGGGAGAAAAAAGTCAAGCTGTGTGGTGGTAGATGTGATGATGTGCAGCCCACTTTGGCCTTATCTGGTTAGTCTTGTCTCGAGGCCATTTTTACCTTTGAAAATAAATAAAATAATCCTAAATTTGTTTTGTAGTCAAAATACCATCCACATTCGTTTGTTGTTGACAATGATGGGCTAAGGCGAAAAGAAATTTAAATGGCGGCACACCCACTGGATGAAAACTATAGCTGCATCTCCACTTCAGCTTGGAAGCAGCTTTGTCTGAGGCTACTTCGAAGAGCTGCCCTGGTCAGCCCCTGATAAAAACGCCTCCGCATCTCCATTTTAGATCATAAGAACATAAGAGGAGCCCTACTGGATGAGGCCACAGCCCACCTAGTCCAGCATCCTGTCTCACACACTGGCCCACCAGTTGCTTCTGCACATTCTCAGCTCTCTGCAACCACAGTGCCTGCAAACAAGGCGCCTTGGACAGCAATTTTGCCCACAAAAATGGAGGCATGAGCGCCACGAGCCAATAACAGAGACACAGCAACGGCAGGCGTTTTCTTCAACGGCCACAGGCACCTTGGAAGAGCAAATGGATACACAATTTGTGGAGTTCCAATAAAGCATGGAAATGTCATTGTTCTGAGCCACTTCAGAGTCCCTTGTCCACATCCCTACCACAGAGACCTGTGGTCTCTGTGGGGTATCTGTGACACATGCAGTCCCCATAAACCCACCCCACCACCAGTTTGGCATCAAACCAATAGGCAGAAAGATCCGAATGTCCTGTTGATATAGCCATGGCAAAATGCCCGTTTTAAAAGAAAGCAGCAGGTTCCGCTGTCAAGTTACTTCACAGTTCACGGAGCACGCAACTTAAAACTTCTGAAAATAAAAAATGGCAACCAAAAACTGTACAGACATTTGTAACCCTCTAAGAAGTTGACGTCTGGCCACAGAGCATCTCTTCCAACATCACTGACAAAAGTTTAATTGATTCATCGATAAAGAAACCAAAACCAGCAAATTTACCAGGGTATTGCTCAGTTTTCTACCCAAGAATTTCACTTAGTATTACAAGCAGAATTCACAGCTAGCATAAAAGAGTTTCTGGGCAATTATTTCAGCTTTACACAGATACACATTATGAGAAGTAAAAACCATCCATATCCAACGCCAATGACACTATACCAGCAGGAAATACATATGGTGTGCATGATAAAATCCAGAGAGCCATTCTTTGAGAGTGATGTTAAAAACCAAGTTGTTGAGGCTGCTGTTTTTTTCCCTATTCTACAGGGATTTAATCAGTAATGAATGTGCACGTTGGCCTAAACTTCAATGGGCATTCACTGCACTTCCTGGTTTCTAGGCTGTGGCAACCCAATACAAGAGAGAAACTACTCTTTCTCATACTTTGCTGGTTCTCAGAACTGTGGCAGCCAGAGGTTCACCTAAAAGTTAGCAGCAGCATGTAAATACCAGCCCTGACTTCCATTCCAAATTCAGTTTGTGAGTCTTTGAATTCAATGTTTTGCATAGCTGCAACACAGGCTGCATTCACGCACACACACACACACACACACACAGGTGTGAATGGGGAATGCGTCCCCGCGTGGCCTAGCCTTCGTGCAATACAGCCGTTTGACGCAAAAAGACCTATTGCCTCTGGCACACTCGAGCATATTCTTTCTAGCTGCCTGCTCATGCCTCTCCTTCAAAGAGCACACGGTTGGCTAATTAGACAACTTTAATGTCAAGAGTGAGCTTCTGGCTGAATGCAGAAGAGCGTTTAAAATTGTTTTCAACGGTCGAATTGGTTATGCGTTTATCGATGCATTAATGTATCTCAAAACCTTAATTAAAAAGCATTTATTGATATTTTTATTTGTAACAGAAGCAAAGCCAAATGCCTGGGAAGCAGAGGATCACAGGTTCAACCTCCTGCATCCCCCTGGGAAAAGGTGATGACAAACCACTTCTATATCCTTGCCAAGAAATCAGCATAGATCTGTCCACACAGTTGGCCAGCTGAATTTTTTGTAATAGTATCAACAGCACTCCAGTGCAATGGGATATTCAAACTGAACACTCCAACTAAATAGAGCGGGATGGATAATGATGATGATGATGATGATGATGATAGGAGAAGGGCTGGCTTTTCTACCCCACTTTTCTCACCCATTTAAGGGGACTCAAATCAGCTGACAAAACTTCCTGTTCTTCTCCCCACAACAAATATACTGTGAGATAGGTGGGGCTGTGAAAGCTCAGAAAGAGAGCTGTGACTAGCCCAAGGTCACCAAGCTGGCTCCATGGAGGAGTGTGGAATCAAACCTGCGGACTAGAAGATATGAGTCCAGCACTCTAATGACAAGACCAAACTGATTCAAACTGGCTTGCATTAAGCCACCAACAATTCCTGCCCCTGCATGGCTTCTTGGGATGAGATGTGACTTATTTCTTATGGATCACCTGACTGCTCTTTTCATTTGTCCAGACAGCAAGACTGCAGTTTTAAACAGAACACTTATTTCTGCATACACAGTGACCATTTTTTCAGCATCTTCCAGAGAAGGACACCTTCTATCCATCCTCTAGAGCAGTGGTTCCCAAAGTTGTCTGGGCTACGACCCATCTAATATAAGTTTACCAACCCGGGACCCACCTCTAGGAAATTTAACCGTTACCAATATGAATAAAGGACTTTTCAAATAACAAACAAAGTTTTAATACAATTTTTTTATTACTTAATTAAATAATTACATCAAAAAAGTTATTTCAAATATGGTTAAATTTCCTAGAGGTGGGTCCCGACCCACAGTTTGGGAAACCCTGCTCTAGAGGAAGCCCAGACAAAAGGAGAGAGGACATTGCGCTCCAATGTTTTTACCCCCTTCCCATCCATCCTTTGGCTGAAAACTGGCTCAATCAGTGTCATGCCAGCTCATTAGTACACCACTATCACCCTGCACAAAGCTCGTGGGGAGCCACCTTCCCTCTCAAAGTCAGGAATGCTGCCCAAACTACAACTTTAACAGAACCGGATCCATCCTGTGGACAGGCGTTTCATGCCCAGAGAGCGCAATTTCCTCTCCCACTCTGAGGGACCTTTCAGTGAGTCTCCTTATGAGGAGACCCTCTGAGAACCCCTTATTCTGCTCCTCCTCTCACACAGTTGGAGCAGCAGATTTTTTGCTCAGCTTTAAGAAAAAGGCACTACAAACTCCTCCTCAAAGCTGAGCCTACGGCAGACCCAACATCTCATCTGGAACGGCCCTTCATCTCAGTCTCTCTTTGTGCGCTCAAATGTGCGTATACATCATGCACACATATGTTGATGAGTGCAAATCTCTTGCCTAATCAGCAGCATCCCACTTCCCCTGGGCAAAAATGACATCTCGCTACTTTCCCACTGCTGGCAGTCCAGCAGCAGGGCCTAGAATTCTGCCCAAAGGAGACCGAACAAGAAGGGTCCTTGCACAGTATTCATCTCACTTTCCCCAACCTCCACGGTAAACGTAAACAGATTATAAGCCCCCACAGGCAGGAGATGGCAGTTGTGCCAAGGGTCAAAGCTAAACAAAAATTTCTAAGGTAATCGACCACTGGCCCTGTTCATTACTGACCGCTGGCCCTGTTCACTTCCGGCACTCCCATTGATTTAGATTGTTTTTCTCATCTGCTCTTTTCCTAAAAGCTCATCTGGCACAACTAACCTTACATGCTCCACTTTTCTGCTTGACGTGTACCATCTAGGGGTGTGCACGAACGCAATTTCTGGGATTTGATTGGAACTGAATATCCAAAAGTTCACTTCGATTTGAATCTTTAAAATTCGAACGTACCCAAATTTGATTCGAATTAAGCAAATTCCCAAATCTGTTTGTTTGAATTTTTCGTTTGAATTTGCACTTACGAATGTCAACAACATTCATACGTGCCCGTACACATCGTTACGCATCCTGTACGCATCCGTATACATCACATATTTATCCCGTATGCAACCTGTTTGCATTCCGTACGGATTCGTACAGATGCGGGAAAGATGCATACGTGCAAGTACACATCATGTACCCATATGAATGGCCAAATAATTCAAATGAATAGATTCAAAAATTCAAAATTTGTTCGACATTCGAATTGAATTCAAATGTTGAAATTCAGACAATTCAATCCAATTTTGAATGTCTTCTAATATTCGTGCATGTCCCTAGTACCATCTCAGAGTGATGCAATCTGGGCTGTACCTAACTAAGTGCCAACCCCAGTTAATTTTTGCTGGATTCCACATAATAGCAAAATTACAGTTTTTCCAGCAAGTAATCCTGGACTAGTTTGGGCGGCTTTTTGCACCTAGCCTAAAAGGGAGGTTCAGGGATGCACCAGCACAGAATGTCTGCATCACACGGAGCCGCTTCTGTGTGGGGTTGTCCCATGCCAGAAAGCAATGGAGCACTAAAAAGTGCTCCACAACTATGCTGAATATATCACAAGGACATCACCGCTGAACGCCTAGACTCCACACAGTGACCTTTAATAAACAACTGACGTTGCTCTTTCCAAAGTTCAGAAGGATGTTTCGGTCCTTGTGCTCAAAAACTATCCAGAAGATTTATCAGCAGACTTCGGGAAAACCCCAGAAGCCTGTAGGAAAAGCAGAGCCATTCAAGGGCTAATGGAAACAGGGCACGTTAAGCTAACAAAACTGGCTGGCTGCAGAGGGAAGAAGAAACAGGGGAAAAAGTGGTCCATCACTAGCACCACCACCCTGCAGGACTACATTCAGAATTAGACCTGCGTGAAGAGTTATATTTTAACTTGGCATCAAAAATCATACAGGGTTAGTGGATGGAATATTTCCAAAGGATGCAGATTTTGACCTCCAGAAGGGATGTGCAGGAATGTTTTTCTGACATTCTATTAGAGTCATTTTGAATAATTGAAAAGTCAATTCAATTTGAATTATTCAAATCTGAATTTAACAAGATTTGATTCGAATTAAGCAAATTCAAATCTATCAATTCAAATTTTTGATTCGAATTTGCACTTACGAACGTCGACATCTTCCCGAAATCGGTACCCATCTGTATGCATCCACACACATGTGTATGCAACCTGTCGTTATCCCGTATGCAAACCGTTTTCATCCCGTATGGATTCATACAAATGCGTACGGATGCGGGAAAGGTGCAGATCTTCAAGTACCCATTGTGTACTAACCCGTACACATACAAATGTTCAAATAATTCAAACAAATAGTCCCAAAATTCAATTCAAATGTTTAAATTTGAATTTATGGACATTCTATTCGAATTTGAATGTTGAAATTCGAATTACAAACGCCTACAAATATTTGTGTACATCCCTAATAGCTAAAATATTTTAATATTTATTACCTGTTCTTTAGTTTGTTGTTCTTGGATCATCCAGAGGTCAGGCAAATTATAGCTAAAATAACCCATTTTTAAAGACTGTTAATTTATTCTCAAATCTGTCCACTCTACAAAGTAATTACAGCAGCAGAATCACCTCTTTGAAGCCTCAGGCAAAAAAAATGCATACATTAAGCTTCACATCTTATTAATTCTGTTAGAATAAAATAACTCTCTCCTGGCAGTTCCTGGCTTTTCCCCCCTACAGACGTGCCTTGAAACAAAGGATTGATAGATTTGTTAGAACTGCGAATCTATTTTGGCACTGAGAATCCCTGCACCAATGTTCTGTGATAACTTACTGCTATTTCACATGAGATTTTTCCAGAGCTAGAATCCAGGAAGCTTCAAAAAATGAAAAAAGCGGTGCCTGACCTAATCACAGACGCAAACATTTGTTCTTTCTTACTCAATCCAAGAATGCTGTTTGACTAGACCAGACTCAGCCGCCATCAGCAGCCAACCTCACACCTTCAAGGCTGTGGTCACACCTTGCTGAAATAGCCCATCTTACTAAGAAACAGGACTCAAAATGCACTAACTGACCACACCCAATACCCAATAATGCTCCTTCAATCCGTCCTCAGTTTGGGTTGAAAGGGAAAGCAAATTCATGCAGTAAATTAGGGATGGGCGTAACGAATCAAATATTCAAAAGTCCGAATTTATATGAATAAAGAAAAACAAATGTGTGGACATTCGCACTGACACGAATACATTCATATCCATCAGTACAAATATTCAATCCATATCCAATGATATGAATCTCGTATGTATCTGTATGCATCTGTGTGCATCCCGTTTTCATCCCGTATGCAATCTGTTTTCATCCCATACATATCCATACAGATGCGTACGGATATGCACACGATGCGTACGGATCCATACACATACGAATGTACAAATAAGTCCATCTATTTGTATTCGTATTACTACTAAGGTACAAATGTCTGGACATTCGATTCAAATTAGAATGCCCGAATTTGTACTAATAATTAATATTTCGAATATTCTTCCACATCCCTATGCAGTATACATCCAGTATAGTACAGTTCAGCCTCTTTTTGTCCTCTTCCCTGATCACGCACAAACAATGAAAACAGATTAAGAAGAAGAAGAGGAGGAAGAGTTGGCTTTTCTAACCTGCTTTTCTCACCTATTTAAGGGGACTCAAAGTGACTGACAAAGCTTTCTGTTCTTCTCCCCACAACAGACACCCTGTGAGGTAGGTGGGGTTGTGAGACCTCAGAAGAGAGCTGTGACTAGCCCAAGGTCACCCAGCTGACTTTGTGGGGGAGGGCGGAATTGAACCCAGTATTCCCATATAAGAGCCCGGCTCCCTAACCACTAGACCAAACACTCTATAACGACCTGAGGCCTGTAAATATCAAGACTCGGGAAAGTACGACAGACAGGTGGAAAGTCCTCAAATAAAACGGATCATCCTAAAAGGTGTGAGGAGCGAGGACCAAAGATGGACTGAAGGAGGACCGGAATGAAGGTGTGACCACAGCCTAAAAGAGCAAAATGGACTGAAAGCCAAGTTTGTCTTCCACCACCTGCTACGCAAAGTGTGATCTTACGCTTTTCCCAACTTCCCAGCCCAATTAGGTCAGCGTTTCAGCCCCACTCACTCTGGCGTGTTAATCCAGATGATGTCCAAGTGGCAGTAATAAACACACTCCTTATCCCTGTAGGTGTAGCAAGTGCAGCGTTTGGCTCTGCGGCGTCCTTCCCCCTGGCCGCTTCTTTTCTCCACCGTGATGTTGCTGTCCAAGAGCGGCCCTCCTGCCGGCGTCTTCCTCTCTTTGTCAACTCTCCCCTGAAGCTCCGGTAACCTTGGCCCACTGCTGCTGCTGCTGCTGCTGTTCCTGCCACCACCACTAGTGGGCAGCATGTGGTCAGCGACGGGCAATGATTGGCCTGGAGGTCAGAGAGAAGGGGAAAAGGACCAGATCAGCAGGGTGTAATCCTACGTGGCTACCTTAGGCATCACAACCCTCAAATTCAGTTGTTTGTTTGTTTGTTTGTTTGTTTGTTTGTTTGTTTGTTTGTTTGTTTGTTTACATTTCTATCCCACCCCATACCCAAAGGTCTCTGGGCGGGTAACAACCTTAAAACAACAGATTAAAACAGAACATACATTAAAAGACTTAACAATTCCAACAACTCTAAAACAATACACAATATGTTTAAAATGATAGTGTCTGTCCTTGGGGGAAAATATAATCAGCTCGACCAAAGGCCAGGGCAAAGAGGTGCATCTTCACTGCCTTCCTAAATATATATAAGGAAGGGGCATGACGCACCTCGAGGGGGAGTCTATTCCATAGTCTGGGGGCCATCACAGAAAAGGCTCTCTCCCGGGTACCCACCAACCTCACTACTGAAGGTGGTGGGATTATGTTTTAGTTACCTGTGGCACTTGTATTCTACCTTTTCCCCATTACCCTTCTTCCTTCCACTATATCCACACCATAAGCCTGTCAGATAAATTAAACAGAGGGGCTTTCAGCACTACCTCTAAGTCAAGATCAAGAAGGGAACTACAGGCCTCCCTTCCACACGTTTAATGCACACTGGCACAGTCCATCTACATAGGATGGAGCATAATCCAGACCAAGGGACTCTTGATCTAGATCATTCTTAGAACTCAATAGTGAGGTCTTCTGGCAGACAAGCGTTGGCTAGTCCAGAACACAGAAGCATGCGAAAGGCTCCTGAGAGACCCATTTTGGAAGCACACCAAAGCACATTGCCAAAATGGGTGCCTTGGGGGCTCTGAAACTAGGAACCTTCATTCCTAGGTCTTCGGAGCCCTCAGAGGCTAGCCCCAAAGTTCATGAGAACTTCAGGAGCAGACAGAAATCACGCTGGCCCAGAGCCACAGATTCGGATCACAGCCTTTCAGTGCAGAAAGGTCTTAAGAGAGAGGTACTGACCCAATGGACTTTCATGGTTGAGTGAAGATTCAGCCATGAACTCCTAGGCCCCAGTCTATACTACACTGTCTTTCTCTATCTTCCAATGTATAGAGAATGGCAACTCCAATAATTCATATCTGAGCAACAAGCCAGCCTAGGGCGGAGGTTAGATCACTGCCACAGACCGTGAGGCTGAAGCGATTAAGACGAACAGCTGAAGATTCTGCCACTCCAAAACCCTTCCCACGCCCACGCTGGAGAGGGGGGAACCTTGCAGGACAAAAGCTCAAAGGCAGACACCAGCCACTAGGTCAAAAGGCAAGGGCTTCCTATCACAATCTATGCATCTCCTGCCGCAATGCATGTCATGCATCCGAGGCAGAAGTATCGCAGCGCAAACCCAGCTCTTTGGCCAGCAGCAAATCAGAGAAGCTCTGGCAGCAAGTGGCTGGCTGCTG
Organism: Aspidoscelis marmoratus; assembly: GCA_014337955.1. Lineage (NCBI taxonomy): Eukaryota > Metazoa > Chordata > Lepidosauria > Squamata > Teiidae > Aspidoscelis > Aspidoscelis marmoratus. The sequence goes on along the minus strand of MTQE01002217.1, from coordinate 762,783 downwards.
ACCTTGGGATGGATGGATGGATGGATGGAT
>MTQE01002217.1:729863-743609 GCA_014337955.1 Aspidoscelis marmoratus | reverse complement strand
AGGAGGTCCCCTCCAACTCTACCATTCTATGATTCTATGATTCTAAGTCATATACCACCTATAAGATACTAAAATATGAGTATTTTAATAGTTGGTGTACATTTTTAAATATGTTGGATTTTCCAAGTGTTTTCATAGATATCATTGTTTTAATCTGTTGTTTGAAAACCTGTAACCTGCCTTGAGACCTACAGGTATAGGATGGGAAATAAATAAATAAATAAATAAATAAATAAATAAATAAATAAATAAATAAATAAATAAATAAATAAATAAATAAATAAATAAATAAATAAACAAACCCTACTTTATTGACTTGGTTGGAGGCTATCAGTATGCTGGGATAGAGCACCAAAATGTCACACTATCTCTATTAGGAATGCGCACACATATATACGCAATAAAATTTGTATTCATTCAAATAAATTCCTTCAAATGTGGTAGGATTTGATTCAATAGAAATATTCTATACGAATTCATTGCGAATGTTAGATACAAATCCCATATGAATCCCATATGTATGCCATACGTATCCACTCAGAGCGTGTCAAATCACTCTGGATTCACTCTGGATCCATTGCAGATGTGACTGCAGCAGCTGCTTTCCCACCTGCCAGGTTCACGAATGGAGCAAAGCTTTATACAAATGTTCCAAAATATTCAGCTTGAATTCAAATGTCAGCCTTCAAATATGCCAGCATTCGATACAACTCCAAATGTCTGAATTCAGCTGAATTTGTATGAATAATGAATGATATGAATATTCATGCACATCCCTAATCCCTATCTATCTTCTCTCCTTTCCCTTTCATTTCACTTTGACTGCCAAAGACTGCCACAGACAGCCTTTCCCCACCAATAAATTCTTGTGCCAAGCTACTGCTCCCTATTTGGTCAGCTTTGTGCCTACGTTACTGTTGGGATTCCCTTCCATTTGTATTATGATGCACTTGACAGCACTCTGCGCAGTGACCCAACTGAAATTGCTATTTTTCTCTTTTGCTGCTATTGTTAATAAAAAATTGTTATTTTATTGAAGAAACTGTTTCTGAGATATATTTTACTCAATGCCTGTGTGATTTTAAAGGAGGCACATGCTGAAATATCATTTTAAAACCAGGAAGCGCTGAAGTTCCCTTTTCAGTTTCTGAGTGGACTAGGTTAATTTCCTCACACAATACACATGTCCAGACTACACCCCATAGCAGCTGGAAAACCTACAACCAACAATGGATTTCCAAAGAATAGTTCTTTGCAGTTTCTTGAGGAAAATAGCAGGGCTCTGGTGGGACTGCCTATTACACATGAGGCAACGCCACCATAGCAACACCAAAAAGCACTATATCCCCCCCCCCCGATCTGGACAGGGCCTCAGTCTGTTGAATTTTAATACTGGAATTGTTTTTTCTGCTTCAGCTGAATTGTTTTCATTATTAGCTTGCATCTTGTACATTGAAAGAGAGCCTAGAAATCCTTTAATGCATTTTTTAAAACCTATTCTTGATAAAATTCTATGAAAATGAGCCAATGGCTTTAAAGTTAAGAAGTCAAATACTTTTTTGTACCACAACTTTTGCCTTTTCTGTTCCTGAGTTCACATTTTATATGAATGCTCTATGTTTCCAAGGGATTTATCGGTGTGGCTATTAAATGCATGTGTACTATACTCAGATGAAAATGCTCTTTTACCAATCAAGATGAACATAATAGTTACCATGTGCAAATATTTTGTGAAAGCAGCTTCTTAATGATTGAAGTTGATGGCACTTTTTTTGGGGGGGGGATGTCTATATGGATTTAAAGTGGTTTCTTTACGGTATATGTTTTTAAAGGTTTTTTTTAAAAAAACTTTTTTGAGAATATGAGACTAATTGAAATCTAGAAGCATAGCAAACATCTGTCATTAAAAACTGTCTCCTGCTTGTCAAGTTTGCAGACTAAAAAAAACACTGAGAAAGTTCAACAAATTACAACCAGCAGCATTGGTATTCCTTGGTTCCCGGTCTGCTTTGTAATTTTGGTTATATGCTGGGAAGAGATCTTCAAAGACAAATTGTATCAAGCTGTATTAGACTGCTCTTATCATGTAAGGCAAATGAAAATGTTTTCCAAAACTCATTGAAACAGAGATTTAGAGCTCAGTGTATGTCCTGATGAAATTATTAGGAACACCACAAGAGGAGTTCTTGCCTAGTTTTCATTTCAGTTGGGTAGGCATAGTAGTAGTTTCCAGGGAATGAAATACAACACAGGCAGGATCTGCCCAGCACCACAATGAGGATGCAAGTGTACACGACACTGCATGGTACATTCCTGCACACTGTCTGCAAGGAGAGTTCTTCAAACAGTTCTTTCCCTGTGGTGGCAGATTCAAAGCTGGAAATTCACCCACCTTGGTTCGGACAGCAGGGACAACCCTCCCCTACCTGTCAAAATTGCAGCAAGGGAATCCGCGGATGCTATTCTGAGAGGCAGCAGATATTTCCTCTCCTCCCAGATTAGCATCACCTGTGATTTGACCCAGGAGGAGAGAAGCAGCCTTTTCCTCTTGTGCCCAAGTCAAAAAATGTGGCTTTTTTGCCTATGCTTTCAGCTCAGTATAAAAAAGGGTATAGAGTCCTCTCTTCTACATGATGGTGCAGAACAACAGAGGCCACACACCCCTCCTAACTAGCTACATCCAAAATGGCACCCCAGTCCACCAGCATGCTAGGACTGGTATTCCACATGGTGACGTGTGGAAGGCATGTCCTTGTGGTCCAATATACTATAGGGGATCCATTTTGGCTATGTAACAGAGCGCACTGCAAAAATATCCCCCTCCTCAGGAACTCTAAAGACTACGAATTTCTAAAGTCTCCCCATGAGCTTCAGAACCAGCACAGGGGCTGGTTCAGAACAGGCCATACCAAGGAGGACAACCTTGCCCCATGCCAGAAGCTAGGGATCGATTGCTGATTCTGGGGCAGGGCAATGTGTACAGTTCAAGTCACCACATCTCAAAAATAATACTGTGGACTTGGAAGAAGTACAAAAAAGGGCAAACAGAACGATTAAGGAGCTGGAACACTTTCCTTATGAAATCAGACGGCAACATCTAAGCTTCTTCAGCCTTTAAAGATGATAATTAAGAGGTGGCCTGACTGGAGTGTTTAAAATCATGCGTGGTGTGGAAAAGGTGGATTATGGAAAATTATTTTCTCTATTGCCCAACACTAGAACCAGGGGACATTCTGATAGGCAGGAGAGTTAGGACCAAAAAGAGACAATCATCTGAAATTTACTACCAGAGGAGGTAGTGACAGCAACTAGTCTGGAGACCTTTAATGGTTAGATAAATTCATGGAAGACGAATGTATCCATAGTTACTATAATGGATGCTTAGGGACCTTTCTGCACTTCGGGTTCTGTCCAGGGGACGGGAATAGTGCACTCCTACCGCCATGCACTAACATTCACATTTGCAAGTGCTACTGCACACCGTCCCTTCCCCCACATTTGCAGACCTACCAGAGGTCTGGACATGAGTCCAGGCACTGCCATCTTCATCCTGATGGCTGGCACAACTGTGAGTGTGCCATCACTGTCACCAGGACAGCACTGCTGCACTGGGCAAGCACGCTAGTGTCCGAGGTCATCTGACATGCCAACATACTTGCGTGGCATCTCAGATGACCCCCAGCACCAGAGGAGATGCCAATACTCTCTCTGCTGGCCAGCTTGCAAACAAGTGTGGTGCATAATTTCATGCACGAATGTTAGTGTATGCTGGGGTAGCTTCAGGGATAGTGGGAGACATTTCTGGCATGGAAACGCCTCCTGCAGGTATAGATGGTGCTTCCCAGAATCTACACCAACATGCACTGGCAGGCCAAGTGTGAAAGGGCCTGAGGTTGGAGAGACATGCAAGATGCCTCTAAAGGCCATTTCCAGGAATTTGAGAGCAGGTGAAGTTTTTGCCTTTGTCCTCTGCTTGAGAATGCCCAAAAGCGGTTGGTGGGCCACCAAGTGAGGCAGGATGCTGAACTAGATGTGGCCTGATCCAGAAAGGCTTCTCTTATGTTCCTGTAATCTTCACCACAAGCACACTGGCTAACTCAGAAGTACTCAAGCAAGATGGGGTCAAGGACTTTCCCCAGCTTCTGAGCTATGACTAGACTTGTTCTTCAAGCCAGTGAAATAGAGGAGGTGGGTGAGGTGCACCCTACCAATTCCCATAGTACTTTCAGACTGTGCCTCCAATGTGACTGGAGAGATGGCTGGTGCAGGGTTGCACCTGGACTGCTGGTGTAAAAAGTACCTCCTTAGCTCAGTTTTGGAGGTTCTTTCTGAAGCAGTGAAGGCAGGAAATCAATGGTCTTCAAGGAAAGGCACCTAATAACTCTTCACCAGGATGGTGAGCATATCAAGGGTTGCCTGTCTTGCTGCCATGCATGGAGACAGGGCACTTCTTTCAAAGATGCCCCCAGTCATTGGAAACATAGTTTCCTTGACATCAAGCCATCCAAACCATCCTTCCACTCCACACCAGAGCTGCCACACACTAGTAATCACCGGCCATCCAAACCTTCAGACAAAGAGTACAGAAATAAACAGGAAGAAAGGGGATGCATCCACTGAAGGCAAAGCTCATGAAAACATTTCAGAAGGCAGAACAGCTGAGAAAAGTGATGCCGGAATTCCCGAGCTGATCTTGCAAAAGGAATCTCCAAGAATGGTGACCTCAACACATTCCAGATTCTATACTTAGAATGCCAATGGAAAATACACATAGTTTTGGAACAATTGGTTGTCACATCTGGCCAAGCTGCCCATCTTCAACTTCTGAAGCAAGGTTCAGAAGCTCCACTTTCCAGAAATGCCTGGAAATATCCTTGCCCATGCAAACATCTAGAGACAAAGTTCTTCCTTTCTGCAGCTGTCACCCAAGGGGAAGCTCACCTAGAAAGGAATGCATTTATTTTTGATAGATGATGCTGCCTCTCTTCATCAACTCTTTGCTTTTACATGGGGGAGATTTCTAGAAATACCAAGCTGTTAATTGTCTGACTGATTACCCAACTGTCACTGCAACACCAGAAGTCACTTGATTACCCTTAGGCATACAATTATAACATGAACAGGATAGGCCTTAGCAGCATAGTACAGTCTCACTTCATAAAATACTATGATAATGGGTAACCACATTATGCAAGTAATTGCTGCTTATAGAAATCCAGAGTTTAAAGGAACCAGAGAGGCCTAATCTACAACTTTGGGGGGGGCTTGTTTGATTGTTTGTTTGTTTTTGTTTGTTTTATTGTCTCTTTCCTGTTAGCTGCCATTTTCAAAGAAGGTAGCATGCAAGTCTACAGGTAAATAATGATGGAGAAGCAGGAGGAAACCATGGCTGTGGTCACGCCTAAGGTTTAATCCAGCTTCTGTCCACCTTCAGAGTGAGATAACACAACAGCAAAGTGACCAGTGATTTTCTTTCCACATTCTCTATCCCAAAGATGAATTTTCTCAGTTATTTAACACTGAAAGAAAACAGCTTGTCACTTTGCTGATGGGTTCTCTCACTTTGAAAGTAGACAGAAGCTGGATTAAGTTTGACTACAGCCCATGAAGAACTGAGCTATTCAAGTAAAAATTGTAAACAATATTAACATTTGAATACCTGGCTTTTAAAGAAAAATTGAGAGAATGCAACTATTTGAATAACTGGATTCTGAACAAAAATAAAAAGTCAGAAGTGCAGAACTGGGAAAGGAAGGGTGTTATTAATTGTTTGAGGCTCAAGTGGGTGGGACTTTGCAGGTGGTCAATCAATCATTTTTGAAGCCTAAAGGCAGAGGTCCATAGAAAGGGTCACAGGGATAGGGACAAGGCAAAAAAGGGTGGGACAGAATGCAAATTTCTACTAAGAACACAAATCATTTGAAAATCTGATTTCTCAGGGGACAGGTATCTGATAGTCTTTTTGCACTTCTGCTGTGGGAAAGTATCCAATGGCAGTTAAGATCAGGGACAGTGGTCAAGCGTTCACACTGCAAGTGCTAACCCGTCCCGAATCTCACCCAGACCTACCTAGGCCTGGGTGAAGTGCAAATGGTTCCAGATCGTCATAGAAACAGCCATGCATGCTGGGCTGGTGCTATAGCGCTGGGAAACACAGTGTGCAACTACACAACCACAGCCACAGCCATCCTGCCCCCAAACAGCCTTCACATGCAGGACTGCACTAGAGGTGCTCTAGGCATTCCTTGGGAAGCAGCAGAGCTCCACGGTTTCTGAAGGTTGGGACAGCTGTGCAAGCTTGGAGCTACCCTGGGACAGAAGCGGTACCAGGGTGTGCAGATGCCCAATGTGTGGAATATATGCAGCCATCCCAATTGACCAAGTTCAATGAGGTCCAGAAACTCACATTTGGAAAGCAAAGGGTGGTATCACTCGCTCATTTTAAGTGGGATTTTGTGGACAGCCAAGTAATCATTGTTACTCCACGACACAGATGTGAAGCGGTGGAAAGGGAAGGAGCCACAGGATCTGTAAGGGAAGAGCCTCACTAGCTCCATATTTGTCCTTAAAGGGTTAACATCAGAAGAAAAAAATATTCTCATGGAAAAAAATCAGCTTGTTATGATAAGGCTTGAAGAAGAAAGGCACACTTGGCCTTGCAGCAGTACCATTCACAAATGGTTGCACCTGGGAGCTTACTCCCAAATTGATCAGGCTAACTGGATGCAAAGATGGAACATGCAGCTATTCATGTTGCACGATGGGAGGGGGTATTTACTCACCTTCTAGAAAGACCTGTGTTTGTGGGCATTTTATTGGCTACTATGTAACAGGTGATATATTCATGATTTAGGATATAGTAATCCCTGTATTAGCATTATTCATTCAGCTTCAGTTTTGACCTCGGTCCTGATTCTGAGTCATTCCATTTTATTTCTGACCTTGATGCGATCCTTTTGAACGGTTATGGAACTAAGATGCTGAACCCCGTGTTCTGCATGGAGAAATCTTTTTATTTGCTTTAACTATTTTAATTATTTTATTTTATTTTTTGCTATTTTATGTTTTTGCTCAATTTTTGCCTTTTTATTTTAATAAGCCAAATTATTCTACAGTTTTTCTCTGGTTCATTGTGCAACTAGAAACCAGAAGGGACATTTTGGCAGGGAAAGCCTTGCTCGACCTAGCCCTACATCCCAGGATCAGAAAGAATAGCATGTGGAATGGATAAGAAACCATGGAGGTGCTCTATCCAGAGGACACGTAGCTGCACAGGGGCAGGTAGACAATAGGAGTCACATCATACATCTGGGTGCATGTAACCACAGTGCCAATAAAAGAATAAGTCAAATTTAATTTCTCCCAGGGTTGTCATATTGCCAGTTTAAAATTCAGTTCACCCACTTGCATATTATTATTTTTTTAAGAAAACTGTTTCCAAAGTTCTCATATACCTATCCTTCTTGCCAAAATATCCATTTTTGTGCATGCTTTATTTTATGCATAGGCACTTTTTACCCTTGCTTTGGCTGAAGAAACAGCTTCTCCTCCCCGTTAGGCACTGTTTTTTCCTGTTTCAGCCAGTTCATTTCTAACTGTGTTTTAGGTCATTTCCACACTTACCATTAGTGTGGTCCTGGAAGAGATCTAAGGGGCCTGCTATCCACATGCTATTCCAGGACAGCAAAGGCCCCATCCCCAGAGCACTCTGCATGGATGAAGCAATACAGCAGAACAGAGTGTCCAAAATAATGCCCTAACACATTCTACCAATAGGCCTCAAAGATAAGTCTACCATTATATCTGTAGGTGATCTATCTTGGTTACGCACAGGAGGTGATAGTGGGAGTTAACCAATCCCATTTTAGTGGCACCAGAAGTCATCAGACCATTGGAAGAAGCTCTCATAGCAACTGTGAAGGCCAGGAGCTTTCATTCCCAGCCTTTGAAGATTTCACGCCATCTCCTGGTGCTGGAACCTAGGACTGGAGGGGCTGTCCAAGTGCAGATGATACTATTCCATCCCAGAGGCAATCTGCCCCACCTTGGGACAGGCTCTGTGTCTTGAGCTAAGGCATCCGACCCTGGCCCAGGATAATGACAATAAGTGTGGAAATGGCCTTAGGTTGGTTTTATCATTACCCATCTCAAGGCCTCTGTATGGAAGGAAGGAAGGAAGGAAGGAAGGAAGGAAGGAAGGAAGGAAGGAAGGAAGGAAGGAAGGAAGGAAGGAAGGAAGGAAGGAAGATAAGAGACATATATATATATGCCCTTGTCATGACAATTTTTTGTTAGAGAAAGGCATGACCAGATTCAGAAATGGATGGTTTTTCTAAGGATGCTTCCACTTCAATGCTTGTGGAAATGCAGGTTTTTATTTAACAGCAAACTGAACAAATTGCTCTGCTGTGCCCACAGGCAGCATTTTTTGGAGGCAACATCCTGTTTGCCTGTCCTTGCACTGTTTAGTTTTATAAGCTCATTTCAAAGCCTGGGCTAGACAGTAAATTGGCAGCCAGTGTCCTTCTACAAGCGTTAGCCAGCTCCACTACACAACCAAACAGCTGCACCCTGTACAAACTGCAGCTTCTAGTAATAACAGTAATGGTTTTGTCTTGCATTCTTGGGAAGAGCTCAACTTTATCCAGTTTCCAAACCCAAACACTGGATAGACGCCTTCATCTTCTCAGAAGAAAACTTCACTCTGTTGGCAGTGGCTCCACTCACCTTTCAAAGGCACCTGGGGGATGTGCCTTTGTACTGCCTGGCCAAAGTGACTTTCCATCTCATTTGTCACCAGGTCAGACTGTGCTAATCAGCGGTGACATCTGTGCATGGCAGCCAAGACTGGCAGCCCTCCTCATGAGTTGGCCATCATGCACCTGGGTGGACAGCCTGCAGTGCCAGAAGGGAAGGGTCAGGGTGGAAGTAGCAAATTCAAATTCTCTCCTTACACACTGCCCCTTGGACTTTGGGGGAGAGGGGGCAGGAGCACTAGAATCTTCCTAGATACTTCAGCAAGGAGAGGACACTGACCATCCTGGGGCCCCGGAAAAGGAATATTCACCATATAATGGGGATGTGCCCATTGTCCCTCACTCAGCCCATCGCTGCCTTCACATCTTGGGTCAGAACCCAGACATCTTTTCATTCAGCTGTAAAAGATAAGGAGGCAAGGCATGACGGGGCAAAGGGACCAGACTGCCATCTGTGGTTCACCTTGTTGCCAGGTTTCATCCAACCAGATCAAAGCATTATTTGCCACCAAAGGTGAGTCACAAATTAGTTCTGGATGCTTCCTTCTGTCCCACCACAGCAGCCAAGTGCAGAAATGGGCAAATCATCACCATTTTCTTTATCATCATCATTATTATTAAGTATGCTTGTATTCCACCTATTTTGTAACAAGTCAAGGCAGCTAACAAGAATCCAAAGAGGTTTAAAAAAGACCAATCATAGAATTATAGAGTTGGAATGATCATCAGTTCCAACCCACTGCTCAATGTAAGATTTCTGAAACCATCCCAGACAGATGTGGGTCCAACCTCTGCTTGAAGACCTCCAGGGAAGGAGAGCTCACTACCTCCTGTGGCAACCTATTCCATTGACTGATTGCCCTCACTGCCAGAAGTTTTTCCTAATATCTAATCTATATTGGCTCCCTTGAAGTTTCATACCATTGTTTCTTGTCCCCCCATCTTGTGCAAGTGAGAATAGGGATGATCCCTCTGCACTGTGAAAGCCCTTCAGACACTTGAAGACTGTGATCATGCCTCCTCTCAGTCTCCTCTTCTGTAGGCTAAACATTCCTACCTTTCCTCATAGGACATCGTTTCCAGACCACTAACCATTTTGATAGCCCTCCTTTGGACTTGCTCTAGTTTGTCAATGTCTTTTTTTAATTGCGGTGCCCAGAACTATACACAGTATTCTAGATGAGGGCTGACCAAGGTAAAGAGGAATAATTACTTCTTGTGATCTAGACTTAATACACATCTTGATGCATCCTAGGATGACATTTGCCTTTTTTGCAGCTGCATCACATTGTTGACTCATGTTCATCCTGGGATCAACTAGTATACCCAGATCCTTTTCACTTGTGCTACTACTCAGCCTAATTCCTTCCATTCTGTATTCATTTTTACCATTTTAGTTTCAGCCCATTGTTCAAGCTTATCTAGATCTTTTTGAATCCGCTCCTTCTCCTCCCTAGTGTTAGCAACTCCTCCTAGCTTTCTGTCATCTGCCTGGACTTCTGGACTTCATTGCCATTGTTATACTATGTTGTACTTCATATATAATATACTATATTCAGTTTGCTTCAGTGCATGACAAGAATCAATCAGCAATTTTATTTTTAAATGGCTATCCTGTGTGAACAGAAATATTATCTATTAAAAATTGAAACAGAGTGAAATTTTATAACATTTCCATCTTAATTCATAGAGAGATGTGAAGACCTAGGAGTAAAACATCAGAACAGCCCAGGAGAAAGGGACTGGGGTAATTGTTATTGTTTTTTGCTAATGCTGTCACTGTCATTCCCTGAAATATTGAGGGGAAAATAAAAATGCTGAATCTTGCAATATTTTATTTTGGATCAATGAAAATTGTTCAAGAAAGTGTTCTGATATTGTTGTTTGAAAATGATATACAGGCTTTTACTCCCTTCAAGATGAAGTCTAAGAACAACGCAATACATAAATATTTTTATGCAAACGTCTTACGGAATCAGATTTTGGCAATTTCTGTACTCTCGAGAACAAAGCTTACACAACCCTTAAATGTAAGAGCAAGATGCATTTCTGCCCCTAGGGGGCACTAGCATTTTCAAAAAAGCAAGAATGATTCTTAAATGCATTTTAAAATAAAAGAAGCTAATAAAATGCAACTTCACTACTCTAGAGATTGTTGAATTGCCTCCTGGCCCTGCAGAGAAGACCTTAAAGAACAGAGGGCAGAATGGATATCAAGACAGCAGCAATTTACTCATATAAATATTAATAACAATTATTTTACTGTACTCCTTTCTCAAAAGATCCTGAAGATTAAAAACAAGTCCAGATGTTTTGATGCTGGAGGGAGCTGTAAACCTAAAACCCAGAAAAGGACAAAGAAGCTCAGAGAACTAAAAGAAATTATAGGCCTTGTTTATACTTAACTTCTGTGGGATGGTATCCCACTGAAGTTCAGGGATAGTAGCCACCATTCATTCAGTGAACACTGGCACTGTCCCTTCAGGTGCTTACAATGTGGAGGTCTGACCCAGAATGTCCACATTGCCATAGCAACACCTGTGGCAACTTCCGCTATGCACCTGGCCATTGCCATGGTGATTGCAACATGGCACATGACTGAGAAGCCACAGCTGCAGCTGCCACCCCACCCCCAAGCAATGTTTGCAACCAGAAGTAGTGCAAACACTGTGTCCAGGAGAGATCAGGAGCATACTAGACACCCCCAGTCAAGCTGTGAAGCATCAAGGCATACCCAGATGCTCTCGGATGCTGCAGGATGGAGCTGATAGCCCAGTGGTTTTCAACCTGTGGGTCATGACCCCTTTGGGGGGGGTCAATCTACTCTTTCACAGGGGTCATTATGAAGTAGCAACAAAAATAATTTAATGGTTGGGGGTTAGAGTTAGGGTTAGGTTGGGAGTCACCACAACATGAGGAACTGTATTAAAGGGTTGTGGCATTAGGAAGGTTGAGAACCACTGCCTGATGTGCAGATGGAGCATCCCAGAGTACCCTAATCCATGCCCTACATGTAAGTGCAAACCAGCTCACACTGTTGCTGGGTTTTTAGGGGGGAGTACAACCATCCTACTGTTGCTTGAGCCAACCTATCTGGTTCACTCTTGTCAGTGGCACTCGGCCTGTGTTTTGAACACAGGGAGTGGCCCACAGGACTCTGTTATGGGTTTGCAACATCACAGCCAGGGAACAAAAGTTCCCTGGCCACAATGTTTGCATGGCCAGAGATAGTAGCAGGCATTCAAACAGCACTGAAGAATACAGTAACATATGGTGCACTCATGCAAATTTTGCCCTAGTCTCAAGAAGTGGAATTGTTCCAATAGTGGCAGTCTATAGACCATGAAGGCAAAGGAAGAGGAATATCCATCCTAGCCCTGTGAATCACAGGAAGACTTCAGTATTGCCTCTCTTCCAGTACTCAAGCAATTCCAAAGTGAGATTTTATTATAAATTCAATTCTACTGAGATAGCAATTCATACACGAACTGCCTTTGAACTATTGGCAGACCCTCCCCAATTGTTTCAAGAGCAATAATGTCCTCCAACTCACACTCTATTCATTCAATTTACCTTTGCAGACATACAAGGAGATTTGGGCCCTTAAGAAACCAATAATACTCATGATCGTCTAAATGAGCATTTGGAAGTACATAAACCTTCCTTCCTTCAGTCAATTATATTTAAACAGGTAGTGTTCCCACTTCCCTCCACAACAGAATAAATCAAAATACCTTTTCAAAAAGATAAATGGTAGTTTGCACAGAATATATTACTTACAATTTTCCTCTGGGGCACTTCCCATAATAAGTGAAAATTCATCTTTTCCATGATAAATCACTCACCAGCCCTGAGAGCTGCAGGCAGTTGAGTGAGTTTCTTTCCTTGGGTAATAAATAATGGCCCTTTAATAATTCACAAACAACTATTGTCTCTACAGGCGAAGAAGAAGAAGAAGAAGAAGAAGAAGAAGAAGAAGAAGAAGAAGAAGAAGAAGAAGAAGAAGAAGAAGAAGAAGAAGAAATCTGAACAGATTTAGTGAATTTCCAACTTGTTTCTGCAATATCCATTGGAACATTTTAATACGACATTCCCCATTAAATTACCTAAATTTCACATCCCGAACCCCCTGCTTAGCCTTCCCAATTTCATTCGTACTGACTAGGGATGTGCATGAATATTCGTAACATTCATTATTCCTACGAATTCGTATGAATTTGGACGTTCATATATGAATCAAATGGTTACAACATTCATAGATTGACGTTTGTATGAATACAAATGTTTCGGAACCTTCTTACAAAGCGTGGGAACATTCGTGAAATGGAGAGGTGGGAAAGCGGCTGCAGATCTGCAATGGATCCAGAGTGAATTCGACATGGCTTGAGAACCATGGTCATTGTAAGGTCAACACACCCATCTCAAACCCATTTCTCTATATTTCTAATAATCAGATCAGTCCTTACCTGCCACCTCCCATCCTGCCTCTGCTGCAGCCCCAAGAGACATCCGTGCCCACTGAGGAGAAACAAAGCAGCACTGCCCCGTCTCCCTTCCTAAATCCCACCCACAGGAGTATGGTGCAGCCTCCAGTAGTCTCCTTCTCTGATCACACTTTGCAAATGTGAGTGAACTAATGAGATCAAATAGGCTCAGGGCTGGGTAAATCGATTTGCAACCTGTGGTGCAATTGACTATGGGTGTTTTTCCACTAGCACTAAGCACCCATTTAAGGACCCATTAGGCTCAGAGCAGAAAGACCCCATTTCTACAGCAGACTCTATTAGAGACACATTTGTTTCCACCTGTTCTAGAGAAATCCAGATTAAACGGGTCCTTCAGGACCTATAATCTGGATTTCCTGTAGACACCATTAAAGGGGTCTACAATGGCGACTTCAGGCATCAAATGCGAATTATATGAAGCACGTTTCCACCACAATCAGGCAATGGGGTCTAGGGGTAGGCTCCGAGGGGCACCCATGGGGGGG
>MTQE01002217.1:695015-715124 GCA_014337955.1 Aspidoscelis marmoratus | reverse complement strand
GTACTCATTCCTTAGATCTGGATCTTCTTAAATCCGGATTAAAGGCGCATGGTGAAAAAACACCCAAATATGCAGTGTTGTGAAAAAGTATTGACCCCCGTCTGATTTCTTTTATTTTTGCATATTTGTCACACTTCATTGTTTCAAACCTTCAAACAAAATTGAATATGAGGAAAAGACAACCTAAGAAAAAACATAATACACCTTTCCAATTATCTTTTCATTCATTGAAGGGAAAAAAAGTATCCTATATGTGAAAAAGTAATTGCTCCCCTAAGCTTAATACCTGGCTATGTCACCTTTAGTGGCAACAACGGCAACCAAATGCTTCTGTTATGTGGAGATCAGTTTTTCACATCACTGTAGAGAAAAGCTGACCCATTTTCCTTTGCAGAATTGTTTTAATTCAGCCACATTAGAGGGCTTTTGAGCATGAACTGGCCGTTTAAGACCTCGCTACAGCATCTCAATGGGATAAAAGTCAGGACTCTGACTAGGCCATTGCAAAACCTTAGCTTTATTTCTTTTGAGACATTCATAGGTGGATTCACTCTTGTCCTTTGGACCATGTCTTGCTCATAAGGCTGGATGTCACAATAAAAAGCAATAATGTGGGGTATTGATCCCACGCCATTATGGCTTCCTGCCTAGAGAGTGCTGAACGCGTCCTTTACAAGGCGTCCTTTACCTGCCAATGAAGATGGGAAACTGAAACGCGTTCAGGCCGAAGCATTCTACAGCGTTTTTGCTGTAGCGCGAAGAAGCCTCAGGAAGAGGAGGACTCTATTAGATGCCTAAGGAATCCAATCTATAGTTTACAGCTGAAGCTAACAGCTATAGCTGCTATCTATGAAATACTCACAACATTTTGCAATAGTGTGTTCTTCCAAAATTCCCAGAACGTAATAAATTCTGCTACACGGAACTCTCTCCAATTTACTTTTAGCACAGATGGTCCAGCAACTGCTTATAATGCACTTCTGAATATTTATAAACTTCTTTAGCCGTGCTATGATTCTCAGATAGCTGAAGCCTGAAGAGTGGCTGTTCCAACAATTCAGGAGGCTTTTTAACATGGTATCCTTGAAACCTGACATTTTCCAGAAAGCGGAGGAGAAAATTGAGAGATCTGGAACTGAATGAAAAACTAAACAGACTGAACGCAAGTGTTCGATTTCCTTCCACTACAAGAAATGGCAGTGCAACGCAATGCTTCGTTCTCGATGAAAGGTTTCCCGTGTAGTTTAGGGGGCTGTCATCTCCATCTCCTGGTTTGTTTCCATCGTTAATTAGAAAATGTCTATATTTCCCAAGTCAATTTGAAAACATGCTCTGTATGGTGATTATCAAACAGCCTATAGGGCCTGGAGGAACAAGCTGATCTTTTCATAAGAACATCAGACTGATGCTCGCTGAGTTCAGCCATCTGTTAGTTTTCAATAACTCATACACTGCCAGAGCCACTTAGAATTTGCATCTGGGAGCAAATACTCTCCTTCCTCAAAGGAAAGTCCAACCCCTACTTCTGCCAGTAAACAGAACATTAATTTAGACCAGACACCCAAAGGCGGGTTGGAAGGAGCCTGACCCACACCCCACCAGCCTAAGCAACAACAGGAAAGCCTCAGGAGGCACCCACAACCTAAGCCAGAGCTTTTAAACAGGAAGGGCCTCCCACTGTGCTGCATCGTTGTTAAGACAGGCAGATGGGTTCCGCCTACCAATTATCAGCTTAGCAAGACAAGCCTCTCCCCAAAAGCCTTCAGCAAAGCTTCGTTTGGGGGCCGCCGCTGAGTGCAGGAAGATTTCTAGTAGTAGTCTTGGACTGGGTGGAATGAATGTTGCTCCAAGCATAATCTGAATTAGCTCAAATCTTCACAGCTGTTCTTTAGTGATGGAGGTTGAATCTTCACGATGCAGCAGGATTGCGGCACCTGCTAAGTCAGGCGTCTCACCCTCATCTCCACTGATACTTTGAAGCCAGGGAATGAAAGTTCCCTACTTTCAAAGTGAAGGCATAAGTCTATTCTGGGAAGCACCCAAAATGGCTCTAAAAGTTGGACTTTTACAGAACTTCTCAAAATATGGCTGTGGGGATCACAGCACTGATAGGTCACTTACATGGCTCACAGTCATCATGGTGGCAACAGTCCAAACACCTGGGGCAGCAAGAGTCTCTAATGGTGAATGGAAGGCTCACTGTCTTCCATTGTGTACCTTTACCCATTTCCCTAGACCAGTGATGGCCAACCTTTTGAGCTCGGTGTGTCAAAATTCACAAGAAAACCTAGCTTAACTCAGGTGCTGTGTCACATCTAGAAATCTCCATAATTTTGTGATATTTGTAGCTCTAGTAAAAAAGTTATATTTTTGATATATGTATTTTATTAAAAGCAAAAAATAAATAATTCTTTACATTAGTGACTTCTGTTGAATTTCATTTGGTAAATCTTCAATTGAAAGTTGGTATTTTGTACACTTCAAGAACAAGCAAGCACTACATGCCCAGGTGCCAAGGTGACCATGTGTGTCACCCAGAAGGGCTTGGTGTGTCACCTGTGACACGCGTGTCATAGGTTAGCCATCACTGCCCTAGACACTTTCTAACGTGTTACATATTCCTTACTTTTTCTCATTTTTCATCAACTTTTTCCATGGCTTTTGAATACCTAGTCACCATTTTCATGCATTGATGTGTTTGGTCTATTGCAAAATTCCTAGGATGCTTTCCATTCATTCTAATCTAAAGAGGGTGAGTTCCGACACAGGATTTAGTCCGGCTTGAAGTCAGCTCAAGTTCTCCTGACAGTTTGCAAGGGATCTCCCGTTTCCATGGACTAAAGGTCCCAGAACACGAAGAATCCCTATTTGGATTAAAAGAGGTCTCACTGCTGGATCTTGAAATAATCCTCACTTTTTGGCAATGGGAATACAAGCGGGGTTTGGGGGGGGCAGAACCATGCTTTGGGGGCATGATTTCCTGTGCCCAGCTCTCTGCCATAGGCTGCCTAAAAAGGAGCAAGGTGAAGAGAAAGGCTGCAGACTGTAACAGAGCCTGTACATTTATAACAAGAGATCAAAAGTCTGCCTACTTTCTGCAGCGCAACTGTCAGCTCCAGCCTCCCTTCCCTCCCTCCCTCCCTCCCTCCTCCCTTCCCTCCCCAATTAGAAGCTGTGACTTCCTCTGCCCTCGTCCCTTCTCTCCCCCCAGCACAAGAGATACATGTATTAGGATGAGGGTGAGATGTATCAAAAAATGATGACTGATTTTGCAAGAGATCAGCAAGTGATGTGAAAGCTGTTGGCTTGTGTAAAATCCTGCACGATCTCCCTTCTAGCCTCTTCAATCGGCCCCTTTGCCGGCGCAGTCCTGATCTGATTATCTAGCACTAAACAAAGGGAGAGTGGTCACTGCCTTTTTGCATGAGAAGAGGCAGCTACCGAGGGGCAAAGCTGTAAACATAAGCTCTGGGACTCCATGATCACAAGTTTCTATAGGGGGTGGGGTTTTAGTTGTCTGCCCCATGTAGCCAGAGTGTCGAATGGCTGACTGCACAGGGAAGGGATTCCGCTGAGGGGAGGAGGGGGTTTCCCCCCATCAATCCGCATTAAAAGCTGACAGTGGGAATGCCAAAAAACAGATCTCACTGCTGATTTTTTTAAAACCAAGATTAAATTGCCCAGTCGGGACTTGGTCATAGTACTGTAATAATATGTATTCCTTTCCTGAAGAAAATCACAAGAAAACCATGTTAATGTGTGGGATTTCCTGTCACAAGGCTGCTGTTTCACATCATCATCTCTCTGTTGGTGGAAACAAGCTGAATTAATTATCTAATAGCAGAAAGTAAGCACGACTTGACTATTGGTGCCTCAGATATTATTCGGCTAGAAAATTAGCACTTGGCCCTCCAGATCCAATTCAAGTACAATTCCTGTACATCACATGAAACAAGCATGGCCACCATGTAAAAATGGTGAGGCTGGTTCACAAGACTCATGAATCACATGAGCCCAACCCTTGCACATGTTTAGTTTGAAAACAAATGGCTGGGGAAGCATTTGGAACATTTGAAATGGTCCGTCGAAGTAAAAAAAGTAGCTGTGGAGAGTTTTTTGCTTTTGTTCACAGACCTGGCTAGAACAGGAGAAGGTATGATGCTTCAAAAATCATAACAGGCTACACTATGACATCACGTGACCTAATATGGCGACATAAGGGGCATGAGGTGTGACAGACAAGTTGAGGTAAGTGCTGACAGGTTGAATAGAATGTGGAAAAATTCATCTCAGACCAAATACCCCCCCACACACACACACACAGATCCGTGCCCAGAATGAATAAACCTGCCCCCCCTCTTTTCCCACCCCATTCCCCCACCTGGCCAATCAACTGGCCATCTATGCAGGCACGGGTGCCTGGCCAGTCAGGGATCCCGCCGCATGCAGGCGCAAAGCGCGGCCAGCACGATCGTGCCAGTAGCGACCGGGCAACCACCAGGTAAGGAGTGGGCATAGCCCCGGGGTGGGTGGGTGGGGTTGGGGGGGGTCCCGCCACCTGCATTGGCCTGATCCAGGCCCATGTAGCTCATGGGACTCCAGGGAAGGGACCCGGCAGGCCTCCCCGCCCCTGGCTCCAAGGGAGCCAATGGCAGGAGGCCAGGGGCGGGACTTGTGAGTCTCAGGACAGCCGTTCAGTCCAAATGCATCTAAGATAGTTTCCCATCTGCATGTAGGTAGGTAAAGGATATGTTTTGAACAAGTCCTTCAAGCTGCATGTGAATGCAACCTAAATTACATAGGCTGTCCAAACATTTAGCACTCAATACTCTGCAAGGTATAGCTTCACTTTGGCTTGGAATGCTAGGGGCTACAGTCAACAATGTCCAGAACACAGCAGGCTTAAGCTGTTTGGACAAAGAACTAAGGGGGCTTCTTCATTGGCTGTAAAAACACATATACAAACACACACAAGACGCATTAAGACTTACCTTCCGCATCGGAGGCTGGATCTGGGACTCTTCGAGGACACCACTTCCACATTCCGGTACGCAAGATCTGACCCTAATAGGGTCTTGCCGTCGAAGGATCTGGCCTCCGGGAAGACCCCAAAAATTAGGTCTTCCATCCAACCCCTCTCCTCGATCCGATTGGAAGCAGGATGCTGCCACACACGGAGACGTGAGGGGCTGGATTTGCCGGCAGCCACCATCTTGGGATGGGCGGAAGCAGGCCGGTCTGCCTCCTTCTGTCCTTCCCCCGTGCACCATGCGCCACCGGAAATGTGCGGTGACTGGCAGCTGCATGCTCCAGTCCCATGGCTCCAGGGGCAGCATTGGCGGTGCAGGAGGCCAGATCCCCTTTGGAATGGGTGCTGCAGCCTCCGCACAGTACCCAGGGGATTCAGCCAGCCTGATCCATGCTCCCCATACATGTGCGGATGCACAGGGCCTCTGAGGATCTGTCCCTATTATCATAGGAAACACCCTATGATAACCTCTTGCTCTCTGACTCTGTGACGGTTTCAGGGGCCAGGCTGCAATGGGCAGTACTATTTTTGCCCCTTACAAGCCTCCTTGCAGGATGCATGGCTTGCTGCCCATGCAAAACCCTTGCAAACCCTGTTTGCAAGCCATTTTGCAAGCTCAGGTTATAGGCTGCAAAAAGGGCGGGAAATCCTGTGCGGGTCCAAGTGCAAAGATTGGCTACAGCTGTTATTTGGAGGGAAAAGCTGTCCAGGGATCTTAGAGCTGGAGGGGCTAGAGGAGGAGTTTCCACCAATCAGGCGTGCGGGACAGGAACCTCTAGCAGGAGTCTCCAGCAGCATTTTATTCCAGCAGCTTACTCCAGGAGGTGACAGCCAATCAGGGCCAGGGTAAAAAAAGGTATAAATGAACACAGAATACAGCAGAGGGGGTCTTCGTGCTGGGACTGAAGCTGAAGGGAACAGAAGAGAGCTGAACCTGAGAGAGCTGGGCCAGTAGCTGACCATTGGTCTTTTGGCTGAGCGATTTCTGAAGGAGACAATCGTGGAGGATTGTGGCTCTGAGGGAGACTTCGCTAGCAACTGACCAAGGCTGGATGATCGGTCAAACAAGGGCAGACTGGGCCTTGTGATCATCTGGAGCCACGTTCTGGTACACCGGCTAGGCTTGGGCTGAGGCAGAGCTAGCCAGAGGAGGAGGAACGTGGAGAGGTTTGTCTTTAAAGGGGGAACTATTTTCCTTTAGGGAAAGGGGTAGCTCCTAACCTTAAGTGACTTACTGATTCAAGCCAACAACTACCTGAACCTTATATTCCTTTCTAGTATTGCTTGTGTAAAATAATAAACCTGT
This sequence comes from Aspidoscelis marmoratus, assembly GCA_014337955.1. NCBI lineage: Eukaryota > Metazoa > Chordata > Lepidosauria > Squamata > Teiidae > Aspidoscelis > Aspidoscelis marmoratus. Next base: position 708,789 of record MTQE01002217.1, on the reverse strand, counting down.
TTTAGTTTACTGTTCAAACCGCTTGCTACGCGTGTTTTGTGTTTAGACTGTAGTATTCACTCGGCCGTTGCATGAACTCAGCATCCTAAAAGCACCCAGCTACTCTTAGAAGGGCGGGCACTGACTGGATCGCTGGGGATCGTGGCAGAGTAGCCCACCTCTCAGCTACCACCTGTAAGACACTTTTCATCTGCTTTTTCATGCGTGTGGATGTAGCCAAAGTCTTAAAGCAGCCACAGCTTGAATACTGGGGCCTCAGGCAATGAAGACTTGAAGCTTTTATAGGAAGCTTCATTTTGATCTCCATAAACTGAGATTAATTAATTGTAATTCAACAAGTGCAGTCCTGGGCTATGGGCTAAAACTGCTTGAAACTGCTCATACTTTGCTTCATCACTGATCCTCTTGCCTGGAGAAAAGCTGCATTCAATAAATAATTGCTTCTCTTGAAGCTTTCCAAAGCACAGGAGCAAAAGCTGACAACTGTTCCCAATTCCCAGTGGAATTCAAAATAGAATGGCCTCAGGCCTCATATTGCTTTGCTTTTCTCTACATTGCTGAGGTCTTTGCAGCTAATTAAATTGTCACATAGTTTTTTTGTGCCCTCTGCAGACAAAAAACAGGGCATAAAAAAATGTAATAGTATCCCTGTAACCAATTAGAATAAATTCCATCTTTACACTTCAGTTCTGCATAGACTGAGTTTCAAGGGTCTCATCAGCATTCATATATCAACAAGGACAGCTCTCTGGAAAATGTTAAAAAGTGAATATTAGAAAGGAAGCAAAAAGAAATGGGAAGCCCCAACCTGTGACTCAAGACCTTTGAACGTCTGTTTAAAGTTGGTTTGACTTCCTAGCACTTGACAACAGATAAATAAATAACAGAATAAATATAACAGTTTTGTAGTCTTGAGCAACCAATTTAAAAATAAACTACAGTCATCTATACAAACTGGGGCTGGCTCAGGACACACACACCCGAGGTTGGTGCTTCTTTGTGCGATATAGTAACATGCACATCCAGGTATTTATGAGGGAGTGACTTCCCTCATAAAAGTGCCTTCAGAGTACTATACTCTGACTTACTATTAGGTTACTTCAATGGTAGCCTGGTGAGCTGTCAGCACTGAATGGTGGTAAGATCATTTACCCATCCCTAGTCACCATGAGGGTCCTGAAAAGGGCCTGATGTGGATATTTTCACTTCTCATCAGGCCAAGTATGGATGAGGCTGAAAATGAAATAGACCCTCTTTATAGCACGGAGTCTGAGATTCTTCAGCTTGGTTAGCATTCCGCTGCATGAATTTGAGCCAAAAGATGGCAAAATGATAGGCAGTGTGTGTTACCTTATGGATAGTTCTTTGTGATCTGCCTAGTTATAAGTTGGAGAGAGAAGAAGAAGAAGAAGAAGAAGAAGAAGAAGAAGAAGAAGAAGAGCTGGCTTTTCTACTCCACTTTTCTCACACATTTAAAGGGACTCAAGCCAATTTGGTGCAGTGCGGAGCAGGATCGGCACTTGCTGTCCGCATGGGCTTTGAGTTTGGCATGTGAAAAGCATGCCAAACCCACCTATACAGCGCCAAAAGGGTTCCAAATCTGGCACCCTCGAAAACAGGTCTCGGCACCTTATGGGGGGCGGGCGATGCGCATGCTTAGGAAGCCGGAAACCCACACATGGACACTTGTGGTCTAACGGAGAAGATTTTACTTCTGGTTTTACTTCCAAAGTGGAATAAAGCCTTTTCCTGCCCAGATCGTGGAGGGAGAGGGCTCAGGGTGTGCTGTTCTCCCTTTTAGAGGGGGGCAACCTTATTGTCCCTCTGTAAAAGGGAGAACAGTGCACCCTCTGCCCCCCCCTCCATGATCTAGACAGGAAAAGGCCTTATTCCACTTCTCGTTTTACTTCCGAAGTGGAATAAAGACTTTTCAGAGGCTCGCTAAAATGAGAGCAGCACTTTCGCTGCTCTATCATTTTAACAGGGTCTGACTGGGATTCCGCCATCTCTCTCTTTCTCTCTCTCCCTCCCTCCCTCCTCCAGCCCGAGCCCTCCTTCTGTCTGTCTGTCTCTCTCTCTTTCTGTCTCTCTCACAGAGAGAGAGAGAGGGTGGAATCCCAGTCAGATCCCGTTAAAATGATTAAGAGCAGCGAATGTGCTCTCATTTTAGTGAGCCTCTGAACGTGCGCACATTAGCCCCAACCCCCACCTGAAATCTGCTCAGCTGTCAAGGCAACTTTCAGGCACTCTTTTGGGGCTGCCCTGCTCAGCTGAGCTGGTTTCAGGCGGGAATTGGGGCTAATGTGCACACGTTCACAGGCTCGCTAAAATGAGAGCAGCGGCTTTCGCTGCTCTTAATCATTTTAATAGGTCTGACAGGGATTCCACCCTGTCTCTGTGTGTGTGCGTGTGAGAGAGAGAGAGAGAAGCAGGGCTCTTGCTGGAGGAGGGAGAGAGGGGGGGGCTGAGGAGAGAGGGGGTGGAGCTCCTCCCTGTGCTGGAGCTCAACGCTGCTTCCTTGGGGACGCCTCCATCGGTACCAATCCCCGAACCCAGCGTGCACTGCCAGGAACCCCATGCGGATGACTGAAATGCATGCCCGGCCCCACACCCAGCCCCTGTGCGCCAATACAGCACCGAAATGGTGCCAACTGGCCACCATGGGGATGCAGCCAAAGCGGTTCAGAAAGCTTTCTATTCTTCTCACCACAGCAGAATACCCTGTGAGGTAGGTGGGGCTGTGATTGCTCAGGAGACAGCTGTGACTAGCCCAAAGTCACCCCAGCTGGCTTCATGTAGGAGGTATTCCCAAATTAAGTCTGGCTCCCTAAACACTAGACCAAACTGGCCACCATCCAGCAGGGAAGTGCATCCAATCACAAAGGGCACATGAAAGAGAAGGACGGAGAGGGGGAGAGGGGGAGAGGGGGGAAGTATCCTATCATGAGACTGAGGCCCTGGAGTATGACATTTGTGGCTGAAGAAAGACAAATTGAGTGTGATCACCCCAATACCAGATTGACTTTATTGTGCCCTAAAACAGAGTAATCTGTAGTGGTATGACCAGGCCCCTAGTGAAATTACTCCTTTCACTCACTTGTGCTACTTCCATATATAATTTAAACAGTGAAATCTTACCAGCATTGCATTGGGATTGTCAGACTTCCATGCTTTCTTCCCAATGCAGCGCCAGTCCCAACGTGCATAAAATGCATTGCATTATTATTCCAAGAAATCTAGGCGTGATGCTGGTTTTCCTGGAATAATTCAATTTACCTGCACATCTGACAAATTAGCTTACTGGAAAGTTCTTGGAGCTTGTCAATTATCTGGAAAAAACAAAAAAAAAGAGGATGTGTGTGCTAAAAGCTCCAGGAAGCCCCCAGTAGGTCAACACCAAATGGAGATTGCCGGGTAAGCAAATGTATGCCAGGGATTCCTAAGCTAGTCTGGCAGGTTATAACGAGATAATGCAGATTAACTTTTGCTTCTCACCATATGGAGACAGTCTTGATCCCAGGCTGCCCTTTAGTCTGACCTTAATTAAGTACAGTTAGAGAACAGACACAAAACAAAAACATACCAAACAAAATACATTGGCTGAAAGAAAACAAAGCAAAACACCACAAGCAGCCAGAAATGAACACAGGAACACCAAAACAGAAACAAAATACACAAACAGAACCATTGGATAAACTCTCCAGAAATCATACCCACCAAATACCAATTAAACACCAAGCCATTCTCGTCTCTTGAACAAAGTCACCAAAACCATCAAAAAACAATTTTACACAATTACTGACACCATCTGCATGGCCACTTTAGGTCCTTACCAGGACAATCAAAATGGCGGTTGCTACTTTTCTCCTTCTTCCCCACAAGCATCCCGTCCCTTGATTAAGTCACTGTTACTTAAATCCCATTTAAATTATTTTAGGGGCACTTTTCAGAGGAATTCGCTTTCCCTCTCCCATGTGGATGCACAGAAAGACCAAGAGAGACTCAGCTTATGAAAATCACACCAGGGGCCTTTTCACACTACAGTCAATAGGCTGTAGCGCTCTAAGTCCAGTACTAAGTCCATTCGCATTTTTGACAGCCCAGGACTCTCCTAGGCAGCCAGAAAGGCAAACAGCCCTCCTGTACCCAGAGTACGCTGCCCCTCCCTGCCCTGCCACCTGATGCAATTGGCTGCCGCCACCCACGTCCCACATTCCGTGATGCACTGGCTTGCAGGCGGACCGATCAATTGATCCGGTGAAGGGGGGAGACCTGTGTGTCCTGGAGACGTTGCTTTGCCACTCCTAGATCAAGCCCACCACCAACCTGCCCATGCCAAGGCATCACCTGGGGGCGGGGGGGGGTGCCTGAGTGTCTCCCTGCCATTCTCCCCCCTCCCTCTCCACAATCTGCGAGACATTTCCTCCCCCCCTCTCAGGGTTTCTTCATCCCCTATACTAGGCTGATAAGCGCAAAAAGGCCCTATGAACGGTAGGCTGGCCTGGAAATCGAAAAGTATTTCTGAAGAAGGCAATAAACAGCTATTGCTTCTTTTTGCCTTAGTAAGACATTTACCTTTTTAATCATTCATACTCTCCCTCCCCCACCAAAAAAGTACAGAAAGCTCAATAGCTGCATCTCAGAACAAACTGAACCCTAGAAATATGGGGTGCCTCCAGACAGTGGCAAATTACTTGCAGCCAGTGCTGATCTGAGGTTACATGACCATCAATCAGCAGAAGCGGTCTAGCAGCAGCAGGGAAATTGTTAAAAACTGTCTAGCAGCGATCTAGCAGCAGCAGCAGCACTGTAAAAAGCTGCTGTTTTATTTGTAGTTTTTAACTTTGTACTTTTCCTTGTCTGGAAGGAGGATACTGGAGAGTATTGATTGTCCCATCTGGATCACGCGATGCACTCCGCAGGAGCTCTGTCCTCCCTAGGAAGCTTTCCGCCATCCTGTTGGAACAACAGGAAGCGGCTGTGCAGGGAATTTGAAACTTTAAGACAGCCTTAAGCTGTCTAGACACATCCTTAATGAAAGGAGGAATCTTTATTAGGAAGCAATCAGGGTGCCCTTATATCATTAGGCACCACACTAGAAACTGCAGCTCTAAGCCATGAATCTGTGACTATTGAATTGCCAATGGCCAAGGAACCAGCATGCAGAAAGGTGGTTACTAGTACACTTGCTGGTCCAGTATACCAGCCAATGCAGAATCGCCTAAAGTTTCCATCTGTTGTGCTTTAGCCCCAAAGATAGCCCCAGGCATCTCTGTAGACATTGACAGTGAGAACATAAGATTATAAAAAGTTGCTTTGGACTTCTTGCTAGGGCTTACCATTAGGACAGCTCAAAGGATGGTTTTCACACCCCATATGGTAGCTGCAACCCAGGAACTCTTACTGGGATGTGTTACCTCACTATCTGGATGCAAGGTAGGTGTACAAATCACATTTTTGGCTTACATTAATAGAGTGGCTCACAAACTGTGGTCATCCAGATTTTCTGAAGGACACTGGGACTGTCACAGTACTAGAATCATGGGAATTGTTGTTCTGGAAGACCTGGAGAACCACAGTTCGAGAACCATCAACAAGTTGGGTCTCCATGAACACTTTAACTTCCTTAAACAGCAATTACTTGCAGGACATGGCCTTACATTACACTGTGGTTTCACCGTATCCAAACCATAGTATTACACCAGGGATTACTTAATTCATAAAGTTTGGTCAGTAAGTATGAGAAGCTCCAGTAGAGGGTGCTCAAGAATAAATTCCTAATGCTATTGATGTTTCTCACTTCTGGGCAAGAAAAAAAGTTTTTTAAAAAATATTTCTTTAATAAATGTGATTATCACTGTCTTAATTGCAAATCTGTGTTTTATATAATCCTTATATCCATAACTATATCTGATAATAAGTAAATACATAAGGGCTGTGTCCAGACTCATTTTATACTGCACATGGAAGGCACAGTCCCATCACACAGGACAACCCATCTTTAGTAGTCACATTGCATTATACAACTGGTACTGCTCATAGACCTTAGTGTAGGATGAAGAACATTTGCTGTGCAGTATGTAGGTAAATCGAAGTATCAATCTGATGCAGGCAGGGTGACAAGAAGCATTGACGAGATGCCAGCTAATTAAGAAATACAGCTCAAAACTTGATTGGTTGCCTCAACCCACATGACGGCATGCGCCACCACTCCGATAGAGTAAACTATGGAGCAGACGTCAAGTCTGGATGACTGGCCTTCCCTGCGCAGTGAATTTACTGCGCTTTTTGTTTTAACTGCGGATTTAGCTAGCCGGTCTGGAGGCAGTCAAACAAGAGTAAACTGATTAAGAATTTCATGGTTCCTATGAACCAATACAGTATTGGTTCCCCTTTTTTATTTTCATCATGGAATCCTTTCTTGGTTTGACCCCTTCCATTTCTGGTCAATTTTTAAAAAAATAAATAAGGCCCTCTTGCATTTATATTGTTGTTGATCTGTATTTATTTTGCAACTACTGTTTATATTTTATAACAAATTTTTATTATTGTTTCCATTACACTGCATGATGAACTCACTTTCATTGTTGGGGAAATGAGTTTCTATATGTATGATTTTGACATTAAAATTGGTATTTTTCTCATGGTCCTGGATGCCACTGCGTCACCCATGCAGTTTGTTGCACATTCTCAAGTGGGCATACTCCCAAATCTGATTTTTATTTTTTTAAAAAATGAGTTTTGTATATGCACAGAGGATCCCTTGTGATTCTCACTATATCTGAGCCAAAAGGGTAGCCAAACTCATGTACTGTATAAAATTGCCAATTTCCAGGGTTTTATTAAGCAAAGTGGATTTCTGGCTCTCCTATGCACAAGATTTTGTATTTGAATCATTTTAGTGGAATCAAACCCTCACAAATAATGAGAAATTAGTGTGCAGTATAAATCATTTTTTATCAAGATTTGCTTTTTTAAAAAATCAAGATTAACCAAGTGTCCAAATAATATCAAAGAAGGGATTGCCACTGAATAGGATATTGTCTAATTCAAGAGATTGAATTAGACTAATTTGAAAAGTAGTTAGTAGCACTTGGAGACTAACAGGGGCCCTTTCCGCACTAGGCCTTATTCTGGAATGTATCTCAGGATAGGGGTCTGTTGTCCACATGTTAATGCAGGCTATGGTAGGCCTTACCTGGGGCCTACCATAGTCTGCACTAGGATGAGGACAACAGGCCCCTATCCTGGGATATGTTCAAAAATAAGGCCAAGTGCGGAAAGGCCCAGGATAAGGGTTGGTGGCATGAGCTTTCGTAAACATGTCTACTTCTTCAGATCCTAGGGGGCTGGGTCACACCTAAGGTTTAATCCAGCTTCAGTCCACCTCCAGAACAAGAGAACACGTCAGCAAAATGACCAGTAATTTTCTTTCCACATTATCCATCCCAAAGGTGAATTTTCTTGTCACTTTTTCTATTATCTCACTCTGAAAGTGGGCTGAAGCTGAATCAAGCCTTAATTGAGACCATAGCCTCCTATTTCAAGCAATGGCAATGAGACAATCTGCCACTGATATGACATCTTTTCTCAATTTTACTTTCAAAAGAGATTGTGTGTGCCTGTATCTCAGAGCTCCTCATAAAACAATTATCTGTTGAGTCAGTATGGGAAACCAGTGCTTATTGTTTTAGCAATTGACACGTTCAAGCTTATGAAAGAGTTTGCATAAGCATGTTGATGGAGAAGTTGTATAAACTTGTTGGCTCAGAAAAGCAGCAAGAGATTCAAACTGGAAGTATCAAATAAAGTTAACACAGTTAGCAAAGAAAGCACCAGACGCACAAGAGAGAGGGGGGAAGATATTTGAACTTAAGATTGAAGCTTAAGGGGGGGAAAGAACCATTTCCCAGTTTGTAGCCTGATTTTAAATATCTGGGTCAAAGGTGGGGGGGGATTAGATTTGCACGTCTGATGTGCAAGCCATAAACAAAAATGGGTGGCTTCCCAGTTGCTTTATTTTTACCAGATGCAAACTGTGGTGTTGTGGTCAGAAAAACAGTGGACCTGGAAAATTCATAATTACTACTGTCCCTGAAGGAATTTGTCCTTTGCCTCAGAAAGAGTTCAGGTGCTGTGAAAATAGTCAGAAAACTGAAGGCCCTTTTTGCACTTACCTGGTAATCTGGAATAAGGAGCTCTGTAGTCCACATAGTCTGCACGGGACAGTGGTAATCTGGATAAGATCCTCACTAAACAGTGCAGGAGTCTGGATTAGTGGTGGGTCTGATTAATCAGGATCGCAACAGTACTAGACCCATCAGATCTGGAATAAGCAATGGGCATCCAGACACAGAATGGAACAAGGAAGACTGTGGGCATGGCATGGAGAAATACATGCTGTGACAGCGTCCCCTTACAGACTAGTGGAATAAATCCGCAATTAAGGTAAAAATTGCATCTTCCTGCTGCAAAGCAGCGACCGGGTGTCCAGACTAGAGCAGTCTCCCGTAGCTTCCTCATCGGAAGCTCTGAGAATTTCAGCTGGCATGCACAGTCACATGGGATGAGGCAGCGAATCAGAGTTGAGCTGCCCTCCCTGTTCTCATTGGCTCTTCTCGCCGCTCCATCCAGGCTGGCGGAAGTATTTGAAGTTTCTTAATACTGTGGTGCGAGTGCTGTTAAATCAGCATTAACGTAAATGCGCAGTAGCTACAGGATAATGTGTTGCCACGACGATCCACTGATCGTCATGTGCGACGCCCCCACAGCAACTACGGATTCCACTGCGCACTATTAATAAGTCTGGACACACCTGGCAAAACTGCCAAGATACCTTTGAAGTCTCTTTGGAATGATGGCTGTGTTGACAGTGATGGAGTGAAGGTACCTCACCCCTGCTACCCAGATGGAGCTTTTGATCAGCGGGGATGTGGGCTAATTCCATCAGGGGTTCAGAGGTGCTGTCAGCAGTAGTCTTCATGTACTAATACAGAACAGTGCTGAGATATTGCATTACATCTCTCCTCATACCACCACTATCCAGCCTGCTTAATGCAGATGCTTCCTGCAGCAGTTGATCCAGATCTAGCTAATTTCTGGGTATTTCTGCACTTAGCTTCCTATCCACTGGACAGGAAAAATGCATTTCCTAGGCTGCATCCAGACTTCTTGATGCTGCACAGCCAAGATTGAGCCATCACACCCAACGGCCGATACTTTGTAGTGGTGTCATTTTATAGCGACGCTACTGTGAATTTACTTAATGCTAATATAGCAGCACTCACTGCACAGCATTAAGTAAATCTGAAGCTTCCCACCCGGACAGCGAGAAGAGCCAACGAGAGCTGAGACTGCAGTTCAGCTCCCATTAGCTGCCCCATCTCACACAATGCACGCCTCACCCCATGTGACTGCACGTGCCACAGCTGTGAATTTTTTTAATACTGAGGATTTAATCTGCTAATCTGGAAGGGACCCTACTAACGTGTACTAGAGTTCACACTAGAAAGAAAGAAAGAAAGAAAGAAAGAAAGAAAGAAAGAAAGAAAGAAAGAAAGAAAGAAAGAAAGAAAGAAAGAAAGAAAGAAAGAAGAGTTAATTGGCCTCTGGATTCACTAATATGGATTAATTTGGTAAGTGCAGAAAAGGCCCAAGAGATGGGCAGTATTCTTCTGAAAGCCATTTGGAGAAATTCTGCATTCCAGAATGACAACCAATATAAATGCTGCCAACAAGAGTCCTAAGACTGCACTGGATGAAATAAAGGCAATTGCAAAAGGTCTGATTGTATGTATTTAAAAAAAAAATCAGACTTGATTTCTTCTAATATGGGCACTACGTACAATATCTGAGTGGAAATATTTAGAGTTTGCCTCTTACTGTGAGGTCTGGATAAAAACGGAATGTTTTCCTTTCAAAAAATGGACCCTCGCGTTTCAAATTCATTCTTAAATGTCAGTTCCCCTCCAAAGTGGCCTAAAATCAGATATGACATCTGTCTCTCCAGAATGACACAGAGAAACAAAAAGAGAAAACATCAATCAGAAACTCAGGCAGGAATCCAGAAGGCAAAAAGAAAGGCCATCTGGAAAGAGCCCCTGTGCCGGGGCAGCTACTTAATGCTGCCCACACAAGGCCTGCAGCCGGCTCCAGCAGCAGGAAAACCAGCTTCAGGCTGCAGTTACACTTTTACTTTAATCCTTCTTCAGCCCAAATTTCAGCCGGTTTGCTTACATCTTTAAATGCCAAGCCGTTTTTTTCCTGGATTTTCCTCCCTCTATTTGGGTTTTCCTTCCTTTGGGCAACACAGTATTAAAGTTTTAACCCCCTTCCAGGAGGCTCCTGTTCTGGCTCCCCGGCTGCCCAGAAATTGATACCTATGCAAGCCTCTACTCCCCCTTCCCCCATGCCATGGCTGTCCTTCCTCTGTCCCATTGTCGCAATCTCTGATTTACCGATTTACCACAAAACACCATTTGTAAGAAGGGAGAGTGATCTCTAATCTTCTACTGCCTTGTTAACATGAGAAATAAACTGTGCTCTGGTACGGGGAGAAGGGGTGAATAAAACCCCATGCCAAAGGACTCCATGTTCTGATGCAGGGGCAGGTTTATATAGAGGGTGGGGTTTGAATTGCCTGCTCCAATAAGGTCAGGGTATGACGGTGTCCAATTGCTGACTGCATAGGGAGGGGGGTCTGCTGGGGGAGGAGAGATGGGCGGGGCTTTCTCCCCTGCTGGGCACTGAAGAATGGAGAGTGAGTCCACCCCTAGGGCTTTTTCTTCTCAGGCACTAAAATGGCCCAGATACAGACTTTTAAGTTGCAGAACTTTTGTTGCAGTATTTTGAAAACTGTGAGTCCATTTAAAAAAGACTTTTTTTTTCAGCCTTGCAGATGCAGTCATAGGCCTCTGTGTATGTACCTGCCTTAATTCTGAACCAGTATGGGTGCAAACTAGTCCATCCCACTGATCTGGAACGCAAGAAGGTGTGGGTTGGATGATTGGATCAGTAATCTCTACGCAAACAGCACTGACCCAGATCAGCCAATGCTGCAGCCATGAACCTCACATGAACTTCAAATCCACACCCTCACACCTCCAAGAATTAGGAACAAACGTCCCTAGTTTCTGGGCCTCGGTGGGGTGCTTTTCGGCACTGAGCTATGCCACCACCACCACCACCACCACGATAGTCCCAAACATAGGAGACATGCCATCTGCACACATCCCATGTTTCAGATCAGGACCACACTTGTCTGCTGGTAGAACTCATTAAGTGCCCAATTAGGGCCTCCCCTTGTCTGGATCATGCGCTGTTTAATGCAGACAGCGTGAGTCAGAGAGGGGGTTGCCTCATATATCACATTAACGTGCAGATCTATGTGGTCTCTTAAGTGTACTATGGGCTTTTGACTGATAGTAAGGGTATGTGCAGAAAGGCCCTTAGTTCCTTGTAGAGCCATCTAATTATTTGCAGAACTCACTCCAAATCACAGAGTGAACCACAAAATCACGGATTCGAGACACCACGATGGATTTGGCAGATTTTCAGAATACTCAGTGGGAAAATTATGCCTTAGATCTAGCTTTATGTGTTGCATGGCACTATTGTGCTTTGCAGGATTCGTGATTTCAGTCTGTGACTCTAGAAGTTTGAGAAACGCCTCACATAAGGTCTCACGTACCATTGATCTGCAATTCTAAGCCGCACTTTTTTGCAGAGTTGATGTTATTCATTGGTTCAAGCTCATACCCAGCAATGAGATGTGTGATGAAATAAATTCATAAACATCAATACTTTTTTTTACATAAAAACATATGAGAAGCCTTGCTGGATCAGGCCACCGCCCATCTAGTCCAGCATCCTGTCACACACAGTGGCCCACCAAATGCTCATGGGCATCTCAAGCAGAGACAAGGACAAACCTTCTCCTGCTCTCGAGTCCCAGCAGATGGCCCCAGTTCCTCCCCCCCCCCCAGCCTGAAAGATGCACCTAGGCATTTGTTCTAGTAGCCATTGATACATCTGTCATCCATAAATTTGTCTAACCCTACCTTAAAGCCATCCAGACTGGTAGCTGTCACCACCTCTTCCGGAAGCACATTCCATAAGCCGATGACCCTCTGGGTGAAGAAATACTTCCCCCTGTCAGACCTTACTCTCCTACCCATCAGCTTCATAGAGTGCCCCCTGGTTCTAGTGTTGTGCGACAGAGAAAAGAAATGTTCTCTATCCACCTTTTCTATACCGTGCATAATTTTATATTCAATCAGGTCCCCTCTTAAACACCATCTCTCCAGACTGAAGAGGCCTAGACGTTGCAGCCTGGTTTCGTAAGGGAGGTGTTCCAGACCTTTAGTCATTCTGGTTGCCCTTCTCTGCACCTTCTCTAGTTCCACAATATTCTTTTTGAGGTGTGGTGACCAGAATTGTACACAATATTCCAAATGTGGCCTCACCATAGATTTATAAAGGGGCAAAATGACACTTGCTGTCTTATTTTCTATTCCCTTCCTAATTATTCTCAGCATTGAATTTGCTTTTTTCACTGCTGCCACGCACTGGTTGACACCTTCATTGAACTGTCCACCAAAACCCTGAGATCCCTTTCCTGGTGTGTTGCAGAAAGCTCAGACCCCATCAGTTTATAGACGTAATTTACATCCACCTTTTTTCTACATGTCACACTGTGGAGACAGATGACATATCTTGATCGGATTCCACCTATTTAGTATGAGATGATATGAAATAATCTGAAGTAATGGAGTTCCTATTTGAATGCAGAAGATCCAGCTTTTACCTTTATCTTTAGAATCTACTGAAAATTGCTTCCATTCCTGACACTATCTAGCATTTTCATAGTAATCTTTTTGCGCATAGTGTTGGAATGTTGACCATGCGCGGCCGTCTTTCCTATATACCTTTAGTGCCTCTTATTTTGATTTTTTTCAAAAAATCCCAAAATAAACATATGAATGGGGAGATTTTTCACACGAAAAAAATCAATAAAACTACTAAAGTTCTTAAGGCAGCCGCTATTACAACTGCAATAGTGTTAAAACTGCCAGTATTTTGTTTTTAATTATATAACAGCAGTTAATAAATTCATTTTAAAGCCAGTTGCAACAAGGACCATCTTGGAAGAAGTAAACCCAGGGCGCGCGCGCGCACGCGCACGCACACACACACACACACACACACACACCCCTCATCCATTTCAATCGTTTTTCCCTTTGACTACAACTCCCATAATCCTTAGTCAACACGGCCAAAGGTAAACCGAGTCTGCGTACTTCCGTAGCCTCGGCCTGCCCTATATCAAAAAAAGGGATTGGATAGGCTTGACTCTTTCCCTTCCTCGAGGAAATGGGCATGTTACGTCCTACGGCCCAAGGCTGACTGGCTCACGTGGCCTCACTGAATGTAGCCTCGTGCCCGGCCGGGAAGCATCGCGAGAAGTCCGTTGCTGCATCTCGCTCTCCGTCTGTGCGCTCGTGCGCGAGCCGTTCGTTCCTTTGAAATATCGCGAGAGGACGTCTCCTCGTTCTCGCTCTCCTTTCTCTTTCTCTCTCTTTTTAAGCATCGGACCAAGATGGTAGGTTGTGAGGGGGCTGCGGGCTGTCGTTAATATGGGGTAACAGGTCTTACACTGTAAATGCTGCGGTCGAGTGGGAGTGGGAGGTCAGTGGACAGGCAGGGAGGGAAGGTGGGAAGGAGGTCGTGGCTTGGTCTAGTGGTTAGAGAGCCGGACTCTTATCTGGGAATACTG